>VXBJ01003876.1:22473-36418 GCA_013400055.1 Nycticryphes semicollaris | reverse complement strand
TGGCTGCTGGAGCATCCGGGGGCTGGTGAACACGGTGTCTGTCCCACTCCAGAGGGACCCTGCTTTGCCCGGTGCCACCTCCCGTCCCCCAGCACAGGCAAATGTGCCCAGGAGGTGGCTGCTGACAAGGCAGAGGGTTCCCCAGTATAACACAGTCTCCCAGTGGCCCCACTCAACTGGCTCAGCTTTTCCCCTGGGCAGTGTCAACCCCCCCGCCCCAACCTGCCCATGGAGACATGGTGGAGGGTTCCCTGTCCCCACCCTCTGTCTCCCCAGGGATTGGGGTCTCCCCCAGCTCTGCCCACCCTGGCACAGCCCCCAGGGGCCACCCGTGGTGCAGACACCTCCCCAGCAGCACTTTGTGTCCGTTCTCCACCCTGGGGGAGGGCAAGGTGACAAGTGCAGCAACCAGATCCCCCTCTTTCCACTCTGTGCCCCCTCCCCAGCCATAGAAAGCCCCTTCCTCCCACAGCCTGCTCCCGACAGGAACGAGGGCTGTGTCTGCAGGGGCACTTCGGATCATTCCAGCAGCCAAGCCAGAGGGGAGGTCGTTTCCCTAAAGCTTCTGGCGAGCCCAAGATGGCTGAGGTCCCTCAGTGAGGGGTGGCCAGGGACCAGGGCCTGCTTCTGCCATGGATCTGCTGATGATTCCCTGTGGGTGGAACCCTGTGGGTTCCTTGGGATTGGAACCCCACTTGGGTTTTCCCATGTGTGACCAGGGGAGAGGAGGTGGCCCCACACACCTCTGGCTGTGGTGGGGCAGCTGAGAAGGCTGTGAAGGTCAGTAGCCCAGTCCCCACTGCAGCCCTGTCTCCCCTAATGCTCACCCATGTCCCCTTGTGGTGGCCACCAAGCCATGGTGGCTCGGCACAGTGGCAACCAAGATGGAGTTTGAATAGCCAGATGTGGCTCCACTTCTGCTCCAGCTGCCTCTGGGAGGGGAAGGCTGCATGTGAGAGGGTCCAGACCCACCACCCTGCTCATCCTATCCCCCTCTCCCCCGTGCCCCCAACTAACAGGACATTGCCGTCATTAATGGGGGACCAGAAGCTGCAGAGACATGTGTCCCTGAGGAGTTGGCAGGGGAACTCAGGGGCCTGGTGGCTCCTGGGGACCAAGCGGTCCCCTTGTTCCCATGTTAGCAGCTCACGCTCCCCCTTCCTGAGCTCAGGTCCCTACGTCCCCAGTGGCAGCAGGTCCCTGGCACAAGCGCCACCACCTCGGGGCTTCCCCTGGCCCTGCTCCGGGACAAGCTCTGTCCTCTCTGCAGCCGTGGAGCCTCCTTTCCTCTCTGCCTGCTGGGACCTGACTGAGCCCTGCCTGCACCTCTGCCTGCACCTCTGCCTGCACCTCTGCCTGCTTGCAATCCTGCTTGCTGGGAGCTGCCTACAGCCCTGCCTGCCAAACTGCTCGCTTGCCTGCAGCCCTGCCTGAACCCTGCCTGCTGGTTCCTGCCTGCTCAGGGATGCTCAGGATTCAGAGAGAAGCTCTGTCCTCTCTGCAGCCGTGGAGCCTCCTTTCCTCTCTGCCTGCTGGGATCTGCCTGCCCCCCTGCCTGCAGAACTGCATCCCTGCCTGCAGCCTTGCCCTGCTTAAAACCCTGCTTGCTGCATCTGCCTGCTGAACCTCATCTCTGCCTGCAAAACTGCCTTCTTGCCTACAGCCCTGCCTGCTGGGACTGGCCCCCAGAACTGCAGCCCTGCCTGCCCTCCTGCCTGCCATGGGGTGGCTTGGGCAGCTCCCAGTCCCGCACTGGACCTGCTGCCTGCGGGTTTCCACCACCGGCTGGAGGTTTGCAATCCTTTTCCCTGGGCGAGGGGAGCGGAGCCGGCTCTTCCCTGGGAATCCAAGGGGCCAAACCGGGCCGGGACACGGCCGGGGACCCCCCTCCCCTTCCTGTCCCCCGCGGGCTGCCATTGACGAGAACAGGAAGAGAGCCCTGGGCTCTCAGGGCTGGCTCAGGGGGAGTGAGGAAGAGTCACCGACTTCCTCCCCCGACGAAGCCACGGCTCGGCGATGCTCGGTGACCGCCTCGGGGCAGAGCCTGGCGGGTCCGACGCCGGGCCGGAGGCGGGGTGACCGCCCGACGGCCCGACCGAGCGCAGCTCCCGCCGCAGTTCCTCTGCCGGGGTCGGGACTGGCTCCAGCCACCCGGAGATGTCCCCCGGCCACCGCCGCTGGAGCCTTGGCTCCCTCCTGTTGCTCCTCGGTGAGTCTGGGTTGAGCTGGGGGGTCTCGGGGGAGGGGGAGCATCTCCTGGTGGAGGGGTGTCGGGCAGGGTGATGCTGCTGAGGATCCTTGTCTGGGTAGTGGTGACACCTCGGCGGTGGCCTCCAGGACTGTCATCCCCACGGCAGGTGCCATCGGGGACCTGTGCTGGTGCCAGCCCCAGGGAGGTTGTGATGACCGGGGCTGCTCCATCCCCCCCCCAGTAGGTAAAGGGCAGGAGGGGCTGTGCCTTTGCCTCCTCGTTCCTATGGGGCAGGAGGAGCTGCTTCTCCTGGAGATGGAGAGATGGAGGAGATCCTTCTCCTGCAGAGGCACAAAGCTGGACCAGAAACGATGCCAGGCACTGAAGTGTTAAGGGACGAGTGACATTGAGGATGTTGGGGGTCTGGAGCCATCTCTCAGACACCCCCAGGGGGTCTTAGTCGGGCTCAGCCCAGGCAGCTCCTGCAAGCCCCGGGAAGGCAGAGCCCTCCACTATCAGAGCTTGGGTCCCCCGTAAATTCCCCCCAAAATACAGATGTGGCATCTGGGTGTTGCTGAGAAGCGGCTCCTGAGCGTGTGGCTGCAGCTGGGGGGTGAGGAGCGAGGGGTGCTGTGACCACCCACAGGGGCTGGGGAGGGGAAGGGGCAGCCCACACTCTCACCCTGCTGGGGGGACACTGGTGCTGATCTGCTCCTGCCCCTCTTTAGCAGGGGGAAGCCTGGCTGTCCGGGTCCAAATCCATCAGGATTCGGTCAATGGCACCGTGGGGCAGTCCGTGCTCCTGCCCGTCTCCTACACACTTGATGGTGCCTCTCACTTCCTATTCTCCATCCGCTGGACGTTCCATAACTCCTCGAACACGATCATCACCTGTGCACTGCACAACTGCTCCCTGGATGCTGGGGGGGCTCCCAGCAACTGCTCTGCATCATGTTTCTCCCCCATGTACCATGACCGTGCTGAGTTCTTCCCTGAGAACGGGTCCCTGCTGCTGCGGGACCTGAAGCTCAGTGACAGCGGGGTTTATGGTGTCACCTTCACAGAGCCATCCCAAAGCTGGTACATCACCCTGGCCGTGCACGAGGAGTGTTTCGTTTCACGTAAGTACGACTGTCTCAGCACAGACATCTTTTGATCTTCCCAGGCCACATGTGATGGAAGGAGCAGGGGCTGGCAGAGGGTTTTCCCTCCTCCCAAAGGGACGGGCTGTTGTGGAGAAGGGAGGGTTTCCAGGGATCTATCATGGTGTAGGTCTTCTTATGACAGGAAACCCATCCTGCCCTGCACAGCTGGCTCTATCAGAGCTATGGGCTTCCTGTGCAGCTGCTTGTCTCTACCCCCGAAATTTGGCTCTTCTGCCAGCCTTGCCTGAAGGGCTACAGGGCAGAGAGATGGGCCAGGAGACCTCTGCATGGGGTTTGGGTCCTGTGCTGGAGCAAATCCAGTATCGACTGGGGAGAACAGGGCACTCAGGGATACATCTGTGGCTTTATGGCCTAAAATGCACCAAATTATTGCTGTTCACGCCCGTGCAAGATGCATATGTGATGGGGCAGTGGGTTAAGCCGTCAGCCTTGGTCCCTCAGGCAGGGAGGGCTCCTTCTGTTACCTGCCGGGGTGTTTATCCCCCCCACCACACAGCCCCGATGATGTGCCCCACACCCCCAGCTCTTACTGAGTTTGTTCCTTGCCATTCCCTGCCCCGATTTATCACTCTGCAGGGAACGCAGAGGGGTTGAAGCCCAAACTTGACATTCAGTAAGTTCCCAGTTCCCTCCCCGGGTTTTGCCGCCTCCAGTGGACCTCTGCCTTCTCTTGTGGTACCGAATGGGGGTGTCAGAGCCCTGCAGCCCCCGTGGCAGGGTGGGTGCAGGCGGCTGGCACAGGAAAAGAAACTCATTAAGACCCGAGCTGGTGCCGTGGGTGGGCTTTCTGCAGCGTGGCTTTTCCTTCGACCTGCCCGACCACTGCGCTGCCCCTTCCAGCTCCTCGCGCTGCTCCCGGGAGAGTGCTGTAACCAGCAGGAACACTCTAAAAAGCTCAGCAAAACTGCTGCAATGACAGAAAACACCTAGAAAACACTTAGACCACCTGTTTTCTTTTGAGCAGCAAACGGCGAGAATGCAAATCAAAACCTTTACTGGATAATTGGAGTTTCTTCTCTAATCACCCTCCTGCTGCTGCTGCTCCTGTTCTTCTGCCTGTGGCACTGGGGTGAGTGGGTCCGCTCCTGCGTTTTACCCTCCCAGGCTGCATCCCCCAGCTCGCCCAGGCACGTTCCTGGGTGCTAAAGGCAGTGGAGGGCTCAGGAGCTGCCTGGGTTCTGCTCTTCACACCACAATGGTTGGTTCCTTCTGTAAGAGAACCTCCCAGACATGCTGCCTCCTTCCACTCACAAGAGCTGCTGAACGCGTTCCCAGTTGGTGATGTGCTTAACGAGGCAGAAGCACAGCATGGGTCTGCTGCAATGGTTTTCTGGGGAACTCATGCCTTTTAGCGCCGAGTCCAGAATCAAGGTAGTCTGTAAAAGAGGTCATGGTCCCCAAAATGGACCCTCTACCTATGGCCATGGCTCTTCTGCTGTAGTTATTTTAACACCACCACCCCCCACCCCGCCAAGGAGATACCTTGGGGTCTTTCCACTTTAAAATAAGTCAATCAGGTGTTTATCTCCATGGCTTCCATCAGTGATACCTTCAAAACCTTCACCCCTGAGGATGCCCTTGCCAGGAAACAAACTCCTGTCTTTCCAAGAGAGAGATTTCACTTGCACTTGGAGATTTCTGCAACTGCTTTCTCCATCTTAAAGGCCAAACCCACTTCACCCCCTCCCCCGGTGACAGTGCCCGTGGAGTAACCCCAGCTCTCCAGCGCTGGCAGAGAGGAAGGTGCAGATCCTCAGTGTCTCTGCCATATAATAAAACTCTCTTTTTTTCCCCTAGGTGCAGCTCAGCAGAAGAGGAGAATCATCAAACAGCAGCAGGTATGGGGTAGGGGGGTCTGGAAGCTCTTGGGTGCAGGCAGTTGGGTAATTGCAACCTCGGGTAAGATGTACTGAGCTGAGCTGCCACAATCGGGGGCTGGATATAAAATTAGGAAGTTAATTCATTATTGTAAGGGAAGGCTGCAAAGTGCCTGCCCTTTTCCCAGCTGGACACTTCTCCTCCACCTCCCTCCTTCTCAGACCCCAGCTTTCACGGCAGCTTTGGCCAGCGGCAGCGAGGAAAATGCCACACGATTAAGTGCAGAGAAATGTGCAGATAATTATCTCCCCCCGCTTCCCAGTCACATGAACTGGTGCTAGAGCACTTCTTCAGGGGTTGGTGGGGGCAACCTAAGGACTCATCAGGGTTTTACCGGGGGAAGGTAACTAAAGCAGAGAGAAAGAGGCACAGAAACCCAAGTAGATGGGACTTTGAGGAACCTGGTCTAGTGGGAGGTGTCCCTGCTTGGGGCAGGAGGTTGGAACTAGATGGTCTTTAAGGTCCTTTCCAACCCAAACCACTCTGTGATTCTATGAGTAGGAGATGTGAGAGCAGGATGGCTTAAATCACCTCTTTGCCCATCACGTCATGCTGGGGACGGTGACTCTGTGGGGGTGGCAGTGTCCCACCAGTACCGGAGTGCCCCAGCGAGCACAGCCTGCAGTTGTTTCCATGCAAAGAGGGGGTTGTGATTATCTTTTTCTGAAGAAAATAGCCAAGGTCAAGGGCTGGTTCCCCACCCTGTGCTCTCAGGTCTGGAAACCACAACAGAACTTCAGCTAAGGTTTTCATCCCTGTTTGCAGCATCCCCTGAGCTCTCCCATCTGCTCTCCGAGCTGTGTCTGTTTGGTCCGAGAGGTCCTTGGGCAACATAGATGTCACCCTCTGGGGTACCTGATGGGCTGAGCTATCTGTGAGGTGGGAGAGCTGGGACCAATGTTCCCTCATCAAGGCTGTGGGTAAAGCCATCTGGGCTTTAGGTAGCTCCTGCCTCTGCCATCTCCTTGTCGGGTGCAGACAGCCCGTAGCTCTGGACCCCTCCTCATCTCAACAAGAGAAGGTTCTCATCTGTAGTGTTTTCTCGGTACTTCTCTAGGTCTCAAGCACGGAGGAACCCCACATGGCAAGCACTATGGTGAGGGACAACACAACCATTTATGCCAGAATTGGAGATGACTTTGACCAGACACAGTCCAGGCAGGTGCCAGAGGTCATGTACGCAACCATAACCCCTCCTGAGACACCAGGACCGGACACAGGGATCTACCATCTCCCGTTTTGACTGTAGGAGCCACCTCAAGCAGGAGCTTTACAGAAGGTAGCTGTGCTCCAAAGTGAAGAGGACATTACTGTGGCTGATGCCCTTGGTGCTGCCCCTCCTGAGCCTGGGCTGGGGGGGATTTGGAGCAACAGAGTGCAGAAATGCAGTCATCTCCCCTGAACTGCAGGTTTTTGTGAATTTAAGGAATCAGCTGGTTTTAGTTTCTCCTTGAGCCCTTCTGAGAGTACAACGAGACTCGGTGCAGGAGAAAGATGCCTAAGGTCATGGCAAACCCACAGTTCACCCATGGGATGCTTGTTTCCATAGATACCCCATTGCTTTGAGGGGTAACAGAGAGGATTAAACGGATTTTAATCATGTGTCCCAGGTTCACTACCAATAGTCTTGCCATATTAAAAGACCAGGTGAAGATCCCCTGACCTGAAAAGTTGTCTTTATTTTTATAAATTTAGCAAGTAATTGTTGAGCAGACTCTTCCTGCAATGAAATTTGCTTGTCATCGTGATCACAGGGCAACAGGTTCCTCCGCTGTTGGTTTGAAATGTCCCTTTGAAGGACAAGGAGATGGGGCTTTCCCTACAATGGATGTCCTGGCACCAACTGCCCTTCCCTCAGAAGGGTGGTCAGGGGTGAAAGAAAGCTGAGCCGCGTAATTCTGGCTCAAAATGAAAGGGCCACGTCTCCCCCAGCAGCACCAGCATTTTCAGTCATCTTTAAAGCTCAGCGAGGGTATAAATCGGGTTTGTTTCCCTCTGGGTTTCACAGGAAACCAGGCAGCGTGTCCCAGGACACGAGGCTTTACTGATGATGATGATAACTGGGTGCTGCCGAGGGATGAGCCCATGGGAATAGCTGTGTTTCTTGCACCGTGCTGCTGAAACTCCCCATTTCTTTGGTGAAATGGCAAGATCAGCCAGTGGGGAGTGGGGGGGGGGGGGGGGGGGGAGGAGAAAGCAGACCACAGGCTCACATCGCTCTGCTGAGCAGTTGCCAGGTCCTTCATACAGCAAAGCCCAGAGCTTCACTCACAGCCCTGGGGAGCCAGCACCCGCAGGGCTGCGGCCCGGGTCTCGCTTCTGCATGTGGAACAGAGAGGAAACTGCAGAAATTAATGGGGGAGGGGAAAAAAAGAAAATGCTGGCTGCATTTGCTCTTCCTGCTTCCCTCTCTCTGCCTTCTCCTTTCCAGCTTTTTGCTTACCCTGAGCTCCCACCACAGAAGGCATCTGGTCTTTGCCTGTGCTGTCTCCCATCCCTGTCTCTGGCCCACACAACAGCCTTCCCGCCTGCCTCTGCCTTCTCCTTTCCTTCCCTGAGCAGCTTCTGCACAAGCTTTTGTGTCCCCGTCCCTTCTGCCTTTGTTTTCTGAAGCTCTTTAAGAGCTTTGCTGTGGCTTTCCTTGTGGCTACAGATGGCTGGGTGCCTGCAGACCTCAGGCGCTCGGGTGGCTGCATCTCAGAGCAACCTTCCTCCCACTGGACCCGTGCAGCGTATCGTGTTTTAAAGGCCTCAAGCGGTGCACGCGTCCCCTCAACAGCCCTTGCTGTTCCTCATCATTCATTTTTCCACCTTTCAATCCATCCCAGGCCCATGTGGCTGAATATCACCCTTCGGGACTGCTGCTGAATGGCTGGTGGACCTGGTGACAAAGGACAGCTCCTTCTCCACCTTGGTTTTTCACCACTAGGACTGGCCTTCAGCGATCTAAGGGTCTGGAGAAAGTCTACAGTGAGGAGAAGTCTCTTGGTGGGAGAGGATTAGGTTAGGAAGCAGTTAAGCAAACTGGACATGCCAATGGGCCCCAAGAGTCGTGAGCTGACAGCATTGTAGTATTTAAAGGTTGTGGCAACGGGGAGAGGTTTCTGAAGACTGGGGGAGAGCTGCTGTCCTCAGAAAGGGGCAAGAGGGAGGATCCAGGGAGCAGAAGGCACATGTCAGTCCCTGGGCAGGTGGTGGAGCAGCTGATCCTGGGAAACATTTCCCAGCACATGAAGGACAAGAAGGTGATGAGAAGGAACCAGCCTGGATTTATGAATCCTGCTCAGCCAACCTGACAGCCTTCTGCAACAGCTGGGTGGACAAGGGCAGAGCAGGGAGTGTTGTCTACCGTGACTTGAGTAAGGTTTTTGACACCATCTCCCACAGCATCCTCATAGGGAAACTGAAAAAGTACGGGTTAATACGTGGATTTATCACTTTCATCAGTTGAAAACTGGCTGAACGGGAGCCAGACACAGTCCTGGGCAACCTGCTCTGCCTGAGCAGGGACTTGGGCTGGTTCATCTCCAGAGGTGCCTGCCACCCTCAGCTATTCTGTCAGTCTGGGGTTCAGCCACACCATTTGTTTAGAGGCCAGAAGTGTCACAGTTGTCCCTCATAGAGGGGTTGCTCAGAGCCCATGGGGTGCATATCATGGCTCCTGAGCTGAACATGGCACAGACAAGATCGCAGTTGATTGTCAGGGCTCCCAGCCCCATCTCTTCACATGTTAGTGGGCTGGAAGAGCTCACTGTCCCCTGGTGTCCCACAGCCGGGTCTCCAGACACCACCTTCCTCACTGGGACTGAGCAGGTGAATCCAACTCCTTTTTAACAATTGGGTTTTTTTCTTTCATTTAATCCTGGGTGGAGAATTTCAGGAGCCCCTGTATGCAACGCTCTGACCAGACAGCTCTACTGAGCACCCACGTGGATATTGGTGACGGCCAAGAGGACACTGGTCAGAGCAAAACCCTCTCCTTGCCCGGGCTGCCCTAGCAGGCAGTTGTGTGGGCAGGACTCATGAGTCTTTCCCCACTGCCCTTGACTGCAGTGAGGTGGCCAGTTTGTCCCCTCCAGCCCGGGGACCAGAGCCTGCTGCAACCAGGGCTTGGCCCTGCTCAGGGTGGAGGTGTCTCACACCGCTGTCTGCAGCAGAGATGCTCATTTTCACCAGAAAAGGCAATTTGTTTTTTCATCTGCACCCTTGTGATTTCTAGCAGAGACCAACCCGTCATCCCTTCGTGACTTTGGGGTCACAGCAGCGTGGGAGAGAGGGACCTGGGGTTGTCTATCAGACAGTCTGTGGCACGAGCTCCACGTCTGCTGATGGTCGCCTGCTCTTATCTCTCCCCAACCACAACAAGCCGCCCTGGCCCAAAGCAGCAGGTGTGAAAACTCTTCCTCGCAGGCCAACATCTGCAGGTTTGCTCTGCGGCATTTGCTCTTCGGTCTCCTTCAGCCCCTCAAAAGCTGCAGGGTGCAAGGCAAGGGCTGGAAAAGCTTTCACAACACTTGTGAGGAGTCAAGCACCAGCAGAAACCTGCCTCAGCTTTTCATCTCGTTTTATCTAAGATTAAGCAGAGAATACGTTTTTTAAGTTTTCCTTAAAATTAACGTGGCCAGAGTGGCCTGACTGGTGAAAATGACACTGAGGGGCAGTGAAATGAAGGTGGGTTTGGAGGATGTGGAGGTGGTGGGAGCAGTGGGTGGGCAGCACTCATCTACAGCAGCTCATCCTTCCTGCAAGCAAGTGAAATACCCACCTGGAGAAAGGAAGCTTCGCCCTTCAGCATCTTTCTGAAGACACCTGCAGGTGAGTGGTCACCCCAGATGTTGCTGTTGCCCCTTGATGAGTCCACTGCAGCTGCCAGGGGCCACCCAAGAAATGTGTTCCCAGGAGGGGATGTCACGGGGAAAGGACAGAGCTGTTTCTTTTCACAAATTGCATTTTCCCGCCCGTGCCTTCGCGCTGCTTTCAGTTGCTTTTATCTTCTCAGACGCCCCCGAAATCTCACACCCCGCAGGCAGAATGCAGCAGCCCTTTGCTGCGATGACACCCCGCAAATACCCGGCTCCGTATTGAGGAACCAAGGGGTTGGGAACAGAGAAACTGCACTTTGCTGGGCAGGGGGTAAACGAGAAGTTAAGTAAAAAATGAAAATGAACAGTTGGCCACAAAACAGCGAGAAAGGCAGAATGTGGGTGGGGGCAGCCTCCCCTTCAACGTACAAGTACGAAACCCCAAACCAAAATGTTTTGCTGGGCACACAGTTTGCACAGAGCTGGCTGTAAGCTCCGCTTCTCTTAAAGGTTGTTGTCCTTCCTGCCCAAAACTGTCTGGCTGTTTGTCTGTCCTTCCCACTGGGGGCAGGTAAATGAGGCGGTGGGGGCCTGGGCTCCAGCCTAAGGCCAGACAGCCAGGCCAGGGCACAGGGAACTACTGAAATGAGATGATGTGACAAAGGACAGCGTGAGGAATGTCAAAACCCAGAGCTGGTGCATGAGGTGAGGCTGGTTTCACAGTGGCCGAGGGCTGGGGGGGGAAATGAGAAAAGACTGAGGTTCTCAGATGGGGAGCTCTGGGGACCTCCTGTGGGACAGACCTGCAAGGGCATCGATGCCTGGGTGAACCCAGACCAGCTAAAGCTGAGATATGGGGCAGGGAAAGGGGCCAGGAATGCTAAATTTGAGGAGGGATGTAGCAAAATGAAGAGCAATGGGGGAAAAGGCTATTACAGGCATATTTTTTGGGGGGAGGAGGAGACAGAAGAAGGAAGGAAGGGTCAAGAAATGGGAGAAGGGTTGGTAAGGTCAGTATGGGGCTGACCACAGCATGCGGGTCTGTGACGGTTTGAGAAAACCACAGTAATTTATTGTCCTTTAGGCAATTACTCCATCACCTGAAGATCCTTTTGCGCCCAGCAAGAGGAACTGGGAAAAAAATAAGGAAACCCAAGGGCTGAAATATCAGATTTAACAGAGTACACTAAATAATTAGCATTTGTGCCAGATAAAGAGCCAGTGTGGATCCCGATGCCAACAGAGAACACCCCAGGACTATCCCCAGCCCATTCCCCAGCAGAAGCCCTGCACTCCCTGCAGGGACAGCCCAGGGGGGACCCTGCGAGCGTCGCGGCTCCTGGAGGACGGGGAGGGCTCGGGGTCTGTCACCAGGGCAAGGAGTTCTCAGGATCCCAGCCATGGAGGAAGAGAAAGAGAGAGAGAGAGAAAACTCCTCATCAAACTTCCTATTTTATGTGGGATGAGCCGTTCATGATCTGAGATAACCCCGTTGGCAGCTTGGGGCAAGGGCCTGGGTCTCGCTCCTCCTCGTCCCCGCTCCTGGGGAGCTGGAAAACCCCGAGACCTTGGAACCCGCCCCCCCTGAGCTGGCTGTAAAGTCAATATTGTCACCAATTCGGACTCTAGAGTCTTCTAAGAGTTCAGTTTTCCCAGGCTTTAGAAGAGGGATTAGCCCTGTGTTGCTCAAATGAGGACTGGTTGGACGTGCTGCTGTGGTTTGGGCTGAGGGTGGTCACTAAAAGGACAGATGCTCTTTCACTCCTCCCCGCTCCAGGCAGGATGTGTGGTGAGTGCTTCCCCTGGCCGGCAGGGGACATGCAGACAGGGCTGATGGAGCCAACAGATTGGTGCTCAGGACCCCACAGCATCTGCACCCACCCACCACTTCCTAATGCTTTCTGCACTGCTGTCCTGTCCCAGTGCCCATCTCGCTCTGGTTTTGCTGGTCCAGGGGCTGGCAGGGCAGGAAATCTTGCCCAGTGCTCTGGGGCAGAGATCAGACCTTCCCAAGTCCCTCCTCCCTCTGCTCTTCAGCCCAGAGCATGAAACCTGGTCCCCAGGTGCTCCTCTGATCCCAGGAGGGTCTCTCCCTTAAACTGAAATTCCTTTTCCAGGAAGCCTGTGGGACGTGGGTCCACATCTGCCTTGGTGGAGGAAAAAGTTACCCACAGTGGGACAAGCATTTCGGAGCCTGCCTGAGCCCCCTGGCCCACCACAGGGAACGGGCTGGAGGCTGAGTTCCCCCTCTTTCCTGCTGGAGGGGTGGGGGAGCTGGGACCCTCTCCCAGGGGCAGGAGGGAAGGTGCATGAGCTGTGAGAAAGGGACAGGGATGGGACTTCTGGCCTCAGGGCACGGAAATGATGCAGGACATCCCTGGAATTTATATCGCTGCAAGAACCCAACGAGGAAACTTCTCCTAGAAGTGGAGCCAGGTGGATTATTCTCCCTGGTTTGGGATTTTCTGGGGACAGGGCCGTTTCTGGGGTGCACTGAGCTCTGCCCACATCCTCCCACCCTGGAGTGGCTGCAGCACATCCCCTTGGGGAGAACGGCTATGGGAGTGCCAGGAGCCACTGCTGCCAGCATCAGGCAGCTCTGCCTCCCCACGCCACCCATCCACTGTGACAGGGAGCAGCTGGCACTACAGAGAGCTGGGAACTGCCACCCAGGAAGGGTCCCCAGCTGTCGGGAAGGGTCCCCAGCAGAGGAGGCAGCAGGGGAGGAGAGGAGCCATCAGCAGGAAAACTGTGAGGCTGGTGTTGGTCTCGGCTGGAACCATCCCCTGCCCTCACCAGCGGCAGAAATCCAGTGCCTAAGAAGAAAAACTCTTCACAAGGTACAGACTTGTCATCCTCGTTACAGCATGGGCTTTTAAGGGGGTATTTTAAAAGCATGGCAATTTTTGAGCTGTTTTTCCCTCGACAGATGCTGGTGTGCCATCCCCCGGAGCTGCTGGGGACCAGCTGGATGCTCCTGACAGGTAAATTATCCCCAGGCTGGGCAAGGTGCCGATGCTGTCTGGCGGGCTCTGGGCCAGATCCTTGCCTGTGGGCTTCAGCAATTGTGTGTGGGGATCTCCAGTCCCTATAGATTTGGCTTTTTTAGATGCTTAACCTGAAAGGGTGGGGGTGTCTCTGCCCTGCTCTCCATGGGCAGAGGAGGCAGAAGCAGCTCCAGGGCTGAGGCTGAAGGTCTGCTGTGGATGGATTCACACAGGGGCTGATAAGTGGAGTAACACAAAATTTATTGCAGTTCTATTCGTGTGAGCAATAACTCTCACTTGGGTCATTATATATGCACTGGCTGCCTTGAAGCACAAATATATAAAGATTATCAGGGTGAGCATCTAAAATAGGAAAGAAACCTGTTACAATATCCCTAGATTTTCAGATGCTGTGGGGTCAGTGAGCTCTGCCTCAGTGTCTATAGGATGAGCTTTGGATATTGCAGTTGCAAAAGATGCCTGTGATGCAGTATTTTCTCTTGCCTTCTGCTAGTGGTAACACGTGTTCCGTATAAACAGTGTTTTCCTGGAGCAAGAGGATTTTTCAATTATCAGATTGTTTCTTCTCCCTGCCCCTCTTACAGTCTGAGGAGGGGGGTGGACACACAAAAAGGCACAGAAATAACAAGCAGTAGCTGTTTCTCAAGGCGGTGAGAGTGAGAAATTAAGATCATCAGAGGAGGTTGATTTTTATGTGGATCGTGACGCCTATTCCCTTTCCCACCTGTGCTGCAAAATCGCTGAGAGGAGTCACCCCCCGGAGCATAAGGGACAGTTTTGAGGCTTGTTTGCCAAGTCGGCAGGCGGCGGTGTAAATGCAAAAAAAAACCACCAAAAACATTTGCTCACAGGGACAGGAACCACAACGTGATGGAGAGAGAAGAGCAAACCCTGGGGAGG
>VXBJ01003876.1:7561-22264 GCA_013400055.1 Nycticryphes semicollaris | reverse complement strand
TGTGACCTACGAGAGTGGCTCCTCTTGAAGTCCTCAAGCACCTTTTGGAGCCCAAGTCATGACAAGCCCAGACATCTGTATCAGTGTGTGTTGTGTCCCCCCGCCACCAGGTGGGATGTCCCCCTGCCTCGCAGCACAAAAGGCAACGGCTTAGTGAGAGGCTGTGATCAAGGTGTCCTTGGCACAGGGGTCACCCAAGCCTCTCCCAAGCCATGCCCACTTGCTCTGTCTCCCTGGACCCCCTTCCCTTTCTACTCCCTGCCCCCCAGGGCTGCTGTTGCCTTTGCAAGAGGCTGCTGGATTGATGGGACCCCTCGAGAGAAAAGCTGCCACCGTGGGATCCTCAGTGCTGCTTCCTGGCCCGGAGAACATCACGTACATCTGCTCCACACGGTGGGAGCACCTCAATGGCACCGGTGCCCACACCATCCTGCAGTTCTACAGGGGGTCCCACAGCCCAGTTCTCCACCCACCCTACACAGGACGAGCCCTTTTCCACCCGTCCAATGGATCTCTCTTGCTGGAGAACATCCAGGAAAGCGACAGCGGCATCTACAAAGTGACCGTCAACGAGGAAGAAGAGGAGAACCTGCAAATCCTGCTGGAAGTCCTCAGTAAGTGGTGGGAATGGGAGGGAGGAGCGGGGTGGTGGGTGTAAGCAGAGCAGTGGCCAGATAAAGGGATTTGGAGAAGGGATTTGAGCTAAGTCTAATCATGAGGGCTTTTTGACCACACTACACATGGAGACATCACCAGGGAGACTTTGGGAAGAGGTTCCCAACCTTTCTCAGTGGAGAAGATCTGGGGGTGCTGCCCAAGGAGACTTTCCAGGGTGCCTGGCTGGGACCCAGGGCTGGGATCCATCCTGAAAAGGCAGTTTCCTCCCTGGTTTTCTACCCTCAGTGCAGGGACGGGGGGTGCTGAAGGGATTCCATGTACCCACTGCCACCCACAGAGAGAACCCCTGGCACCTTTTGAGAAAGGGAACCTGGCAGAGCCCAGGGAACTAGGGCCAGGAGGGTGGGATTTATGGAGATGTCACGAAAAACCTCCCTCTCAGACCATAGCAGCTGTTTGCAATTTGCAGGCGCCAGCCCCTGTCGCAGCGACAAGAGCACACTTTAAATAACCCAGCAATCCATCCTCAGTAATGCCCTCAGCTCTTCCCTTAATTTGCTCTGGCGTCATCTTTTTCTGCTATAATCATGCTACTGTAATGCTGCCACAGACCTTCCCCACCCATTTCTCCTTCCCACCACTCATAAACCTGAATGGGATCCGAATCCTTTTCCTCTTTTTCTTCTCATTTCCTGACGCATTAAAAAATCCCCTGTATTTATCCAAAGGCAATAAAAACAATGACTCTGCTGGAAAAAACCACTCCGAACCTGGAAATCACAGCAGCCCTGGGCAGTGCTGGACTTTCCAAGGGGAAGTGACATCCATGGATGTTCCAGGTTGTGTCTGAGAGAAGCTCTGGTGCTTCTGTCCCCTTTCCAGAGCCCGTGTCTCTCCCCCGGCTCTGGAGCAGTGCCCTGGTGGCTCGGGCCCCTGGCAAGGTGTTCTGTGACGTGGCAGAGGGCAAGGTGGACACCATCACCTGGAAGAAGGATGGGCAGCTCCTTCCCACAGAGAGAGGTTCCCACCTCTCCGGCAGCCTCAGCGTGTTGTCCCTGAGATCAGCCAAAAAGTCAGACTGTGGCTCCTACTCCTGCAACGCCAGCAACAGAATAAGCTGGCAAGAAACCTCCCTGAATGTCACCATCACAGGTGATCGCTGCTGGGGTTTTACCTCCCACCCCTGTTCCTGCTCCCCACCCTTCTCTGGGGCTCCCTGAGGGCTTCATCCCATCCCTCTGACTCCATCCCTCAAGATCTGTCCGCCCTCTCCTGAGGTTGTGGTCCACGTGCTGTTGGAAGGAGCTCCCCATGGCAGGATGATCAGCAGCAACCCCCAGTCTCCGATGCCACCAAGGCACAGTCCTTGGCAGGAGATTGGCAGTTCCCTCTTGGAGAAGGTCCCAAGTGATGGCCCTTGGCCAAAGTGATAGTGAGGAGGACGTGGGCAGGGAGGGTTGGACAACCTGTGGACATCCCAGGTTGGACATTCCATGGACCAGGGGCTGCAGCAGAGAGTGATGTTTTGGCCACCAGGGAAAACAAATTGAGCCTGCCTTGGTGATGCAGGAGCCCCATGGCCCACCAGAGCCCTCCATGCTGGTCCTGCTGGTGACCTGACTCCTGGTTCCTTGTTGGGGGGGTGTGTGTTTCCAGGTCTCTCCCCTCCCTTGCAGGATGTGCTGAGGCTTGCAGTGGTCGCCGTGGTCTTCGCTGCCATCTCAGGATGGGGATTGATTTTTCCCGTCTGCCAGTCTGAAAAGCTACGAATAAGTGAGTCTGCAGTCGGGGGGCAGCTTGAACCCCCATTTCCCTCATCTGCTGGGGGAGGGCGAGGAGCATTGCTGTGGGAAGGACTGGTGATCAGCTAATTTCCTTTCCAGCTGCCAAAGTGTCTTGTCTTCACATCGTCTGGCAGGTCTTAGTAAGAGTAGAAAAACTTTAATTGGCAAGATTTGTACTGGTGAAAGCTGCTTTTATTCTGTTTTCAAGCTGAGTGGGGTTCCTACCACTTCACCCCCTAGAGAGCTGGGGTGACCAGTTGGCACTTTTATAGACTAGAAAAGATGTTTCTTCAGGAGCATTTCTTTCATTCCAAGGCTCCCTCGATAACAGAGTATGTTTAACACACTGAACCAGGGGGGGCACAGAGCCTTTTCCAGCTGCTCACACCAAAGAGCAGGTCAATCCCACTGGGCCCTGGCCGGGGATGGGGTCCCCGGGTGGGGACGGGCTGCATCCCCCCCTGAGGAAAGGGGTGGGGGTTGGTGAGGGCCATCACGAGGGGTCACAGCAGCTCCCCCGCGGTGCTCTGTATGCAGGGGGGGAGCTGTGGAGGTGGCTCAGCGCCTACACCTGCGGGCTGGTGTGCATCGCCTCCGTCCTGGCCGGCACCGCCGGGATCCTCTGGATGCGAGAAGAAGGTAGGAGGTGGCCTGTGGAGGGGGACTGGGGCAGGGGGGGCAGTGCTGTGCAGACCCCAGGACAATCCTTGCTGTGCAAACCACCTGGGGTGAAGAGCTGATGGGAGATGTAGAACCTCGTGGGGGTCTGGGAGGAAGGGAGAACCCTGGAGAGGGAGGATCATGGAGCTAAACATGTGGGAATAGACCCAGCCAGAGTGACACGGGGCTTCCCCACGGGTGATCTCAGCTGGTCATGGGGGCCCAGACCACCGTATGGGTTGCACACCCACCCGTACAATCAATGTAGTCTTTCTCCTTCTCCCAATGGTTTGGGTTGGAAGGGACTTCAAAGATTATTTACTTCCAACCCCCCCGCCCTGGGCAGGGTCAAGGGATGACCAAGGGATGGAGAGGCTCCTTGCAAGGACAGACTGGAAAGGCTGGGAGTCGGGAGAGGGTGGGAAAGGGATATGATGGGGTGTTACAGAATTATGAAGGTGGTAGGCATGGGCAAGACCCGGTTCTCTGCCTCATCCTGCTCTCTTCCAGGCCCTTCTATTGCCATCATACTGCCAGAGATTGCCCTCACATATGCCATCGTGGTGAACTTGCTGGTCTCTACCACTGTCACCTTCCAGCCTGCAAAGTTCATCCAATTCAAAAGCAAAACAGGTGAGCTGTTTCACCAGGGCTGGCAGCAGGGAGGGAGATAAATCTGGTCCACAGGGGGAGTTGGGGGGGTATTTTACCCAAAATCTCATCCTTAACTTGTGTAAATTAAATCTTTATTTCTAATTCCATGCTGCCTCAGGCTGGTGGATTCTGCACCAGCCCAGGGGTGAGGACAGGGCTCCCCAGCCCTGTCTCCTGACACACTTTAACACCGCTTTGTCACCTTTCCCTCGGCCAGCACAGCAGACCCTGGGCTACGCCGCTCCCGGAGGGGTGGTTTCGGTGGTGCTGACGACCAGTGTCCTCATAAAGAACATCCACCATCGCCACGGTGAGTGGGGACCACCATGAGGGTCTGCCACCCTCGGGCTAAAGCTCGCTGGTGACACTTGATCCCAAAATCCCTTCAATGCCACCACTTGGAGTTAGACCTGCTCCAAAAAACTTTTTTTAGAAAAAGTCCAACAAATTGAGGGGTTTAAGGGAAGGAAAAATTTTGTAAAAGCAAAGCTAGTTCTCAACACCTCCCTCCTCTTATTTATTTATTTATATTTTGGGGAGGGGTGTGGTGTGTGCACGTTTTCACAGTGGCCATTTGCCTTTCTCCTTTCTCTCCTTCTGCCTCGGATGGCATCCTGTGCTGACGCCGGGGTCGGTCTGGACCACAGAAGAAGGATGCACGGAGCTGGTGGAGGTGACCGCCCTCGTGGTCAGCACGGCGGCCGTCTCAGCTCTCCCACTCCTCGCCATCTTCCTCTGCTGTGAGTCCCCCTGCTCCTCCACCCCCTCAGCCTTATATTTAGCCAGCTGGCTTCCCTCTGTCCCCATACGATCAAGCCACCAGGGGAATTAATTCAAAATTAAGCATGGGGCTCCTGGGAAGACCCCAAGACCTCTCTGTTGAGGGTGTCTCGTCCCCAGTGAGCCCCAGGCAGGGTCTCCTGAGCTGTTCTCTGTCTGGTGCCTCTCACTTGACTCCTCCTGATGCCCAGGCATGGAATTGTCCTTTCACAGACCACACGACTCAGGGATGGCAGAAGGAGCGTGACTCCAGCTGTGTGGACAAGGAGAGGTAGACCCTGCATTGCCTTTTTCCCCACATAAATTACTACTGCCTTGAAGGGGAAAGAGCAAGGATAAGGGAAACATCCTGTGCCTTAAGTCCTAGACCCCAAGAAAGGTGCAGACCAGTGCTGCCCCTCCAGCCCCTGGGTTCAGAGCAGGTAGCTCTGGTGGAGGTCCCCATCCAGCAAAGCATTTGGGTGCCCACTCAAGTCTATCCACAAATCCCTCCCTCCTTCCCTCCCTCCCTCAGCCTGAAGCTTTTAAGCCTTAATTCCTGCTGGTTTCATCCAAGCACTTTGGTGTTCAGCCACATCATGGGTACGTTTGGGCTTAGCCAGCCTGCGGGAAAGCCTCTGGGGCATCACGATCTCATGGGCCTGAAGGACCACCTCTCTTTGCCCCCACCAAAACCTTCCTGAGATTCAGAGGAAGAGTGATCACAACTATTTGTAGGGTCTCCATGTGTCCTTGGGTCAGGCAAGGGGTGAGCATGGAGAGAGGATACAGCAACCTCTGCCTGGGGATGGGGCAGGGCTGGAGAGGCACATCAGAACCCCTGGCTGGGATGATGCTCAGCACGTCCCATCCTCCTCTTCTTCCCAGGTCCTTTGAAATGTCCCAGCCTGGCAGCAGGGAGGCTTTCTCCACCCGTTAGAGGTCAGCTGGGGAGTTCCTACCTCATCTGAGTCAACCCAACCTTTCTCCCAGGTTTGGTGGGATCAGGGCTCTCGGTTTCAGTGGGGTTGATCCTCTGGAATATCTGTAATAAATGGCAGTGACACGAACTCATTTCTGCCTTTTTTTTTTTTTAAACACAGAGCCAAAGCAGAAACCAAAATGCAAATTTTTTTTCCTCTTTCTCTTTAACCAGACTCTAAAGTAAAGAAACAACTTTAGAAATCGTGGCAGGATCTCACACTACTTTAGCCCAATAATGAGGCCACATTGTTTTTTACACGTGTGTGGGTAACCAGATGTGTGTGTGTGTGTCTCCCACCCACGGCTCGACCTCTCCCTCCCAGTGGGGCTGATTTCAGGGCATGTTTTGGGGACCACAGGGTAGGGGTCAGGCTCTCTCCCCCTGAATCCACAGCTTCATCTGCTGCCTGTTCCCTTTAGGATGGGGCAGCATCTCCAGGGGACCCTGTCCCCTCCTCAGCAATGTTCCAGGGAGGGGAGTGGGGGTGGGGGGCAAGCTGGACTGGCATGCTGCCTACAGAGAGGCACCACTGCTTCAGGGCAGGGTGTCATTTCTCTCCCTGTGGCCAGCAGCAGCCTGGATTGTTATTAAATTTATTTATTACCTATCTTCCTCCATGTTTTTTTCCTGCCTGAACTTGTGTCACATCTGTATGTCAGCCCCCCCCGCGCACACACACACACACACACACACACATACTGCTCTCTCCCTTCCCACGTAGAGAAACAGCAGCTCCGGGGCCTCCAGGAGCCAGAAACTGTGGAAAAGTCCTGTTTTTTGTTTCCTTCAGGAGGAACTTTGTATGGATCCCCATTGCTTTACGAGCAGAGTTTCCGCGTTTGCCCCTCAGAGCCCTCCCCAGGGCTGTCTCTCAGACAGTCTCCCAAAGTTGAGAAGAGGTGATTTATTGACGCACCAGGACGTAGCAGGTCAGGAATTGCCCTTGCTCAATGCACGAGCTGTGATAGTGCAAATGTATGATGACAGCAAATATCAATAAATATTATTTATAGCAAAATAAATGCCCTCCCGGGTACCCCTCCCCAGGAGGTGAAGGTGCAACCTTACCAAGGCGTCCCTGTCCTGGGGGGCAGGAAGAGCGCAGCCCCTCCATAGCCTCCTCTAGGTCTCCAGTCTCTTCTCTCCCTGAGAGACACTTTCCTCAACATCCTTTCTATCCCTCAACATCATCTGCTCCCCTCCCTGGGGTGACTCTTAACGTGATTTTGGGTGGAGAGTTGGGTCCAGCAGTCACATATGTTTTGGCACGTCCTATCATAATCAAGGGTATCAACTTTACCATTCCTTTTATGGATAATCAAGCCAAAAGGTCTCATTCCTGACACCTTGACCCCGGAGAAAATGTTTATCTGCCTATCCCAACAATCATTCACCGAAACAGGACTGGGATCCAGTGGTTTTAACCTCTTATGTCCCATTCCCACAGCTCCTCTCCAAACAGCCGGACTTCAGAGGAGCCTGCAGCTCAGTAGCAGGAGTCAAGTGAGATGGAGAGGTGAGAAAAAAGTAGACATTGAAACCAAAAAGCAGGGGCTTAGGCTGTGAGCACCACTGTGATTTTACACCCACCCTCATCCCCCCAGTATTGTGGCTGGTTTTAGCCGTTGGGATATGGGGTTGGAACTGGATGATTTTTAAGGTGCCTTCCAACTCTAACCTTTCTACAATTTTATGATTCTATGATACCAAGAAACCACAACCTGCAGCGGTGTCACGTGGAGCTCTAGGCAATAACAGAAGGAAACGAGGGGAGTGGGGCCTTGTTTATCTGTCTCTGAGCCTGATGTTCCACTTCCCCGTTGCTCAGGTAGCAGTGAATTTTGTGTTGATTTTCTGTTTGCTCAGCTCCTAACAACAGACTCCCTGGCTTTCCCCTAGTGCCATTACGGTTTAAAGCCTGATTTAATCTCGCAGACTTCATGAGACATGCTGAGGATGCCTGGTTGCCCAGAACCATGGCCAGATGGCTCCTGACTGCTGACAAGGATGGACACTCCCCAACGTCCCCAAGCAACCTGGGCCAGGCCTTGCCCACCCTCACTGTAAGACAGTGGTTTCTCGTATCTGGACTGAATTTCCTTTTTAAAGTGTGCCCATGGTCTTTAGACAATTACTCCATCGACGACCCCTCCCCAGCTGCGAGGAGGAATCATAAAAAACAAGGTAACCTGGAGGGCTGAAATGTAAACACAGTTGTTAGAATAAGACTAAATAATTAGCATTAGTGGCAGTAAAGAGCCAGTGTGGATCCCGATGCCAATAGAGAACACCCCAGGACTATCCCCAGCCCATTCCCCAGCAGAAGCCCTGCACTCCCCACAGGGACAGCCCAGGGGGGACCCTGCGAGCGCCGCGGCTCCGGGAGGACGGGGAGGGCTCGGGGTCTGTCACCGGGGCAAGGAGTTCTCAGGATCCCAGCCATGGAAGAAGAGAAAGAGAGAGAGAGAGAGAGAAAACTCCTCATCAAACTTCCTATTTTATGTGGGATGAGCCGTTCATGGTCTGAGATAACCCCGTTGGCAGCTTGGGGCAAGGGCCTGGGTCTCTAAAGACCCTGGAAAACCCTGAGACCTTGAAACCCTCACCCAGAGCTGTGTTCAGACCCCGAAACCTTCCCAAACTGTAGCTCCCCCAGGCGTTAGAAGACCCCGTGTCCAATAGGACCCAACAGGGCGGAGCAGCGAGCAGCGGGCGGAGGGACAGCTCGGGAGCGGGCGGCAGCAGAGCGGCGTCTGGGCTGCGGTGAGTGTTGCGTGGGGAGCCCGGGGGGTTGAGTGAGGATCCCGGGGGTCTGGGCTGGGGCCGGGCTGCAGCCTCCGGGGCTGCCCGGTGAGGCCGGGGAGATGGGCACGGGGACCGGAGAGGGATGGGAACAATGGGGACAATGGGGACAGTAAGAGGGGACCGGGGACAGGAGCGGTGGAGATGGGCTCGGGGCGGGGGTTGCGGTGGTGTAAGTTGTCCCGAGGAGTGGGGCGCTGGGGGACGCGCTGGGGACAGAGAGGGTTTTTTTTTGGCTGCTTTCACTTCTGCTCTGACCACAAACAAATCTGGGGAAATTTTGTAGGTTGTCGCAGTTTGTGTCAGACGTGGAGGATCTTCACGATCACCCGCTGTTCACAGAGGGGTTGGGGGGTTTAGCTGAAGGTATTCTTTTCCCTTCACCCTTACTGCCACACGGTGTTATACCATTTCCCTGTCTGTCGTGGGTTGTAGTGGTTCTTCTGCTGTGTCTCAGCAGATGTGACCCCGCACTGACCATCGGGGTTTCATATTCGCTAACGCAACATCCTTTCTTTGAAACTTGTGGTAAGATAACTTCCAATGAGATAATGCCATTGACAACTGTTCGTGTGAACTCTTGTGTTCCACAGGAGGACCTGTGCAGGACATCCAGCTTCTGCAGGAACTGGCATCGTCTCCCTCGTTCACAGCCTTGGGGTAAGTGTGGTGTCTGAGCATCCCCAGCCCGACAGCCAGCCCCAACCAGCCCCCGGAGCCCCCATGGCCCCCACTCCTGCAGGGCCCACCTTCCTTCCTACCCCCAGGGGCTGACAGAGCCCGTGTCTCCTCCTTACCCAGCATTTCAGCACTTCCCTGGCATGGGCACAGGTCTGCCAGCCAAATAACAAAGCCAGATCTGGAGGAAAGACCTGCACCGGTGCTGACTGCAGGCGGCTGCAGCCTGACCCAACTGCTACCCTGCTCCTCCAGACTAGAGCCAGCCCCTCACCCTGCCTCCAGCCTCGGCAGCTGCACATAAACCACCAGAAGAGGAGGGGGTGGCAATGGAGGAGGCAGTTGCAATAACAACAGAGAACTTTTTTCTCCCACTCTCTGGTGGAAGGCTGATTCGTCCTCAGCAGCCTGCAGAGCTCGGGAGGACTTTGTCACTCTCCAGAGCCTCCCTTACCCTGACGCAGAGGTTCTTTGTTCCCTTGAGTGGTACCATGGCTCCATCTCCCATCACAAGTTCTTTATTTCCTGGCTGAAGAGCAGCTGATGCACAGCCCGTTCCTGTAAAAGGCTGGGGGGGGACACGGGGGTGCCCTGATGTGTTTCCCAAGCGCCGCCTTTGCAATGCGAATGCCAAGATAGCCCTTAACAGGGCCTCTTTGTAGAACTCCAGCGTGACGGGCTGCAGGGGCTTTCTGTTTCAGCTTTTCCATGTGGATTTTGTCAAAAATGGCAGATAACAGCTTAGCAGCAACGATGGAGGCCAAGGGGAAAACACGATGGCTCTGAGCAGGCGCATCTTCAGGGGTCTGATTCCTCTCCCTGCTCACCCATGGCTCCGTGATGACTTCTGAAAACCCCTGCCCCTTAATGCAAGAGTCAGTTCGCTTTTCCAGCCGCCTCTCAGCTGCACTGTTGCCCTGGGGGAGATGAGAGGCTCTCCTCAAGAGAGAAAACAGTCGGGTTGGGGGCAGCTCTAACCCACCCCCCTGCCTTGCACCATCCCCTCTTCACCCAAAGGCTCTTCTCCATCTCCCCAGCCACACACCCCAGGAGGGCTGGTCTGCTGGCAGCAAGGAGAAGGGAGGAAGAGGAGGAAAAGGGAGTCAGTTTCCAGAAGAGCAGCAGCACTTTGAGCAGGCAGTATCCAATGTGCCTTGCTTATTCTCCGTCTCCTGGGATGTCGTGGGTTGGGGTGAGCTGGCCACTCCCCACCTCTCCCTTAAGGGAGGGAAGGAGAGAGACTTAAGAGTCTAAAAAGAAACTAAACTGATGAAAATATTAATACAATAAGAAAAGTTAAATAATCAAATATATACAAAGCCAGGGTGGAGTTCCAGGAGGATGATCATGTCACTGCAGACACTGGGAAAGTCCCAGCCTGGACTCAGCGATGGACGGGAACCAGATTCTGGATCTGGATTGAGGAAGGCTTGGACTAGGAGCAAAAGCAGACCAACAGGGTCCTCCTCGGACACCAGCTATTGAAGGAAGAGCTGACCCTTTGATCCCTCAGCTTTCTACCGAGCGTGATGCCAGTGGGACAGAACTTGGTCAGTTTGGGGTCCCCTCTCCTGTCCCCTCCTCCCTGCAGGTGGGACCCCTCTATGCTTCTCCGCTTCCCACCCTCCAAAGGGGGAAATACCAAAGTTGAGCTGAGGTTGGTTGTTAGAGCTCCTGTAAACAGGAGCTTATGTTTATATAACAGAGCTGCACACCATTCCTCTGTATAAATTATAAACAACCGGGATTTACCACTCTGGGAGCGAACTGCAGCCTGGAAAACATGCCGTGACTTTCCCAGTTTGTCAGCAGAGACTTCGCTGAAAACGAAAACTACCAGACAGGAAATTCTGTTTTACCTCAAAGCAGGAAGCGAGACAAGCCTTATCCCCGCTCTGCAGGCCCAGGCAGAGAGCCGTGGTGCCCAGCTGCACGGCGTGAGTGGGAAGGTCATTTCCGCACCTCTTTGGATTTGGTTGGGTAAAGAAAAACTGAAGAACACAAATGCTTCTTCCACAGCTCTGGCTCCAGCCTGGAAACGGGGCTGTCAGCTGCACAGCAACGTGTGGTTCTTATTCCCCTGTGAAAAGCCACAAGTGGTTGTTTCCCGAACCTCAGGGAGCAGGAGGACATGAGCGAAAAGGGTCCCAAGCCCTCCCCTGGGACCTCGGGCATTTTGCAAAGGGAAAGGAGACAGTCTCCTGCTGCTTCTCCACTGCTAATTAGACCTGTGTGTTAACGAGCGAATGGAATACCAGTTGTGAGGAAATCCTACAGCAGCAGTTACAGGATTTGTTATGGTCTGCACGTACCCACTCACCAAGGAGGGTGAGTTCCCATAAGACAGGAAGGGATTCCCATGACCAGCTTCCCCCAGTTTACTGAGGTTTGCACGGAACCTAAATCACCCTTAACTCAGTTGTTTTTCCTCATTTCCTGAATTCCTTTCAGCAAGGCAGAAATCAGGGATGTGCACTGGCTCCTCTGCTGGGGGGAACATCCTGGGCTGGAGGTCTCCCTTGTAGGGCTGAACACCACATCCCAGGGCTGGTTTTTCCTCCCTTGGATTTTTTTTTGGGGGGGAGGTTTCTTTCTCTTCCTCTTCTTGGGCCCGTGGCTCTGGGCTGGGGGCTGCTTGGCCAGGTCCAGGGGATAGTGCTGCAGGTCCAGGGGATAGTGCTGCAGCTTCAGGGTGGAAATGGTTCCCTGTCAGACACTGCTCTGCTCTTTGCTGGGTTCCCTGGAGGAAAGCTGCCAGGGTCATGTGTCTCCTCGAAGCCACCTCCTCATCTCTGTGTCTGAAGCCACCTCAGCCACCACCAGTCTTGGACTCCTCTGGTCCTGGCTGAAACACAGAATAGAATCATGCGATTGTTTAGATTGGAAATGATCTTTAAGATCCTTGAGTCCTACCCTTAATCCAGCACTGCCAAGATCACCACTAAACCATGTCCCTTAAACTGGGACCCTGATCACAGGGCAGTGAAAATCCTTTGGCAAAAAACTGGTCCTGCTGTCCACTTCCCTGCTGTCCTCTGCCCTCACCCTTCATCCAGAGACTTGAAACCACGGTGGTGAAGGCAACCCCTGTTGTCCAAACACCAAAGCTTTCCCCCTGGCTCCACAACCCCCTTCTGAGCTCTGTTCTCCATCCAATAACACCCCATCACAAGGCATGCTGGAGGCAGAGAGGGTGTTCTCGAGCTCTCCTGTGCCCACCAACCCGGGAGGGGAAGGTAGGGAGAGGGGTATTGCAGTCTCTGTAGTGAAGAAAGTAAGGCAAAAGGTCTCTAAAGAAAAAAAAAAAAAAAGAAAAGGTTGGAGAAGACCTGGAGAACAGCAGCTTGGAAGGAGACACTGAAAAGGAGAGGAAGGGATGGGGATGGGATGGATGGAGGTTTGAAATGTGTAGGACAAGAGTCAGGGCTGATGAGAGTTAAACCTGAGATCAGGAAGTATCTGTGCAGGTGTTGGGGTGTCAGGGTGTGGGTCCTGTTGCTGTGATGGTGGTTGATAAAAGGCAAATGAGCAGCTGCAGAAACAAATACTCAAGGGAGGAAGCGGGGCTGTACCTGCCAGCACCAGAAAGCCATAGCACATGGGAGGTGCTGCAGAGAGCAGCTGGGAGCTCTTGTCTGTCCCCCCCTGACACCCAGTAACTCCTGGGCCTGTGCTGGTCTTGTTGCTGGTGAGTATCAGTGGTCTTTGTGTCCAGGAGATCTTTTTTTTTTGCCCAGTCCCTGTGGTGGATTGGTGCTGGTATGGACAGGTATGGCTGGGATGGCTTCCCTCAGCTGTGCCGTTAGAAACCACTGTTAAGACAAGGACACCAGCACTGGGAGGACGCATGGAGAAGGTTGGGGGGGGCTCCACCATCACTTCGCTGAGCGCTTTTCACCTTTCCCAACCCCTGCATGGCAGGTGCCAATGGTTCTTTTCATGTTGTCCTTGACAGGCCCATCCACGATGCCTAGAGCGGCCACCCCGAGAGCATGGCGCTGCCAAAGGATCTCAACCCTCCTGCTGGTCTGAAGGAGACTGAAGGGCTTTACCATGTCAGCCTGGCTGCGGGCGGCCCTCACAGGCTGTGAGTATGCACAGGGGCTCATGTGGGGCTTGCACCTCCTCAGACAGCATCTGCTCACAGCGTCTCCGTGCTCTCCTTGCACCTCTGCTCCGGGCTGTAGTAGTGTTGGAAAAGGTGCCCTAAGGAGATATCAGAGAGGACTTCCCGCTTGCTAGGTCCCTTTATGCCAGCAGTGCTACCATGGGATTCTCAGTTGTCTACAGCCGAGGGTGAGTGTCAGGGTCACATTTGCAGACTGACCCCCTCCACACACACAAGCCCTATTGTATCCTGGGGAAACCAGAAGACATTTTTATGACAAAGGCCTGCTTAGATGCCTTTTCCTGTTAAAAGCCATTCATCTTCATGGCGGTTACAGCTGCTGGGTTACTCAGAAGTGCCAGGAAAGGCGGATTCATGACGAATTAGTGTCTTCCAGACACACAAGGTCACTGGGAAGGTGCCTGAGTGGGAGCATCCGTTTTGCAGGGCTTCACCTCATCTTGAGAGGATGGTGAGGCTGAAGATGCCTGTGGGTCTCAACAGCCGTCAGGAAGGTCAGCTCTCAGACGCCAGTTATTTCACAGCCAGGACCACACAGTCCCAACAAAAGGGTGTTTCAGAGCCTGTTTTCCACTCGATGCTCTCCCTTCCAGGTGCTGAGGGAGCAGCTCGAGGTCCAGGGGTTAGGCCACGGGCTGAGTTCCCCCTTAGCAACTCCTGATGTGCAGAAAAAAACCTAAAAGTCCAGATTCCCATCATTTTAACTCCAAAGGGCAAGTAAGTTGTGCCAGGGGAGGTTCAGATTGGATATTAGGAAAAAATTTTATGTGGAAAGGGTTCTTAAGGCTTGGACTGGGCTGCCCAGGGCAGGGGTTGAGGCACCATCCCTGGGGGGATTGAAAAGCCGGGTTGGCAGAGTGCTGAGAGACATGGGTTAGTGATGGGTTTTATCAGAGTGAGGTTGATGGTTGGACTGGATGATCCTAAAGGTCACTTCCAGTCCAGACAGTTCTGCGGTTTTATGAATTACCTTACACATCTAAGAAGCATTTGTACAGCACACCAACAAAAATGTTACGGTTTTTATCTCTCTCTTTTCTTTTTTAATCTTAAAAACGTCACATTTTCCAGGAGGAAGGAAATCAGAAACGTGATGTAACACACTCCAGGGAGTCAGGCGGTAGCTTGGGCCAAAAATTTAAAAAGTAATAAAATAAAATAGGATGTACAAGCAGATTAAATTGCTCTTTGGGTTTTGCTTCAAAACTAACCCATCCTGCTCTGGCATCTCTCCTGTTTCCAGACCTGGTGGTGGTTTTGTGGGGGTACGCCAGGGTGGTGGAAATCACAGAGAGGAGAATAGCGGCTGTGGGGTCCTCCGTCCTGCTGCCCGCCCCGGATATCCAGAACGTCAGCTTCACCGAGTGGGAGTACATCAGAAACACCACCCCGGAGTTCATCCTGCAGTACTACACGCTTTACCAGTCTCCCACCATCTACTCGGCTTACAAAGGCAGGGTGGTTTTCTACCCAAAGAACGGGTCCCTTCTCCTGCAGAGGGTGCAGGAGACAGACAGCGGCATCTACAGGGCAACGGTTGACTTGATGCAGAGCAAAGCCCGGACGACCTTCCTTGAAGTTCTTCGTAAGTTCAAATGTGAGAGGGAGGATGGTGGGCTTTCTTTTTTTTCTCA
>VXBJ01003875.1:754542-784135 GCA_013400055.1 Nycticryphes semicollaris | reverse complement strand
ATGTGGCCTCCTTCAAACCGTGGAATATACTATTTTATAATTACGAATTCCACCAAAATCCAACTACTTGCTATATCCTTGTTACCAATTTGCTAAATTAAAAAAAATAATTTTAGCCTGCAATTACATTGCTCGTTATTTTCAATAAACAGAAGTATTAAAAAAAAAAAAAAAAAACTTTCAAAAACTATTTATAAGCATGGCTCAGAAGGGTACCATTTTTCTTAAAGTTACCTTCAAACCTAGCTATTTTTATTTAAGACAGTCAGTTTGGCACAGTTATTTTAGTATGGGAAAGGTCTGGTAAACTAATTTTAAAAGATGGGTAAGATGACTTTATTTTCCCATTTTCTGTGCAATCTGAGATCACAGCATGCCAGACTGGAGAGAATAGCGGTGTATTCCCGTTCAAGAAAATTTCAAAGGAGCAGCATCAATCATGTGTGTCCTTTCTGCACTGGGCTTTTTATTTGGCAATGAAATGCTTTTACTTAGGAGCTTTCTGTAGTCTTACGTGCTGATCAACTATTTCCTCTTCTAATTGAATCTGTCCCAAATAATTCAGGGCCTATATTTTTGCAATGCTCAGTGAACTAACAGAAGTGCAACTGATGTGTGAATAGATTAAATTTAATAATAGAAGCATATGTCTGGGGTCGGCTAATAGTTTCCTCCAGTCTGATGAGATCAAAACATTACACGTAATCATGTTTTTGTGCAAGCTTTACAAAACAGAAGTATTTTGTCATTAAAATTACAGTTTGTATTCGGCTCAAATTACAGCAATATCACAGCTGTGTTTTATGGGAACACGCATAAATTCTTTGCAACTATTTTTGGCTGGATTGACAAATGTCATATTTCCATTTCTTTTTAAAATGATGCTGTTATAGTTAATTTTCCATTTTTATGTGTGTGAGATAAAAAAGAAAGGGAAAAAGCCACACAATATTAAAATGAAGCACTAAGAAAACCAATTTTGGATTATTATTCTTGAGTCTTATAGCTTTGGATGCTTCTGTTTTCCATGGACTTTATTCAGTTATGTTCCCTTTCTGAAACTCATTTCAGATATAAAGTAAATGGAAGCTATTTTGTAGCACAAAGACCATTCAATTAGTATCCGTATATTGTAAAGAAAGTGGTTTGTTTTTCATCTGTTTGTTACTGTTGCCACTATCTTTTTTGAAAAAACAAAACAAAACAAAACAAAAAACCAACAACCCAAAGAAAATCAAAGCCCAAACCAAAAGCCTGTGTGATCTTGCCTTGTTTTTACTGCAGACTTTGTGATTGTGTTTAGTGGCTAGAATACCACACTCAGAACAGTAACGGTAAATTACCTTGACCTTTATAATATTCTTAATTTTGGTTGGCTACTTATTCCACTCATCAACATTTACAGCCATACTCATTTCTGGGGAAGGCAGAGGTAGGTACTAAAATGGAAAATGTCAAATGCTCCTGTACTCCAAGGACATGCTAGACATTCAAATTCTCATACTTTATTATCATAGCAAAAGGTTGCAACAAGAGTAGGAAATAACCTTACATTAATCTACACACATGACAGACGGCAACAAAGAGAACAAATAGCACAAGCTCGCCTGTTATGACTTTAAGCTGTTAATTTTGTGGTTACCTTCAGATGCTGTTCATCCTTTCTCAGATGAGTCATAAACAACAGAGCCACTGAAAGTGACTGCCAGTCTGTACATGGCAGTCTGCTGGTTCTCCTGCAGTCCCAATGGGAAGCCACAGTGCAGTCTTCCAGTGAGGCTGTACCTGCCCTGCACTGGATGCTTTGGCACCTCTGGATCTGTCTGAGGTTACACTCCACTCCAAATATGAATGATGTTTCACTTGCACTTTCCTGTCCACTTGTCTCTCCAGTTCTCAGTTCATAACTTGTTTTCTTACCTTCAGCTCTGTCTTTTAAAGTCCAGTTTGTTTCTTTTCCTCATCTCCTCATTTATTTGCACTAAAATACTGAGGTCACATTCTAGCAAAAAGTAAATTAAATAAAAATCTTCCTCATAAGTTAGAGGGGGAAAAATGATACGGAAACTATCCATGGCAGAAGAATGTATATGATTTTAATACACAGGAAGATACTAACACTGAGACGGTAACACACACACATAGTAGCATAGATAGAAAATGCTATTCCTGCTTGAAAGAAGATATAGAAGCAAGATTTTAAATTATGTTGGGTTTAAAAATTTTATATAGATTGCAAGTAAGCACAACATTTTTGTGCACCTCCCTCCTCCCTCAAAATGCAAAACATATGCACTGAATTGCAATGATGTAGCCAGTGTAGAAAGACAAGGAGGCAACAGTGTATCAAATTTAGCCAGGAGGGAGTGGAGGGAGTGCAGTTCAAAATTAACAATTTGATCCATTTTTTTTTTTAATGGTCACCTTGTTTGTGCTATTATGAAAAAGTACTAAAGTAGAATAAACCTCTGTAATTTATCTTGTTGCATCAGAGACTGCAAACTCTATATCAAGGCACTCAGTCTCTGTCAGACCACTACATTATTTCCCAGTCATCCTGACATTATTCTTAGCTGATAAAACCAGATGAATATATGGGTCCCGTTATGAGTTCATAAGATTTTCGTGAGACAACAAGCCTCGAAGAGTAGGGAAGAACTGTCAGATGAAACTGACCTTACGTAATGAAGTCTGCATTGTCACAGTAAGTGTTAGTACATCCAGTTTTAATTCAGGAGGCCTTCGCTGTGCACTACATTATATTTTGTGAAAAATGTTGTATATTATATTTATAAATAAACTCCATACAGAAATACAAGTACCTTGTGTATAGATGCACACATACAGCACACACATAACTTCATGTAACCTTGATGTGTGCAGTTACAGAAACACATAATGGTTGAGCTTGGAAGGGACCTCTGGAGGCCATCTGGTTTAATACCCCTGCTCAAGCAGGTCTGCTTAGAGCTGGTGGCTCAGGACTATTTCCAGATGGGTTTTGAATATGTCCAAGGATGGAGACTCTACAACCTCCCTGGGCAACCAGTGCTGGTGCTTGGTCACCCTCATAGTAAAATAGTAACCTCCTGTGTTACAGTTTGTGCCTGTTGCCTCTGGTTCTGCCACTGGGCCCACTGAAAAAAAGCCTCCCTCTGCCCTCATTGCACCATTTCACTCCCTTCAAATATTTATGTACATTGATAAGATTCTCCTGAGTCTTTTCTTCTCCAGGCTGAACAGCCACAGCTCTCTCAGCCTTTCCTCATAAGAGAGATACTCCAGTCCCTTCACCATCTCCACGGCCCTTTGCTAGAGTCTCTCGAGTGTGTCCATGTCTCTCTTACACTGGGGAGCCCAGAACTGGACCCAGCACTCCAGGTGTGGCCTCACCAGTGCTGAATAGAGGGGAAGGCTCACTTCACTCAACCTGCTGGCAATATTTGCCTAATGCAGCCCAGGATACCACTGACTTTCTTTCCCACAAGGGCACATTACTGTCTTATGTTCAACTTGGTGTCCACCAGGATCCCCAAGTAATTTTCTGCCAAGCTGCTGTACAGCTGTGTGGGCCCCAGAATTTATTTGTGTATAGGCTTGTTCATCCTAAAATGCAGAACTTGACTGCAATTCTCATTGAACTTCATGACTACTATCTCTGACTGCCCTATTGTAGTAGTTGCACTTACAAGTAGCCACAAAATTTGACATGCAACTTTTCTGCAAATTGATGAATAAGTTACCACACCATAATATTTCTGAAAGCGATGTCAAACGTGATGAATATGTAATCTGTTTAAATGGTATTCACTATAGGCCTGCAGCCTGACCACCCTAGTTTGTGATCTTAACAACTGTAACAAACTAAGCAAAGTTAAATGGATTTGTTGTTTTCCTGTGGAAAACCTAGAGAACTATTTTATTTTAGTAGATGATCTGCTCTAAAGAAAGTTTGGCAAGCAGTATCTTAGGCCTTATGTTGCCCTTGAGTAAATGTTCAGATATTTCTTAGATTAATTCTTCCCTTGTGCATCAGTTTTACCATCTAGATATTAACTGATACAACAGAATAATGGTTTTGTAAAAACAGAAGTAACCAGGGGAAAATTAAAGTTTATCTGTCATTCTGCTAAAGGAACTTCTTTTTTGCTTGTCACAGGGCAGTCAGTTACATAAAAACAATAGTTTTTCCACCATTAAACATGCAATAAAGCCTTTCACGAGCATACAGCTTTAACCAAATTGCCTTAATCCTGTCAAGTGTTTACATTAGGTTTATGAAAGCTTTCCTTTCATTCTGAACAATGTGTTAATCTTAATTTCTTCTCTAAAATCATTGTGTGCACAGTCAAATAGCTACTGTGTTCCATCCCAGGAGATTAAGAAAGTGATTCTTGATAAACCCCAAGGGAGAAAGGGTGTTAGGATGTATAAAATGTATATGTCTTTCTCTTGTCTAAGATTGGCTCAGAGGAGATTCTCATTTTGCAAGATGGTTTGTGGTATGGAATACAGTAAACTACTCAGTTCAGGTTTTCTCATTTAAACACATATCACATCTACATTATATTACTGCTGTAACTAGTTCTGTAATGTACTGAGAAAATCATTGGTAGAGTTTATCTTGAAGAGCCCAAATAATATTATACTTTTACAGTCACATCTCTTCCGAGAATCAGCATCAGCATTTCTTATTCAACAAAAGTGTTCCCTTCAGATAGTAGAGATGCAGATATCCAAGCAGTGAAATACATGTCTCATTTATCCATAACTTTTCTAAATATTGGATCCTATCTTATGGTAAGTGACTTTTAAACTTCCATCCTTGGTTTAATGTTGAAAGTAAAGATGCAAGAATGTACATAGAGTTGAAACTAGCTTTTAAGTGGAAAGCAAAGCAAACACCTGGCATATGTCATACAACATAAAAAGTATACAGATAGGCACTTTAGAAAGAGTGAACAGTCTTGTGAAACTGCCAGGGAGTAAGGCTGGGTCCTATGTGAAATTACAGTCCTAACTATAAAGGACTGGTTGAAGCACCTACCACAAAACACTTTATGTAATGCTTGCTCCTTCTAGACTTCTACAGATAAATATTTCGTCAATATTTATCTGTATGGGTAATAATTTGAAAGATTGGGTTAGTAGCTACAGTATTAATTTACCAAACTAGCCTTTGTTAAGAGCAGCCTTCTAATGATGAAAGAAACTCTCGCTCTCTAACAAGTTTATTAAAGTTAACAACAACTCTATTAAAGAATTTTTTTCCTTGCCTTCTGGGTGAAGACACTGATTCAGAGATTTTGTATAAGCTCAGTTTCACTACTCCAAATCTCCACTGGGGCATATAGGAAGACAAACCAGAAAAAAAAGCTGCAACAAGAGATTGTTCTACCCTTTCATAATGTCTTCTGCGAAAATAGTTCAACAAGAGTGAAGAATTTCCACATCTATAGAAAGAAAAGGTAAGTAGGGAGAACCAAGTGATACATCAAGATCTCCAGAGGTAAAATATGGTGGTGACATATTTAAGATGTGAAGTTCTAAGCATTATCTTCAGTGTCTGGGGGGAGGAGGGGTGTGAATTTGNCCTCCCCTCCCCAATTCAGTGTGAATCAGATCAGTGAACAGGTGTTTTATTGTTTTATTTTCTTTGCTCCTTACTTAACAATGAAATAAAGAATTTTTCAGTATATATATTTAATACTTGTCTCAAAATATATTAAATTTCAGAATTTTATAATGTTCACTTATGTAGCCCTGGTGTTGATATTTAGCTTTATTTGACTTAGCTGTGTCATTCAGGAGTTATAAAAGTCGTCTGAATTCTGAGTGACTGGATCAGTCTGGCTTACTATTTCTGCATCTGGATTTAATTACATTGTTGATTTTTTTCCCCTCTTTGTTGGAAAGTCAATAAAATGCTCAACCAAATTTTCAGCCATTGTAAATTGGAAGAACACAAGAAGTACATGAATTTGCACTGCTTCAGACACATGAATATCATATATTTTTCTGCAGGCAATCAATTAGAAAGAAAATAAATTTTGAATCTCTGGTTCTATTTATTGGTATAAGAACACCAAGCAATATCAAACCTGTTCTTTCTTGTTTAAAAGGCTTCCTAAACTCCCTCTTGGACTGTAATAAAGCTGTTATAACATACAGTTAAACCTCAGAGTTAACTGTAGTGAGTGTTGTAGTCAATTTGGTGTGTAAAATTTCACAGTTTAATTCAATATTGTTTTTCCTCAAGCAAAACAATTTCCATCCTTTCATTCACACTTATTTAACTAACAGCATTAGGTGTGGCCAGGGATTAGCCCTCATTTTCTCCCTGACTGACCTCATTGAAACATGTCTTGATGTACAGGAAGTCTGAGGATAACTGCCCTCCTTTGGTGCATCCCTCAGGTTTAGCACTGGCGTGACTCATGGTCTTTACTGAGGACTAAGAATTAAAATAGGACATCTGCTGAAGTTGTGATTGGTGAGCCTTGGCACAGGGGAGAGGACCTCACCCATGACCTGTCAGGTCTAATGATCTCTTGCTTTCCTTGGCTTGTGTAAACATATATCTCAAACAAGGATAGACCAGGGAATGTCAATGAACACACACACCTGGAGGGACTTTAAGAAGATTTAAAAACATGATAAGGGAGGTGTTTTACAGACTTCCTCAAAAAGTTCATGGACAGACTAAAAGTAGCAGAAACACGTTTCTTGCTTTGTGCCATTACCTGAAGAATGTAAGAGTACATCTCCTCCCAGAATAAGCAAGAGTATTTTGCATTCCTTCATCCATTTCTTCTCCAGAATGCCTGGGATTCAAATGATATCATGGAAATAGCAATGTTGTGTTGCTGTGCCCTTTTACAATGAATCAACATTACTTTAAAAATCAGTTGTCATTACTTATCTGGAATGAAACTAGGTTGCTCCATTGAGTGAAAAGATCTAAACCTCAGAGAGATAACCTTGGTCCATTGATCCACCTCATCTTTACTCCCTGCAATGGAGATCAATAACATGCCCCTGGATTTGACAGAGGAAATGTGTCCCTATCCACAGTTTAGTTCTTAGGAAACCTGAAACTCCCAACTAAAAAGTCTCTGTTGATCCACAAGACCAAGTATAGAAATGTAGTTAAAAAGAAACCAAAACAACAAAAAACCCGCCCCGTATGCTTGTTCCTTTTAGGCAGTGAAGGAAGGAACTGGAACAATCTCTAGGGTCAACTTGGTATCACAAACTAACAACAACAACAAGGAAAATGTTGAACAGGAAAGTTTCTGTTACAAAGATGGATATTAGCGATTCTTTACCTCAAATAAAATCAGTGGTACCCGAGGTACAAATCTCCTTCTAGGAACTGACAAAACAGGAAAAGTAGAAGCATGTGATAGACTGATTGAAGCTGGAAATGGCATAAAGAAACTCTCAGGTGCAGTTAAGCCAGTGATGCTTCCCTTTTCTGCACAGACCACATGGGTCCAGGGTCTGCTTCTCAGAGCTCTGCAGAAGGTGACTAAGGAAAACAAAAGTGTATAAACCACAGAGGAATCTGAAGAAACATTTAAAGGACCCACAGCTCCATGGGAAAAAAGGAAAAAAAAAGATCACGAATCCAAAGGTGGATATCACATGTGTTAAGCAACTAGATCAGATGGAAATAGAAATATTATTTGCTATTAAAAAGTGATACATGCATACCAGCAGTAACCCAGTGTAAATCTAAAGGGATTTGCAGTTCAAATAAAAAAAAGAATTACCATAATGTGTATATTTGAAATCCTGTCAGGAAAACTGTAAGAAAGGGGAAAGAACTAATTTTTTAATATACATTCATTTAGCATTTGTTTAAAGGACTATTACCTGCTTCCACTAATGAAAACGTGAATCACCTAATGAGAGCTACTAGGATATGAAATGTTGTATTGTAAGTACAGGGACCAATTGTTTTTCAAGATTATTCCTCCCTCACAATCGAAAACAGTCAATGAAGGGCCCAACTAATGTAATAAAATCCATTGCTGGTTGTTCCATATAAGTATTTGCCTTGTGATAAAAATAAACTATGACACATGACTTTGCTCATAGGTAAAAATTCCTGAAAGGCTGAGACTATACTTTGAGGTAAAAGACCCCCAGAGATAAATGACCCCAGCATAGGATGTCTCCTGACTTGGCAATAAATCATACCTCAGAAGCTTCACAACCAGAAAACATTAAAATGGCATCTTCTATAAGGAGCAAAAGGCAAAGGCAACAACCAGGACAAGCAACCAAGTGGAAAGGAGAGGGGATAATTAAGAGGGGACATTAAAAGCCTTCTAGGACAGTTATATATTTCCAACAATGTATTTCTGCTGCTTAATCTAAGACTGGAAACATATGGGAAGGAGCTGATTCCTATTGCAGAGCAATGTTTAAACAGCTATGAATAAAAATATTTATTTACCATCTTTAGCATGGGACAAAAAGAACTTGTCAGCTTATTTCAGTCTAAGGATGTTGATTCTATTTAAGCTAGCAAATGTTTTCACATGTCACTTTTAAAGCTGCTAAAAAAATTCCCAAAATTTGAAGAAAAATAAAATTCCGTGGAGAGTAGTTGGTAGGAAAGCAAGGTAAGTTTTTCTGTCTAAGACTGATTTTTCTCTGAAGAAAGAGTGGGCTAAGAAAATTAAATCAAAAGGGGATACTCAGCTAGCATGCAATCACTAGAAATATGGCTGGTCTAAATGTGAGAATACTCTAAGTGGCTTAGCCCTAAAGCAAAAAGAAGCAGTGAAGCCAATAACTTTGTGTTTGATAAGAAATCATTATGGCATCTGAACAAATACAGACTTGTATTAATGACAGCCTATACTTCTATATTTCAGTGTATCAGTTCAAACATCAAGGACTGGTTTTAAGAAAAAGCTATGAAAAAATAATTTTTAAACAAAACCACTATCTCACAAGAAAATAAAAGATATATGAGATGATGGTTGACATAAGAAGAAACTTTATGTCACAAACTTAAAAAAAATATCTATAACCAGTTCAATTATGCTGATTTCTAGATAGTTTCCATTTGAAAAATCCTACCCATCCTTAAAGACAATAATGCTAAAATTTATATAGATGAGTGTACAGACAAAAAAACCCGCACCATTTTCTTGGGAAAAATGAATAGATTTGCATTCAAAGACATAATTTTTGCAGAGATATATCAGACTATTAAAATATACAGATACACTCTGCTGCCAGTAAAAGACAGCATAAAGTTTGGGAGTGGAAATATTACATCATGGGTGGGAAAATTAAGCCCGTATTAAAACATTTCTCCTTATTTTCCTACTCTGATAAAGAAAAGTTTTTAGGCAGTAATACATACGCTTTTTCATGGCCATAAAACTGTTAACAGCCACAGAAGAGAAAATTAATGCTCTTCTAAATGATACACTACAACAAATATTGAATAGAATATAATCAAATCTAACTGTTTGATGAATAATAATATGACAGAGTCACATTTTCAAAGTGCCTGAAAGACAGTTTCTAAAAGATGTTTATATGCCTAAATGTTTCATGATTTTTTTCAATGCATTTTGGGAGTTTTGTTTTGGGGTGTTTTGCATTCACTTCTAGGAGTTTTTGGGTTTTGGTAATTCAGGCTGCTGCAAAACTGTGTATGTCCACATTGTTACCAAAATTATACAAACTTATACAATGCAAAGCTCAGAAAATGTACATTGGGTAAACCAACCGTGTAAATCCATGATTTTTTTTAAATAATTCCATATATTTCAGAGACAGGGAAATAACTTATTCCTTAAAACACAGGAAGAAAAACATATTTCAAAACTGATTTAATTTCTAGAATTCTAATCCACCCAGTAACTCACCACACAATATTAGAAACAAAATTAAAAAAAATAAAGCATATTAACGGGAAGAAAAATAATGACAACCAAACAAAAGCTGTATATGAGATGATTCCATGTTTGCTTTTATTGTCATTTATGCTTAGGAGAGAAATCATCTAAAGAATACAATTTACCATAGGCTAATAAGTAATGGGGTGGAAAGCAGTGTTCACCAAGTGAGGTAGAAAAGAACCTTTTTGTAAATGGCGTGACATCTTTTGTCTAGACTGTCATATGTTTTATAAAATGGTTCCCAAAATTGCCCGTTTGTTTAATAGTTTCCTAGAATCCTCTCAAATTCCAAAATCAATGAACAATTCACTGAAGTTGAAATTCAACAAAGTCAAAATTGATTGCACCTCTCATGTATCTGTGTGTGTAATAAATACTAATGCCCAGCTATTTGCCAAAGGCTTGCTAATAGCTTCAACTCTCAGTTGCTGCAATTAATAGAGAACCAAATAATTAATGCCACAAAATCCTGAGTGAGGGATAATAACATAACCATGCAGAGTTAGAGATTCTGTCAGGTAAAATTTGAGAACTTCAGTGGTCCATCTATACGCCTTTTTAATAAACCATTCTGAGGACAATAATTCCACTTGGATATGCAGCAGGAAGATATTGGCTGTTGAGAGTTGATCACATCAGAGTCTCGCAAAATGTATGTGGAAATGAGTCTGATCCCTCCAGCAGAAGCAGTAGTTTGGTATAATCTCCTATTGTGTTGGATAAAAATACAGGCTTAGAATGAACTGTGGAGACAATTAGGCAGCAGAAATTATGTAACCCAGAATATTATAAAAAACTTTAAAAACAATTATTGTACCAATACAATATATGTTTATTTATAAGTGATTAAAACAATGTGTATTAAGGAATGGGAGAGTACAGGAAGCCATTCATAGATTTCAAAAAAAAAAAAGAGGAATGAATACTTGCAGTATTTTTGCCAGTTCTGTTTAATGTAAAATTAACATTCTTTTTTTTTTTTGTGTTCCACGTCAAAATAAGTTGGGATAGATGTGAATAAAGAGGGGATAGCCACCTCACCCAGGACAAAATACATGATTTATAAATGCATAAATATTACATTGTGCCAGTCCAGACAATGACTGCCAAAACCATTTAGATAGTAAATTTATTAAACAGCCTTTTGAGATTATAAAAATAAGGTGATTGCCTGCCCTCCCAAAATGAAGGAGGAAAAGAACATCTGCTTTCCTTTACTAAAGGCATCAGAGTCCTGCTATTCCTCTTCTGGAAAAAAAATAAATCTTGTATTTAGAATGACATGTCTCTTTATTGCATTTGCCTATGGAAAAGAAATGATGATGATGATGATGATGATGATGATGATGATGATGATGATGATGATGATGAAGAAGACGATGACAACAATGATGATGGTGATGACTTTCTGGGTTAGACGGCTTTTAAACTGTTTATGTGGGCTTATTTCCTGAACCTGAACCCAACATCCTTACTAAGCTACTTGTACTTTCAGGACCTCTCTGGGCCCAAACAACGTGTCAGAATCTCTATGTGATTTATTTTGCATAATTTCACATCTTTCACTTGACGCCATATAAGTCTATCTTCCATGGACTTCACCAAAGGTCAAGTTTGATATATTTGTGTTAACTTTTGTAACATCCATTGTTACGCACTTCTAAAAGCCTAATTAAAAGCAGATAAATATTGGAATCAAATCATGTTGGTATCCTAAACTAATTGTGACAACAGATGAGGAGGAAACAACTGTAAATATCTTCAGATGATAAAATGTGAATTGATTCATTACAGTTTTTATCATTAAATTGTTTTAATATAAATATTAGTACTGGGATACTTTATTTATTAAGTGTAAAAATGGTAAGCAATGAATTATTTGTTTCAGATATAAGTCCATTTGCCATAAAAAAGTTTTTTATTTAAGTAGATCTAGCATGCTACTGCAAAATGACACCAAAATCTAGTTCCAGATGATTGCATTTATCTCCAGACTCTACAGATTTCTATATGGCTAGATGCTTTCCTGCAGATTTGTCTTCTTGTTAAATAAATTAAATAAATAAAAACCCCTCTTGCATTAATGCATCCAATTTTAAAAAGAAATGAACAATATAAATTAGAGTACCTAAAGTATCAATGCTTAGAATCTGATCCATTTTGGTTATTTTTTCAACACTTGACATTGAAAAGATTAATAGAGAAGAAAAACTTTGGGAAAGCAGTATAGATTTTTACATTTGATTTCTTTAAATAACAACGGCAAATTCAGAACAGAATATTGATTGCATGAGAGAGATCACAACTTTATTCCACTGTATTGTAAAACTGTTAGAGCAGATTTTATTGTGTGTACCACGCTTTAGAAAATACATCTTCAGAAATGGTGTTTACGTTCCTGATGCAATGCCAATTACTATTTCCAATGCCAAGAACTTTGTGTAAAGGAAAAAGAAAAAGAAAGGGTAAAAAATGAAAAAGGAAAAAATATGAAGAAAGGAAAGGAAAAGGAAAGGAAAGGGAAGGGAAGGGAAGGGAAGGGAAGGGAAGGGAAGGGAAGGGAAGGGAAGGGAAGGGAAGGGAAGGGAAGGGAAGGGAAGGGAAGGGAAGGGAAGGGAAGGGAAGGGAAGGGAAGGGAAGGGAAGGGAAGGGAAGGGAAGGGAAGGGAAGGGAAGGGAAGGGAAGGGAAGGGAAGGGAAGGGAAGGGAAGGGAAGGGAAGGGAAGGGAAGGGAAGGGAAGGGAAGGGAAGGGAAGGGAAGGGAAGGGAAGGGAAGGGAAGGGAAGGGAAGGGAAGGGAAGGGAAGGGAAGGGAAGGGAAGGGAAGGGAAGGGAAGGGAAGGGAAGGGAAGGGAAGGGAAGGGAAGGGAAGGGAAGGGAAGGGAAGGGAAGGGAAGGGAAGGGAAGGGAAGGGAAGGGAAGGGAAGGGAAGGGAAGGGAAGGGAAGGGAAGGGAAGGGAAGGGAAGGGAAGGGAAGGGAAGGGAAGGGAAGGGAAGGGAAGGGAAGGGAAGGGAAGGGAAGGGAAGGGAAGGGAAGGGAAGGGAAGGGAAGGGAAGGGAAGGGAAGGGAAGGGAAGGGAAGGGAAGGGAAGGGAAGGGAAGGGAAGGGAAGGGAAGGGAAGGGAAGGGAAGGGAAGGGAAGGGAAGGGAAGGGAAGGGAAGGGAAGGGAAGGGAAGGGAAGGGAAGGGAAGGGAAGGGAAGGGAAGGGAAGGGAAGGGAAGGGAAGGGAAGGGAAGGGAAGGGAAGGGAAGGGAAGGGAAGGGAAGGGAAGGGAAGGGAAGGGAAGGGAAGGGAAGGGAAGGGAAGGGAAGGGAAGGGAAGGGAAGGGAAGGGAAGGGAAGGGAAGGGAAGGGAAGGGAAGGGAAGGGAAGGGAAGGGAAGGGAAGGGAAGGGAAGGGAAGGGAAGGGAAGGGAAGGGAAGGGAAGGGAAGGGAAGGGAAGGGAAGGGAAGGGAAGGGAAGGGAAGGGAAGGGAAGGGAAGGGAAGGGAAGGGAAGGGAAGGGAAGGGAAGGGAAGGGAAGGGAAGGGAAGGGAAGGGAAGGGAAGGGAAGGGAAGGGAAGGGAAGGGAAGGGAAGGGAAGGGAAGGGAAGGAAAGGAAAGGAAACGAAAGGAAAGGAAAGGAAAGGACCTCTCTCCCAACCATCCTGATTTCTGTGCCAGTCCTTTTCTCTTTCTTGGTTAGAATAACAGCCATTCATATCTATATAATTTCTCTTTCCAGGTGACAGATGCTTTATATGTTTGTGAGGTCAGGGAAGAAGATGAATTTTCCAGCTGTATCAATAAGAACTTAATGCAAGCACCAAGCATTGAAGCATTTAGCAGATGTGAAGCCAAAGGTTATAAAAGATTGGTGTTCAAGGAGATATTTACAGTGTTTGAAAGCTAAGTGGCACAGTGAGCCAAACACACAACTCACATGTGAAGACCCTTGTTCAACTTGAACCATTCTTACCTGACACGAGAATGAGAACACTGACAAGAGAGCACCTATCATCCCAGAATTTACATATGAAAGATATAACTGGACTCAACTAATCAACTGTGCCTGTCACAGCAACAAAAAAAGGAACATATACACACTGTTAGAGTGTCTCAGCTGAGCACACAAATCTCAGCTGAAAATACCTGTAGGAGGTATTTTCATTAAACAAATTCACTCACTTGAGATCACATGTACATACCCTCAGAGACAAAAGATTTTGATTCAAGCTCTGAGAGAATTACCGAAGCTCTGATACTTGAAATGAGAATTAAATATATAATGAGACTAAAACTGAGAGTTTGGAACTGGAGAGTCTACGTACCTATGTATGGACAATTAAAAAGTGAGGGATGGAGAGGGACAAGAAATGTGCTGCAGTGCTTCATTGTGGAAAGCAATGCTTTCCATTCCACAGTCCTAAAAAATTCATATCAAAATTTATCAGGAGACTATAACTCCTTCCACAAATAGTGACATCTTAAAACAGGAAATTTCTAGGTTTACCTAGGTGACCTACAGGCTGACTATTTTAAAATACCGTGTATCAAAGAAAGCAGAGCATTTACCATGGACTTGAAAAAAAGCTCATATGAAATTATAGTAAAATATTCTTTTAGCAGGAAGAAAAACAGACCTTAAAACACCTTATGATTTTTCCTGGATGAACCCCAGTGAATCCTAAAAAAATCAACTGCTAAACATAGATGTTTTTGATAGATCAAGACTTTGTGAACATTTCCATAAAAGAGAGTGTTTCTTACTTTGGTGGTTTATTACTTAGATATCCCTTACGCTTGTAGCAAAAGTACCAAAAATCCAGAATGATCTAATTTGCCAACAAAAGATATTTAGGGAAGACTAGGCATCTGAAAATATCTAGTAGAATATCTAGAACAGAATATCTATATTCTATAGAATAGAATATCTTTTTACTGACAGCCATTAAAACATATTTCCCCACATATCGTTCTAACTTCCATACTGAGACATAGTACTGGCTTAAAATTCTTGTTTAGAAACTTCTCGGATCTCCAGAATCACCTCCAAAATTTAGATAGCCTTGTAAGGAAGGAAAAAAAAAAAAAGAAACAGGAAAAAGGGAAAAAAGCGGAGCAATGAATTCTGTCTAGAGAAGCTATATACAGACTAAACATTTATTACTTGTTCCCCTGTCTACGACTAATCCCATCTCAGCTTAAAGCAGCCATTCTAGAGAGTACTGATGCAAAGAAAAGTATGAACCAATTACTGAATGCATGTCATGTTTGTCCATAATGACTAATTCTAATTTAAGCCACGCCTTAACCCAATAAGCATTTGTGGAGAAAAATACATTTGCTCTTCCCCAGTATTCAGTGTTCCCTGTGAATGAAGTTAAATTGTTTAATGCATTTTTTCCTAAGTTCTATATTTACACAGGTGAGCTTTGAGTCAGTCATTTCAAGTATTGCTCAAATGTCATTGGCTTCACCTCCCTCTTAACAGAGTTGAGACAACTATATTTTATTCCTTCCCACTTTTTAATCAGATAGAGAGAACTAAAACCAACCTGGAAGGAACTGTTAGATCAGTTCAGTGCTCCTCTTAAGCTCTGAAGCATGCATTCGCAATAGCTAACAGAAATGGGTCTTCGATTTTGATAAAGTCCATCCTTTTCACATTTGTGGAAAAGTTGACAAAACAAATGCAAATTTTTTTAGATTCCATCTCAGCATGTAGTGTCTTTGATGAAGGGAACACAGCCTTGGCCCAGAGTTAAGATAAACCAATGATGTCTTGTACATCCAGCCTTGTTTGTATGTTTTCATTAGACTGACAATTTCCATGCATAACTCCATGAAACACCTTACTCAAAAAGTTAAACTTTTAAATCACAGAGCATGTTCATTTCTCTCATGCTGTTGCAGTCTATTGAGCTCTAGTTTAGGTACAAATCTGGCTGCTTTGTAATTAAATTTCATCTGGAGAGCTAATAAGGAAAAAAAAAAAAGAAAACAGCGAGTGTCCAATGTACAATAGATGTAAATAATCATGGCCAAAATTGTGTTTTGTAGAAGAGCTTCGGCAGCTACCAATTCCTTGGCGCCTGCCTGTGATTGCTTGCTGCTAATCATCATCAGGTCATGCTTGTTCTCTTCCCCTTTGAAAATAATGAAGTGCAGGAAATTATTTTCATATTTTAAGTCTATGTCAGCATCATACCTTCCCCCCTGAGCTAAGCAAGGCAATGTTTGTTTTTCTCTGACTCTTGAATAAAGTGCTCCAAGATCATTATTTGTACAGAAGGCTTTACATAAATCCAAGATTTTTATTGTGTGCTTTTTGTTTGTCCATTTTTTTTTATCATTATCAAAGCAGCAGTACTCTGGATTAATGCATCATCACAAAGCAAAACAATTTGTGCTCCAGTCTCTGAAAGTGTTAGGGATTTTGCATTCCTTTTTGCTAGTAAATGGATAAAAATGCAACCACATATAAGCAAAATAATCAGTATGTAGTGCTTAGTTGAAGATCTTCCAATGGGATATAAAATGGAAGCCAGGCTCAGATATTTCTGCAGTATGGACTGTTTATTTGCAAGGAATGTACAACACAGTCCTGTGACTCCCTGCACTCTAGCACTCCAGGAGTCTGCCTTGTACATGGAAAGTAAAAATTAAAAAAAAAAAAAGCTGCAAATTTTTTTGGTAATATCTCAGTTGTATGGAAACCACACACATAAGATTTAATGCATGTGGCTGTAAAACTGTGTTTCTTGAGAAACTAATGCATTCCAATAATTTCAAAGTACATATGTACCTCTGGTCATCCAAGGCACATTGAAAAAAAAGAGCTAACTAAATCATGGCTCCACCGATTTTGCCATTGATTTAAACAGCACTAAGATTTCATCAATTTACAGTGGTTGTGAACTGGAATGACCACAGAAAAGAAATTATGTCTGTTTTCACCATGGTTTTCAGAAACAAAACTGTTCTGTTCTTTAAAAATTTTGTTAGCTTAACTATCAGTATACTGTATCTAGAAAATGAAAACTAATTCAGAAAGCTACATTCTTAATTCTTTCATATATTCCCAGTTCGATTTTTTTTCTTAAATTTAATTACATAATCCCTTAAAGCAGATGGCAAGGAAAAAAAAAAATCAAGCTAACATGTTCCACTTCAGCACTTGCTTTTGCCCAAAAGGTATTATTACGACTTAAAAACCAAAATCACATTGTGATTTAATTAACAATTACGATTAAATAAAATTACAAATCTATAATATACACAAGACTGGTGATATCTTTTATGTGAAAGATGTGATGTAGGAATATAAAATATTCTCACTACACCATCTCTAGGCTGAAATGTTAACTGGGAGGCACTGGTGTTGCAAAAACCCACTGTGGGTTTCAAGGTTAACTTAGCACCTCATTGAATCCTCGAGTGGCATCGTGTTTAGAAACCAGTCTTAAACTCTAAAAACTTTTCCAAATGGTGCCAGCTAGATGATATGCAGTATGACTTAGGTAGAGCTGAGATCTTTTTCTCTTTTTTGGCAATAATGGTGCTTCCTATAAAAAACAGGTCTAGAAACACAAAGATGTTTCTGTGCCCAGGATTCTGGATAAGAGTCAGGCTTCTCTTTCCATCAGGATTTGATTCTAAAACTAACTTTTCTTGTATCTAGGATCTGCAGGCACAGACCCTGTGCATTTTGTCAAAAGACTCTCCTTACAGAAGAAAAAGAAGCAACAAACAGGAAGAGCAAGGCTTGGGAGTTTTGGGAAGATGGGGTTTTTTGGTTTTTATTTTGAGGGGTGGTGGTGTTTGAGTGACAGAACCAAAGTATGTTCCATTGTATACATATATACTAGAAACACTAAGCATAGGAATTTTGGTAAGATCTACAATTTAATGAAAAATTAGTGAGTCCTAATTTTTTTCATCTCTTAGAACTTCATTTATACCCTGCACACAAATTTTGGAGGGGGGGTAAGACAAGTATCTTTCTGAGACTTACAAAGTCTCATTCACTCTCTTGCTGTCTCTGTCCATGATAAACATACTTTACTCCTCACTCTAGCTTTCTAGCTCTGGTTCATGTATTTACAAAGCAGGATAGTATATTTGTAGGTGTCCTAGGAGATATAGTCCTATTCCCTGGTTCTTCCCTGGCAAGTAAACCAACTATCCAGGAAAACTGATCACCAGACACAAAATATACATGCATTACTGTACTGTAAACCCACTTACGTAAAAAAGGCTGGTGCAGGGTATCTTAAATGCCAGGACTGAGCACAACTGAGTCTAAGGTACTAACAGAAAAAAAAAAAAAACCCCGAAAAAAAGAAAAGTCCTCTGCCACTGTATTGATATTTCACAGTATCTGGAAAATAAATTTTGATTTTTAACAAAACTAAGACACTAGGAATAACAAAAAAAGTCAAAGCAGTCTGTTTCAGACAAAATTTCACATTGTGTCAGGTAAAATTCAGGAATATTTATGTAAAGGGAAGAAGAGCAATTTGGAGAAAGAATGTGTTCCCCCAGAAAAATCTTCTCTAATGTTTAATCAAGATTCAGTATATACTAAGGTTCCCTCAGAGACAAGACTCTTTTAAAATGCCTGTGGAAACAATCCCCTGCTTAACTCATTTTTTTGAATAGAAATAATGCTTTCAGCATTTTTTAGGCAGGTACAATGATTGTGAAAACACTCCCAGCAATTCTGCTCAGCGTCAGTAAGAGCAAAAGCCATAGTGGCAGACTACATTATGCTGTTTATAATTTCTACTACGTTTTGCCTTTCTTTACACTGTAAAACCAAACTTAAACAGTAGAAAAAGTGTGCATACAGCGTATAGTTGCAGTAGTGACCTCATCTCCACTCAGAACTGTTGCAGAGACATAAAACTTTAAAGAGAGACTTGGCTGTAACGCTGGTGTTTGTGCAGACACAGCACGAGGTCAAGCAAAATGGCTGTCAGGGTTATTCCCACCAAGACAGTTAATTATTCAGGCTGTGATGGCTGCAGCAGAGCTGTGCTTCGTCTTGTGCATGGTCAGGCTTTTCAGGGCAAGGAGGGAAACTTCCTCCGTCTTTATAACATCCACAAAAGTGTCAGGCACAGTTCTAGGTCTCATCCTCAGCTGAGCACCAAGATTGTATGCTTTCTGGAGTGCGCATGAGTGTAATGAAGAATAGACTTGGGCTGGTCTGGAGGTACTTGTGGGAGTGATACACTTAGCAAACAGAAAGGGGAAGCACGTGTATGTCCTCTAAAGTAAAGAACTGATGCGGTCTGATCCAGTGCAATGCCACATCTTCCAACATTCTGCATTGTTTCCCTGTGATGCCCAAGAAAAGGAACATTCTGCTCTCCAGTAAGCATCTAATTTAGCTGAAGATACAAAGTGGAGATGTTGCAATTAAAAGAAGAGGCAAAAGATTTCATAGAATAAACTTTATAACTACATGATTGCTTTGGCTAGTAAGGTATTTGGTTACCTATATAAACTAAACTGTAGACTAAAATGAGATTGAGATAACAAGTAGATGAGCAATAGCAGTGGAGATAATAATTTAATAAGTTTCCATTAGTGAGACATAACTTCATTTTATTTGGTGCTCATTTAGAACTGACAAATACAACAATAAAAGCTTTTGTGAAAACTTAATTTTGTACTTTTCTTGGCACTTCATCGGTAGTTTCTATTAAAGACAAAATCTGACCTTTTTTAGTGCCATTTTTAATTAGCAGATTCAAAATTACATTTTTAATGAGAATCACATTTTTCATAAAAATGTTATTAAAAATAATTACCATTATGTCAAGTAGGGCTAGAGTGTAGGTTTTTCCATTTTCATAATTCGAACTTTAAATTGGTTGTTAAAATGTAAAAATGAGGTATGACTTTTTAAAAATCCAATACAAGCATTTGTGTTGTGTGTCAATAGGTACAGATCACCAACTGCTTTTTGCCCTATTACATCAGCTGCTCACAACGTGGTCTAGCCACTGAAGAGTGACTGGACATAGCCCATGGGTTGGAGATAGTTTTACCTTTGCCTCTGTGTCCTAAACAGTGGGCTGCCAATCATATGAGTGGTCCTAAACATACAGCCCACAGGAGCTGTTCTGCCAGTGTGTCCAGTGAGAGGACTTCCACAACTGGGATCTGATCCTGTCAATTAGACCATGCTGACTAAAACACAGCATCTGCTCATTCCTTATGAATTTTTAACACACTGACTCTACATTAACATTTAATTAGAGCTTGATTATATTTACTAGACTTTAGGGGAAAGCTTCTAAACAATGAAAAGTGAGTTGTTTAATAACAGGTACATGGAAAAGTAAACCTGACTCTTTAACACAATTTTGTCTTTTTACTTCTTGGCCATTTCCCGGAAATGCAATTTCTCACTGAAGAGAAAGAAGGAGTCATTGGTTGGTACCCCATCAGTCTACTGGCTACTATCCTTGTAGTAGAGCCTGGGATGCTGTCAGACTTCTCTGCTGCCAGCGGAAGAAGCTCTGCCTGGCTGGGGTAGCTGCCTCAAGGATTGTCAGGGTCAAGAACCGTTGACACAGCTCCTTGCTAGACATACTGCAGAAAGGACTTCACCAGGAGGGTAACCTACTCACGTTTTTGAAAATTCTATTATTTTCAATGTAGTGAAAAATGCCGAAATCATTACCTGCATTCTGGCATTTCATAGAATACATGTAGTTGTTGTTTTCCGGTCAGAGCTGTGTCCTGACAGAATATAAACTTGCTGGGATTGCATACTGGCTTGCAGCTGCAAGGCTTAGTCAGTACTGCACTGTCTATCAGGCGGGGAGGGGCACTGGGGGATGGCACGGATACTGCTGCTCCCTGCTTGGGAGCTCTGGGCTCTATGTTCACTGTTAGGAGAGATGATGGGCTGCGTCCCAGAGAGGTAGTACTGTTTGGTAGTACAGAGGCTAAATATGATTTACTCTCTCTTTTTAGCTACTGGAGGAAGGCAGAGATCAACAATAACTCAAGTAGCATAATGTTTTCTGTTGGAAGCTACTCTGGAGTACCTGGGCAAATGGATTTTGCATGTGGCCAAGGGAGGGTATTATACAGTCTATCTGCAAGTCAGTACAGCTTTGCTGCCCTGAAGTCTCACTAAGGTAAAATTCACAATACTGTTACAGTTTTTATACGTGTGATAGATTTCAGTTCCTGATTATGTTCCATGAGCAAGCCCAATGAAAATGAGATTGCTTGTATGGGAGTCCAAGAGCTGCCCCTTGCTTTCTCTGCTGCAGAATGACCCTGCCTGTGGGATTTCTGTTGTCTTTTTTTTTGTCCCCACAATGTGTCTGACTTCCACTGAGGCATTGCTCAGCACTGCCTGTTCATCCTCGACATACATGTGAAAGCAGGCAACAAAGATGACCAACTAAGAACTGATGTAGAAGTCTATAGTCCCATCAGAAAGAGAAGTTGTCACATTAATCATAAGAACTAGGAGCAGTGCAAAAGTGCTAGCAGTGTGAAAGAGGTGATTACGTGGACAATGTAACCAGGTAGACGGGACAAGAAAGGGCACTTCCTATTGACTTTGGTATCCGGTTTGCACTCAAACCGATCTGTAAACCTTAACATCATACATGTAGAGTGATGACATCCATTAACCTTCACATTATTGTGAAGTAATGAACCATTTTCAGGTTTCATCAGCTCCTATGGAAACACTTACGTTACTGAAGATCAGGTCTGAGTGCAGGGCTGTGCAAGATCTCATTCTGTATTGCACTGTCTGGAGAGATGGAGTGTGACATCACAAGAACAGTGCCACTAATTTATATAAATATGATGCACTCTACTCTCCTTGCCTGACAAAAATCTGTTTTATCATCAGTGCCCTGGATGGGGAAAAATGGTATTTGGTCTACCTTCAGCAAGATGTTCCTTCATATCACAGTAATGATATGTTTTCAAGAAGGCATTCTTCATGATTCTGTACAGTTATGTGAAACTTGTATGCATGCTTTCCTTCTTTATTTCACCTGAATATAGCATAAAAAAGAGCAGAACTATTGCAAACTAAGAAGTCTTTAATTTATTTTTTGTCTGTTTGCTTTTGTTTTTTTTCCCAAGTACAAAGGCACCCACTTTTATAAAAGATCAAAATTACCATTTCTTATTATGATAATGTGTAGAAACGTCAGCTTGTAATTGGGACTCCACAAAAAAATACCTGTAGATATACACTGTAAATACTTCCCTAGGTATACATGCACAGATGAAAGGTATTAACATCTGGCTTAAGAATGAGTGCATCCTAGTTTAGTTTACACAGTGAGAACGCTTTGAAAACCTGTTTGATATTCAGTCACCTTTCTGAATGACACACTCTCCTTTATCATCTCCTCTCTCTCTCTCTCGCTTCTTGATTGCTAAAAGAAAAAAAAAAAACACTACCCCAAATCACTCAACTACGGTACTTTGCAATTATCCCCTGTAAGTATTAAGATATTAACTGCATAGACTTAACTATAAAAATAAGATGCAATGGGATGATATAAATGACCATGCTAGTGGTCTTGTTAAGTTCTGGGTCACATGGAAACCCAGAAAAACTATGTTTATAAGGTTAATAAAAAAATCTTCACTTCTACCAGCCTGATGTCAGAAAACCTACTAAACTTTACATCTTCTGCACCTCAGCGTGATGAAGAGGTGAGTTGCTGAACAGACGGTGAATAAATGACTCTCACTTTTGCTGCTTTCACACTTCCCAGAAGCAAAGCTGGCAAATTGTATTTGGAGCTTGGAATGTGATTTCTTTATTTAAACTACATTCTTAGCACTAACAAGGGAGCACTCAGGAACATTAATTCAAACATGCTGTGTGTCTCACACAGGGAACAGTGTTCAGCCTTTTTGAGAGTTTAGTATTTCCAGAAAAGAATCTTCATTGCATTTCTGCATTAAAAACATAGTCAGGGGCTTCTCATTCCAGTGTCAAAAATTTCAAAAGTCACTGTATGTATATTTACATATGTGCATAAATAGATTTATGTATGCATTATGTATGTAGCAGATAACTCTTGAGATAAACGACATTTCTATGCTTGAGAATGTAGTCAAAGAAACTGCAACACATTATTCTGAACAAATAACCTAATCCTTCAGGGAAATGCATTCTAACTTTTCCTTCTGCCTTTATTATAATGTCCTATTTCATACTGTGTATATTGTACTGCCTCCATCTACAGTGAATTTAATATTCTATCCCTTCAAACCATTAGCTTAATAATGTTATGTTCTGCCTCATTCCTCTTTACAGTGCTGCTGTTTTTATGTTGTGTTTCATTCCTCTTTGCTCCCCAATCACATTCCTCAATGCACATTGCCTTGTCACTGAATCCTACTGCATCCATCACCTGTCTAATGTCTTCTATTTCCTATCTGCTATGGAGAGCATTTCCTCATCTTTCCCACATTTATTACCAGCTGAGCTAATTGTTGTTTAGATTTCAAAAGTGCTTGGCATAATGTAAGGCAAAGGACTGAATTAGGTAGAGAACTTCTGCCATGCTTCTCTTTGTGGTACACTTCTCGGCATTAACTTATTCCTGCTGGAAAGGCCACCCAGAAAAGAAGCAAAACAAAAAAAATCAAAACTTGTGCCATGGATATTTCTTGGGCTTGACAGTTTTCTCAGGAGATAGCTATTGTAAGATCCTGTAAGTCTGGTTGCAATATATTCTCCTTTATTCTTCTCAAACACACAGATACTCCTGCATGTGTATAGTAATTTTTCTAGAACACCTTGCTGTCATCAAGACTTGGGTTCTTAACAGAGCTGTGGAAGCAGAATGACACCACAGATTACCAACAGATCAAAACAGATCTCTGTGACCATACTGTTTTGTTCAGAAAGGGAGCAAATATACTGCTTTACAAATGACAGAGACAGATTCTTACTGTTGGCTCTCTTTTTCAACTATACCACCACGTATAGTGATTAAAGTTCAGATGCCTCAAAACAGATTATATTTTGGTTTCTTCATGACAGTCATAATTCAAAGTAAGTTTGTTTTCTCATTTTGATATATTCTCTTTTGATTTATTCTGTTCTGATTTACTTAATCATTTAAAAATTGCTGTAACTGTACTATTTTGAAAGCTATTCACTAGATGCTTATGCTAAAAACTATACTTGCTTTACTTGATCATGTAGTCATTTAGTCTGATTTCTGCTACTTGGTAATTGTTAGAGCCAGCAAGAGATTATTTAAAAAACAAACCAAAGCATATAAAAGCAACTTCCCAGCAACTGGCTGTTATAGGAAATAAATAAAGCATTTGCAGTTGCTGGATGTATATATTTGGGAAATACAATAATACCAGGGATATGGGAAAAGCTGCATGTGATCTCTCCTGAGCAAGAAAAATATCAAAGAACATCCTCAGTAACTTGGCTGCAAGGATGAACAATTACAGTCTGTAAAATATTCTGCTGGGCTGGAGGAACATGGACTTTCAAAGCCAAAGCAGTGGGAAAAGAATATACTCCACAGGCCAACTGTTCCCAAAGAAATACTCTTTCTGCACTTCCACTCACCTTCCTTAAGGTCACTATGAGATTTTTTTCCTATCTTTCTTAAAGGCTGGCAGAGTGCTGCAGCTGAGTGCTGTCAAATAGCCAAGTATTATTTTACTAGATTTATTGCTATCAGTGTCATATAATGAAAGATGGATAATAACCATTTCCTGTTTTCATCTTTTCTTTTGTCTAATCCCTTTGTTTACTTATTGAGGCATTGGATTAGACCTTCAGATAATGTAAACCAATGTAAATCTGCTGCTTGTAACTGTAACAATACACTCCCTTACATGACTCTTATTAATTAGTTCTAGCCATCAAGAGCAGTTACAGGACAGATGAAATATAAGACTGAGTTGCGCAGACTGAAGTTCACATTCACTCTGTAGCTCAACAAATGGTAGTTGTTATAAGCTGATGTAAAAGATCTCCTAAATGGAGAACTCAGAAAATAGCTGAAATCTCTGAATCAACAAGGTAAATTGACTTTATTAAACAGGTTTCCTACTGCTGGGTGTAAGTGGTACCTAGAACTCTTTATTTTTAGTGTGTAAAGGGAGAAGGGCTCAATATTCTATTTATAAAATGCCTTAAGTGAAGTGAGCTTTTAAAGAAAGGTTTCTGTGCTTTTTGTGTGCTTTGATGTCCCATAATATTCCACATATGCTGCACATCATGATTGCTGGTGATATTCTCAATCCTGAGAAAGGAGTTTGTGGTCTAATAAACACTGCAAAGAGTTATCCTAGAAGAGAAAAATACATAGCTACTAGTTTTCACTAGGATGTACCTATTAAGTAATATGGATTCTGGCAATTTGGAACGCTATATTTAATTAATGAAATAATTTTTTATTTTTTATTTCAGAATGCTTCCTTTCTTGTACTGGCATTTGACACTCTCTTGCAACAATGAGGTGGCATCTTAAACTTCTTTGAGTCCTATTCCCACAAGGCACTATCCAGAATGGTTTAGGAAGGATGAAAACTCTTCTTCTCTTACCCCACTTCCAACTGCCATCCCATCCAAAGTAATTTCCTTGGACATTTCATTTCAATTACATTTGTGTGGGTAGCTCTAATGATACCATGTGCAATGGCTTCTCCTAAACTAGTGTATAAATGAACTATCTCTTTATTGCTTCCTCCAAATCAGAGTTAGATTAACAGAGATTTTAAAGAAAAGAGGAAATATGTGCTGAAAATAAAAATCTTCATTCTAACAGAAACAACACACAAAGAAGCAGGTGAAGAGATGGACAATAAAATATGCAGATATTAAAAGGCAGAGACAAAGTAGTGAGGATTATAAAGGAGATAATAGCAAAATTTATCAGTATATCAGCTATGGAGCCAAGAAGATTCTGTTGCTTAGTGTTGATAGTTCAAACAAGTACAGCAGAACTGCACTCAGAACATGTAGGGCAGGTTGCTCCCTTAGGGCAAGTTTCCTTGCAATAAGTGCACAGGTTTGCATATACAATTTGGATAATGAATATGAAAATAATGCTGCATAGAACAACACACTACCATTAGAAACATGTAAGAACATAATAACATTTGGTGAATTTGGTAGACAGTAAATTATGTTTTATCTTCAAGTGTAGTATAGTGTAAAAGCCTGTGATTTTGTATGCAAGGCATAGTTATTTCACAGCCTGAATGGCCAAGAAAAATGATTGCAGTGGTGTAGATTGTCTAACTCAGCAAGCATCTGAGAAGTACATGTACAAAAGGAGAGGAGACTATGTAAGTTGTTGCAAAGCATGTTATTAGAGGAATGAAATTAAATAAAGCAAGGTAAAATCTGCTCTACATTATGAAATAGATCTGGTATATCTAAGGATATAATGGAAACAGTAACAGATCAGTTGAATAATTTAGGTTTGGACTGAACATCACGCTTAAAAACACACTATATCATAGACAAGCAATCTTGCTTTGGCAGAGGAGTGAACAAATGACTTAGGTCTCTTCCATTACTAATTCTTTTCATTCAGTGCTCTTTGTAGACCAATATTAAGTACCTCTAAAAGGCACTAGAAAGATTAGACCTCCATTTACTTGTCCTAAAAGCTAGTCTTCGATCACAGAGTAGTGAGATGCCATGTCTATTAGCTACAGTTGTTTACTCTGGAATGAAAGACTATTTAAGGACAATGGATAAAATCATAGTTTCTAATCAATCAATGTGAATTACTCCCAGAGTTTATGCCAACACAGTAACACCCTGCCACTTACAGTGAGCAATGTTTTAGAAACAATTATGCTTGCTAAGTTATCATTTCATTAAGAAGTACCAAATGAAAAATGAATCCTTTATCCTGGCTTCAGGGAGATTTAAAGAAGCAAAACTTGGGGTAAATTCTTTAGCAAAATTATAGCCATCTCACGTTAAGTATAAATAATGGTGATTTTTAAGGCCATATACAAAATCAAACAAGGGGTACTCCCAAAAGTACATGGGATTCTTCAAGATCAACTTTTTTTTATTTAGAACATTTAACAGGGTTTCTTGCAGTAGACAAGCTAATTAGGTACTTCTAATATCCTAAAATCCAGATTATGAGAACGTATTTCCCTGTGTTCTGCAATTTCTCAAAAATTCTTTTCTTGATTTTATTTCACCAAATTTTGTGGTTTATATAAAAACTGTAAATTTGTAAAGTGTTTATGTATTTTGCTGATGTGTCATAGTCTATAACCAATTACAACAGATTAAGAACCAATTTCATGTTTGGAAAACAGTCATGCATATTGTAAATATTTTACCATAGCTAAAAGGGATTATTTTTTTTCTGGGTAAATTATTGATTAATATGCTAAGTCCTTTGTTATTTGATGTATTTATTTCAATCTTCTAAACCAGAAATTTGAAAACACAGTGTTTTTGTGTATGCAGTTTTAAAAAGGTATTCCTGTTTGTCTTCATAATGAAGCAATGTTTCTGAGTGTGAAGACAAACATAAATGATATTTTGACATTGTTTTGATTAATGAGAAATAATTATAACTTTGCTCCCTGAGGCAGGAGTTGAGTTTAGCACAAGCTCTATAAATGCAATGAAGCAGAGGGTAACTTTTCTGACCAAGTACCACTCCATAATTTTAACAGAGATCATTACAATCTGTTTTCCCCTTTCCTTTTCTTTTGGAAAAGAAAAAAGTAAATTCCACGCTTTGTACAACGTATTCATTACTCCCAGGGTTGAATGTATAAAGAGAATAAACAAATTATGTTCTTCTGCCCTGCAACCTCCAGCTGAAGTACACAACTTTTTCTCACTTCAGAGGAATAACCTTCCATTTCAGGATTCCTTCCAATGCTAAGGTTTGCCATACATACTATTTATTGCCTTACAGCCCTTTACTCCTTGAGGCAGGTGGGAAGGCTCTTAGGGACCTTTCTGTCAAGGACTTTTTTATAGCATCCAAGGGGAATTTTCCTCTTAGCTTACTTATTGAGACGAGATCGAAGGTGACATAAACACTGCTGCCCACTTGGTTTCATAGGAACACTAAAGCAGAGAAACATTAGCACTTTGTAGTTATGCTAAAAAACATGCAAGTTTTGAATAAAATTTTGCTCCATGAGCTAGGAAAGAGAAGAGCCTGAGACTGGAAACATTTACATGGATGTCATGTAATATGGAGTGTCAATAAATGTTGGAGTTAGATGACCACTGGGTGGATTTTCCTCTATTCTGTGTAGGTTATAGGATTAAACTGAAAAGACTACTGAAAACGAGAAAAAATTACTTTGGAGAGAATTTTAGATCTGCAGTGTGTTTTTATGTCAGGGCAGTTACACTTCAGTAAAATATTATTGGTCTAATTTTATACACTTAATTTTCTGTTACTTCATGAAAAGAAATGAAACATTTATTACATTTTTTAATTCTTAATAGAAATTATCTGAAAGTTATTTAAAATTCGGAAAGTCATGGACTTTATATTGGCAGTTCTTAAAAATAAAAGTCTGCTTGGGAGTCTCCAAAAATCCTAGGGGTGAATAATTACATCACCTATTATATACACATGCATAAATACACAGACACACATACATATATAAGTTTTCCTAACAGAAAAGAAGTTAAAACAACACACACCAGAAAATACAATGGATTTTTATACTTAGCAGATAATAGACAAACAAAAGCATTGTTTGAAAATTCCAGGTTGATTTTTGTTTTATTTTTTAAGTAATTCCAATTTCAGACACTGAATTAACTCTACAAATAGAACAAATTTGTGAATAGCTACTACAGGACTTGTCCTGACAAGGAATGACGTTGAAAGATATACCAGTCGAATCAGGAAATATGAAGTATAAATAGATACTTATCTGGCTAAAAGAATATTTTCTTTAATTAAACAAAAAACAAACAAACAAACCAACAAACTCCAACACCAACAAAAAACCAAATAAAAACAAAAACAAAACCCCAAAACAAGCACAAAAATACCCCAAAGATTGTGCCTCATTCCTTTAGAAAGAGATTACTTCCGTTCAGATTCACTCACTGTCATTGCATGAAGAAGGATGTTACTTACAGATGTGATAAAAAAAAAATAATTAAAAAAAATGCAATAAATTGACAACTGACTATTGGTCATAAACAGAGTCAATTTAGACCTAATGAAACACAGTCATTACTCACATAATAGAATCCTGGCCTTTATCAGGAAGGAAAACTGTTAATCTCCTAAGAAATTATAAAAAGACCAGAGATCCTTAGAGAAGAGAAGAGAAGAGAAGAGAAGAGAAGAGAAGAGAAGAGAAGAGAAGAGAAGAGAAGAGAAGAGAAGAGAAGAGAAGAGAAGAGAAGAGAAGAGAAGAGAAGAGAAGAGAAGAGAAGAGAAGAGAAGAGAAGAGAAGAGAAGAGAAGAGAAGAGAAGAGAAGAGAAGAGAAGAGAAGAGAAGAGAAGAGAAGAGAAGAGAAGAGAAGAGAAGAGAAGAGAAGAGAAGAGAAGAGAAGAGAAGAGAAGAGAAGAGAAGAGAAGAGAAGAGAAGAAACAACAGGGAAGGACTTAATCTTTTTAAGATTTCCAAGCCAATTTGACAGCTCCCAAGAAAATAAGAACAAAAATATTACTAAT
>VXBJ01003875.1:702272-754387 GCA_013400055.1 Nycticryphes semicollaris | reverse complement strand
GGCCACTGGGCTTTGGAGAATATCAAGACATGAACTGTTGTATTTTCGGTGATAGTTCTGTGATATTCTCTCTGCCTGTTTGGAAAATATTCTCCATATTTCCTCAGATTTGACACAACAGTATTTCAGATATTTTGGGACCTATCTTTAGTCCTTTCTGCACCCCATGTACTAGTAGGAGCTAGCAGACCCCTTATGAATGAAATATTGTTCATATTTAAACTAACACTTGGCTCAGCTGCAGGCTGGTGTAAAAAAAACCATACTTCAATGAAATCTGATCATACAGTATTTACTAATGTATTATTAATGAGCAGCTGAATGGCTTCAATAATAATTCTTCGTATTTATCATCCCCTACAAGGGTAAAATAGACAGGTCCCCATTAATCTGGGTTATTTTAAATGAGCTACACAAAAGATCTAAGTGGGCCCCTTATTTCCCTCACATCATCCCACAGCGAGAAAATATGATGTGACAGGGATTTGCCTTGACTTATATCATATGAAGAACAGGCCCGAAGTAGACATAAAACTGCCTTTCCTTAATGTCTTCTGATTGTTTCACTGAATTTATATTGCTTTGGTGCATTAATAATCAGTCTTTGAGAATTCCTTGAGATATCAGCTAGTTGTATCCAAGGGACTTCTGCATATCAGTCTTGTAAGTATGTTAGCTGGTAGTAACATTCATGTGCTTGCCTTGATAAACTAGTCTTATTTCTTGATGTATTTACTAAATATTTGGTTAGATTATATTGTAATCCTGAATATAAACTAAATGTACAGTATTATTATTTTTATTATTACATGATGTGAGCAGGGTGGAATAATCAAACCTCCTAGGCTGGCTAAAACTTTTGACATCTGAGACACTAAGTCTTTCAATACCTGACAACTAGACTTTTCCTCCTTTATGATAGTTTTCTGTTTTAAAGGGTTTTGTTATGTCATAGATACATTCATCACTTTCTAATACGTTGAAATAAACTAGGAACATTTTAGTCTAGATTATCTTCTTTGTGCTGAAAGGAAGCTCCACTAGAGGCTGCACTAGAGACCAAAATCCCACAGTACGAGGTCCTGGGCCCACTGAATTTTGTTGATGGTACAATTGAAAGTCCAAGTGGGATTCTAGAAGGACTAGAATGGTTTAGGGTACCTAATAACGTTTACCCACACTTGATGACTTGATGGGTCACGATGCAACATCACAGCTTTTCAAATCACACTTCAGTCCAACTTTGCCTTTATTACACTTTAAATTTTGATCATACAGCTATAAATTAGGAATAAATAAAAAGGTTTTTAGGCTAGTCACTGGGAAAAAGACTTTGATCCGAAAACTTCACAGTCTTATGGGAAGATTTCCAAAGATGTTTAATCCCTTTGAAGATCTGTCCTTAAAGTAAAGAAATGAATTAGGTACTACTATTTTTATTTATCCAAACTGGAAACTCAAGCAGATAGAGAAGAGGTACACACAGAGGATCACACAGAAAAGTCAGAACTCACTTCTGAGTCATAAAGTATTAAGGACAAGGCAGGTTGCTCTGCCCCACACACACACTCTCCAGCTCAATGGGATTAATAATAGTCTAGCACATTAGAGGGTCCTAGAAGAGTAGAATTTGTTGTTTATTATTGCGGAATTCTAAGCTAGAGCAAGCTGCAGAGTACAAAGGATGTTAGCGATAAAACAAAAGAAAGTATTGAATTTCTCCATTTAATATCCAGAAAGGGGTTTTCCATGGATTTCAGATTTATCAATACTGCTCTTTTAATTCTTGATGCACCTGACCTGAGCCTAAAAAGTTACAAAAGCCATGGCCATGGGGCAGATGAGGAAGAAGGGCCTGATTGCAGGAGTCCTGAGAGTCTCATAGCTATTCAGTGAAGTGCCATCACTGTTATTGACTGAAAAATGCATATGTCAGTGTCTTTTAGCAGGTGCTGGGCTGAGAACTTCTGTTTCTGAGAATTTGCAATGTTAGTTTTTTTGTGGGTTTTTTTTGTTTGTTTGATGTTTTAATTAAAAAAAAGAAATTTTCCTACAAGTCAGTAAACTTGTTGTTTGCCCCACTAATTATTAATATACAAAGTTCAAAAATGCCAAAAATATCTCATTTTGGAGAAGAGACAATTAGCCAGCTGGCAGAATCTGTAAAGTGAGTGCCAGACTTTCAGTCCTACAAAGAACAGCAAATAAATCTCTAAGCACAGATTTTCAGCCTCAAAATAAATAAATAAACACATAAATGAGATAACAAGGAGACTATTATCAGTTTTGCTAGCAAAAGGTCAAAGTCTTCCAAATGAAAAACACTGATACATCAAGGACAAACAAACAGACAGCCTTGCAAACCATGTGGATTTCTATGGCAGTTTATTTGTGTATATCCTGGGGGATCCACAACACATTAAAAGAATGCATTTGATCCTTGTATCCTAAATAGATGTTACTGTTGCTAGGTGATGTAATATCCTTGTAACCCTACGAACTCCAAGGACGATGGCATTCAGTGACATTTCTGTTGTCAGCAACAAGCTGTTGGGTAAGTGGAAGAGAAGAATTTTTTTAGTTGACGTTTTTTCTACAGAACTTTTCAAATCAATGCATTTGAATTACTTTGCTAGATTTTTAATAATATTTTTCTCCTAGAAGCCTATACCGTTTTTACTCTTGAAATGTTAGCCTTACCAAATGGCCTTTGCAAATATCCAGCATTTAGTTTTAATCCAAACTCTCCGTTTAATACCATTCTGGAGGGAAAACAGGTTCACGAGATATGCAAATTACTTTGGGAGGAGTTAATCAACTCTTGACTGTGCGGTGAGCTATATACTGCAGTGCTCCAAAGGTCCTCATTATTATACAGTGTGTGTGCTGGGAGGTGAAGGAAGGAGAGGGAAGAAGAGGATGTTAGGGATGGAATGACATTAACAGAAAATGGGTACTGGCAGGAGAGTCAAATTTGGTTTAAACTACTCTAACAACTGAATTAAAACAATATTAATCTCCTTTGAATTTATCATTTCACAGGAAGACCAAACATCTGTAAAACTACAGTGTGCTGTTGGAGATATCAAGACCAACGCCTGCATCATAGTATCCTAAGTGGGTAGAGTTAAGTGAAAACCCTCAAATGAGAGTTTTGGTAAGTGGTTCATGCCCCATAAAAGACTCCACAGAACAAATATGCAAGCAAGCAGGTCTTCAGTATTGCTGCCAATCTACCAGAGTTCCATTGATCTAATAGCAGCTATGCAACAGCAGTGAGAGAGTAATTTCTCTATTAACTCAATTGTTCACTAAAGAGATTTTGTGTGTGACAAATTCAGTGGAAGGTGTAACTTACAAAGTACGATTTTTTCATTCCCTGTTATGCTCCTAACTGGCTACAGTAATCTAGCATGACTGAATCTTTAAAGATATCTGTTACCAAGATCTGGAATAAAAAGATCTTATTAGGGATATGAGAGGAAAATGTGTTAGTGTTAATGACTGGATAGAGCTTATCTTACTTTTTTTATTCTTAATTATTATGGTATTAAACCAAAAGGGAATATAAATTTCTAACAAGAGAACGATGTCCAATTCAAATATGGAGGAATGCCATTTTTATGATGCTTGCTTAAATTTTATCTGAATTGTGGTGGTTAAAAGACTTCAAAATTCCTTGGCAGCAGTCAGTGGCATTTCTGTACATTGTTCTGAGTTTGAGCTGGATCGAAGTTAAAGAAAAGGAGAAAAACAAAAAATGAGTGTGGAGGATTTTTTTCCAAAATCTTTAGAAAACCAGTTTGTTGACCTTACTGAAAGAAAAAATGCAGATTGAGACATTGTCTTGAGTGTCACAGAGCCTTCAAGTGAAATATCTTAGCTTTCCAAGCAAATGGTTTGGCCATGTTCAAATTATGTGATCTACAGTAGATTATAGAGATCAAAGAGAAAATATCAATAAGGCTCAGAATTTTCTTCAGTTAGTTAAAGACAGTTTCTCCCTGGTGCAAATGGCACCCAAAGCTCTATTGCCAGGACTGATGATTCAGTTTCTATAATGCTAATCTAAAGGATAGATTATTTTAACAGTTTATGACTGCTATCAATAGCTGCTTATTTTTTTCTTTCTTGTAAAGCATAATGTGTTAAAGTGAGTTGTCTTTTTGAATCATTAACAATTTGTTCATAACCAATTAAAAAATGTAAAATCCTAAAGTTTTCTTAAACAAGTATTGGTTCAACTCTCTGTCCTGTTTTCTTTAACAAGTAGTTGCAGCATACTACATTTCTTCAGTTTGCTTTCTGTATTTCTTCTGAAATAATGGTTATTATATGCTTCTCCAGATGTCTGGGTGTGAAGGACTGCACTCAAGACTCTTCGCAATGGAAAAATACAGTTGAAAAAAACGCCAGGTTTCTTTCGGATGTTAGAATATGGACCTGAGACATGAACATAATGCCTGCCTGTCCAATCTTGTTATTTGGCATGGCAAAATCAGAAGCTTCAGACCCATGTCTTTCTGCTAGAATGGTAATGGAAAAGAAAGTAGTAATGCTAGTACTAAGTGGAATATGAAATAATTGAAAAAAATTAAATGAGTGTGTAAGGCATGTCAGTATGCTGGAAACCAACTGGGTGATAACAGCTTTTGCCATCTGTGATAGATAGCATAATTGTTTAATGGATTTGTTTACAGTTTATTGTGGCTTCCTGCACTTCATTGCCAACTGCATTCTGGTCCGATTACACCCTATTGGGATAATTGCTCCTTCCCTGAGAACAATGAAGCTTGCTGCATTTTGGAGAAACAACTGGGATGTAGGAGGGCAGGCAGAAAAAGATTAACTTGGAAAGCAGAGACACTGTAGGACTGGAGAGAGGTGCTGGGATGTATTATCTCCAGAGACTGTCTCTGTAGCAGCCCTCAGGGGTGGTAGAAAGAATGAGGCTTTCTTAGGAGGCCAGCACAGCCTTTCTGCAGGGCACAGTGTAAAGCTTAATTCAGGCAACAACTGAATACAGCTTGACTGAAAAATAAGTCTGGAGAGCACAAATGCCTCTGCAGAAGAAGTTAACTGTGGTTAAGAAGGCAAGATTTGTTTTCTGGTCTTTTTCTTGTCTTTTCTGCTGTTTGCTTGTTTTTATTCCTGCTTACTTATATTTTTGGATTTTTGTATTATCAGTTGGTTTACTTCAATTAATCATAAACCCTAATTTTAGATACTTTTCAAGAAAGGACACCAGAAGCCTCCAGAAAATGTGAATTTTACCTCATATCTGTCACACATTCGAGTCACATACCACACTATGAAATAAGCCTGATGAAGAAAGTGTCCTCTGTTGTGTGGTTACTTTGAAGTCTGTTAATCTCTTTCAGGTATAGCAAACCACAGGCTTTTTTATCAAGCATTGTTTTTCTTAACTTTTTGGCATACGAAGATCCATTTTTATCTTTCCCTTTTACCAGAGGAATCTGATGATAGAGGAAATCTGCCGGAGAATAGAAAGGGGCTTTTCATATTTATGAAGCACACAGGTAGCTCTAATAACAACCGCGCTGTATCTACATCTCTCAGATAATGCCTGCCCTTGTGCAGCGCTGCCTTCAGTGGCACTTTTCATCTGTGCCAGGCTATTTCTTAGCACCGCCTGTGACAAAGCAGTATGGAATATACGTGGATCCATTTATCCCGCTCCAGCTAATGTTGCATAATCTTTGCACACAGGCATGGGAGCTTTGCTATCAGACTCCAGCAGTTTCCAGGCGAGAATTGCTCTGGCTGGCAGGGAAATGGCAGAGGCAAGGTGCAGGTACTTGCATTGCTCAGCTCACCAAGGGGGTCAGGCACACCAGTGGGACAATGCAAGGAGGCTGGATGCAGATATGTAGATGAACTTGGACATAAAAAGATGCCCTTTGTGGGACATAAACAGATGGATTCAGCAAGAGGAGTTCATCATTTGCTCTGTGTGCCTATGTCTGCATATATATCACATAATAAGAAAACCCCTCCATTTTCTTCTGTCTGCCAAGCTTGTATTTCAATTAAGTCAAAAACTGTCAGAAAGAGGTTTTCTGTGAACAGCAGAATAAGCACTATGAAAGCAGCCGCAATAAGCAAAACTGAACTTACATTACCTGAAGACATATTTTCTACCTTTCATTTTATTTATGTACTATGCAAATACACAGGACAAATTCTTCCCTCAATCACTGCTATACTGGTAAAAGCTTTCCAATTTTCATTCATTCCACCTCCTATTTCTTTAAAATCCTAGATCAGGGTTTGCAGAAGAGTGGTGACATTGACATTGTTTTCTTTAATATTATAATTTTTCAATTACTATCATTTAGTTAAAAGAAATGATTGCCTGGAATTTGGGCCATTATTACAACCCCAAATTCAGGATTTCAAGATCTGCACAAAAAGAGTGTTTCTAAAAGCTTTAAGAAAGCTACTTACTACTAACCAATTTTGACTAAATGCTATTTAATAACCAATAATAATCCTTAGTTTACTTAGGTCTTAGTGAATCTTATTAATTCTTGACATATTCTTAGTGAAATCATTATATTAAAAGAAATCTGAACTGTCATACGCAAAGAATTTTACACTGTCAAAACTAACTTCTTCCTTAAAAAGTCAAAAGTGCTGCCAGTAGGTTGGAGGGCAAAACCAGTACCTTTAGCTTGTGCCAAGATTGTACATTTATGGCCACACACATATTTGGGAATTTGAATGCTACTTACTTGTTGAAGAATGCTGCTCGTGTCTGCTGCCAAGGCAAGGTAGGGTCTCCCTGACATTCATTTTCACTGATTCTTCTTCACTTTACAATGGGAACACTTTCAGGGTTTTTGAAAACACATTTTTTTTTTTTTTTACTTGACCATGTTTCAGGCAGGAGTGCAGAAAACCTCTTGAGCTCAGACTTCCTTCTTCTGATCAGTATCTGTATTCTCTAATTTCAGACAGTGACATGTTTCATTTGAAGATTATGATAATAATCATGTTTATCAGGCATTGATCTTGGCTTCGACATATGAGCTATTGAGCAGTAGTGTGGTAATTCTGTACTTTTGACATAATCTGTCTCATAAGCGTATTTAATTTTCCTTCCCAGATTCATAAGATGATACTGTTCCAGATGATGATCTGGTACTTTTTCAGGATGAGCAGAAATACCTTGCTATATTTTCAGGAATACAGGTACACAGATATTGTGTTTTACAGGAACACTGATACAATAATACCTTTCCATGCTGCCTTCTTAATCCCTACAATCTAAATTTATATAAAAAAAGCCAACCAGTATGTTTTATTATATATGAAATTAGAGTAACTAGCAGTCCAACCATTTTTATATGGTTTGATTTCCAGTTAGGTAGTTAAAAGTGGCATTTTAAGTTGCTACAAGTGAGTTTCTGTATAAAACAAGCATTGAAACATCATCCCTGCTTCAGACTCAGTGCTTTATATTTTGAAGATTCAGCAAGATCAAAGATGACAATTATAAATGAAGATCAGTGCAATTCACCTTGAGTAACAGACCAACAAAAAATTGTTGAGAGAAAGTCATGAATATCTTCAATTCTCTATTTATCAAGAGAAGTCCAGAAAGCTTATATGAATTCTACAGGGCAGCCAAGCGCAAAAGTCTAAGAGATACAGGAAGATTCCAACTATGTTGACTATAAGAACCCAGAGCAGTACCTCTGTGATTATGTTTTGCATTTTTTCAAAGGTATTCAGAGCCTTGGTTCCTATGAGCAGCGTAGAGGAGCATCATTACCTTTAACAGGTAATTACCTAAAAGAGTTCACACTCTTTAGCTTGAAATAGTGCTTATTAGATGACTTGTGACACACATATTCGAAGAGTTGTCAAAGTGTTTTCTAGATAGGAAGAAATGCAGTGGAATATTATTATCATAGATGTAAATGACACATTTCCCTATCACAAATTGCTAGTGAACTTCCAATGCATTGATCACATATTTCTCAGAAACAAAGGATCTAAGCAAACATCTAGCTTTTCTCCAGTCATCGTTAAATAAAGTAATACAAGGTCAATATTAGTTATTTTCTAATTTCTTAGGATTCTTTGGCTAGCTTCCACACCTTACAAAGACAGTAATGGACTGTTACCATAACTATCATCAGCCTTTAATACCAAAAAGAACTGTTTATGGCATGGAATACTACAGGGGGAAGATATTCCAATTATTTTTCCATTTTTTAGCAGCTAATGTTCTGAGTGGCTGAATTGAGGTCAGATCCCATGAAGTAACTGCGTTCAACAGAGACTACGTTCTTTGGCAGCAGAAAACATTTGGATGGACTAGCAATGAAAATTGATGTCCCCTCTACTGAAAGCATGGGACTAAGGCCAAGCCCCCCTTGACTGGAAAGTCACCAGGTGCTTGGGATTTTATCCCAGTACAGAAATCTGTCTTTTTTGTTTACTGAGCCCAACAAGGTTCCAGGCATCTCTTCTAATTTAGGGTCTATTGTCAATGTTGCGTAGAGAGCTTGACTTCACAGGCCAGCTATCTCTGGCTGAACTACATTCAATCACTCCTAGATTTTCAACTGTTTAAAAAAAACCCAAACAAACAAACAAAAAAACCCACCACAATCACCAAAAAATAGGAAGCCTTTTCATAGTTTCAATACTACAGATATTTTCATGATCAGCCCTTCAGATAGGTATGATAGATTTTGCATAGGATGTTTAGCATGGTTATTGCCTATTGAGCATACCAGCACAAATGGCACACTAAAAACTATTTCTGTGCAAAGCCCTGCCTTGGAGATGAATACCAAACAGGTTGTTTTGGTGAAGGGGAACTTATACATGTTTCCTTTCAGCCTTCAGGGCCTACTTTGCAGTTTCACTCCAGTAGTTCAGGCCCATCTTCTCAACTACCAAGTCACTCTTGAGCCAGCACCCTGCATCCCACAGCTCTTCCTGTTCAACTTTTCTTTTAGTCCTAAAAACGTCCTTTTATTCTATCAGTTTTTCTTTTTGATTCTCTTTTCCTTCTCTTCAAGTGTAGTTGTATTTCTCCAGTCTTATACTTGGGAATCGGTAGTTCTCCTGGGGAAATTATTCTGCTCTAGCTCCTGCTCCCTGCAGGAAAAGGAGAAATCTCCCCCAGTTTTACAGTCATTCTATTCTCCTAAGGCATTTTCATATGAAAGACAGGTATACATTCTGATGACTTGGAAGACTCCTTTGTCCCCAAGGGACATAATGCCAGTCATGTTGGCAGATTGCCGACTGGGACAATAAGTAGCCTCATAAAAATCAGCTGCAATTCAAAAGCTGTTTGCATGCAACTGCATGTCCTCAAGTTGCTATATCACACAACTGTCATGACTCATGTCAAGCTGTTGCATAACCTTGGAGACTTCCCAGTTCTTCTGTAGTGAAAACAAATGGTAATAATGGCTTTCCCTTTTTCTTTCCAAAACAATGCACCCTTCTGTTTCAAGTGCAGATTGTAGAATGATTGCCAAAGTTGTTGGTATGCCCAAAATGGGATTTTATCTCTGACTTCCTGAGACTTTCACCTGTAGTGTGATGTAAAATATAATGAAAGCATATTCTGCAGAAGCTTGGAAAATATGACAATAAAATATTTGATTTCCAGGGGGCTTTATCAGGTTTTAATTTATGATAACCCATCCCTGTTATATTAGGAGTCTATACGTATCATTCAGTGTATTTTCATAATACCTAGAATTGTTGTAATATCTTTTGAAGATTTTAGAGGTTCAAATTTCGTTCCCATTTGCATGTTCTGATCTTCATATACTATCACTGTATTTTCTTACAAATTTCTGTTGAGCTCTATATTTTAAAAGGAGATTGAGCTTTTATCTTTTCAACAGATGAGGCATAGCATCACTCATTGCCATTAAAAAAAAAGTCAGTCTCCCTTCTCACTTTCTTTTACAGAGCGGTTGCAAAGGAAATGCAATGTATTAAGATATTTTAATTTTTTTTTCTTGTTCTTCATGAAGTTAAATATTTTTGTTTCCTTTTTGCCTCACAACATGATTGATTATTTTTTGTTTTCTCTGGGTCATTAATAATGAAATTATGAAATATGCTATTACAGAAGAATGTGAGAAACTATAAACTTAAGAGTAACATTCACTTGAAAAACCTCCAGACTTAACGTTAGGTTATTCAATGTGCATCAGTTATGTTATGACTGGAAGCATAGAAGGCGCACTTTCATGCATAACATACCACTTCTTTCCTTCCTAATTTGCTCTACAGATCTGGTGTTGGCAGAAAGAGAATATATAGTCTTTGATGCTGCTGAATCCTTCTGCTTGGCCTTTCCATTTTTTTTTTTTTTTTGTGGTGTTCTTGTTTTTTGTTGCAGAACCAATCAGAGTTCTAAATACCTTTGTCTGACTAATTTTTATTAGACTTATCAGAAAATATTTGTATCTGGAATGGAAATCTAAAGTGATTTTAAATAACTAATATATAGAACTTTCAAAATAAAGATTTACGAACACAGGGTCAAGTGGTAGTATATATCCTGAAATAATATTCTAAACAGAGGACAGTACACATGATCAAAACCAATTTTTCAAATCTTAAATACTATATTGTAGTCATTTCTAAATTGAAACATCCCAAAGCCACATTTTGTGTTACAATGTGACAGCCTTTTCCCATTTCCAGTCTTGAGGAACTCTACTTCAAATTTAAAAGAAATAAATAGACACAAGGAGAGAGACAAGCCACAAAGGAAAAAAGATTATATTTTCTAATTGTTCAATAACAATCTGGTAAGCAAAACCAGCTGATTGCTTCTTTCATGAGGAGGAGAAGGCAATATATTTAAAAAAAAATATCATGATAGACTATCCGCCTTTGAAAAGGTAGATTCACCGGGAATGCTGACAGACATTTTCCCTCAGGACAGCCAAATGCTGCTATACAACACCTCTATAACATCACTAAAGGCATCATTTAAAGCACGTTAAGGAAGGGAATCAGGATACTGCTAAATGGTGTTGTATTCTGAGCAAATTGCCATTCTAATTATATTACCTATTAAAATGGTTAGCCTTAATTCAAGTCCAAACAAGTTAGTGTAAACGTTGCAGTATTGCAGTCTAATTATACTTAGTATTTATGGGATGGAAACTGTAAGTTCTTTTGCCCAATCACACAAAGACTAAATGTGTCCTAAAGCAAACCACATAGAAGCTGTTCAAAGTAAGTATACTTGCATCCATCTAGGTTTTACTCCATTGTTCAGAGAAAACATGGGGTTACCATTTATGCTTGACATCTTGTGGAGACCATAGAGCAGAAAAATGCTTCAAGACCATTTGTTGTTAATGAAAGCAATTTGTTACTAGCTAAAGCAAAGTGTCCTTTGTCCTTCTGCCAAAACCCCCTTGTCTATTGTCCATGTTTGTTGAGCTCACACACAATAATGGGAACATTATAAGATATGCTTAAAACAACAGCATTACAAGCAGGACACAGTTCATTGTTCTAAAACAATGGGCATGAGTATGTTCTTCTTCGTCACACTTTTATCTACCATAGAAGCTCATTGACACGGCAGAGGTTCAGCATTTCTTAATTGCCTTTTTAATTTAGTCCACTTTTTCCCCAGGGCTGATACACTGATTCCTCTCGTTCTTCCCTCCTCCCCGCCTCCCCCTTCCCCGGCCCCGAGCTGCATTTATGAGATACATTTTAAAACAGCTGCTTCGTTTATTACATTCACATATTCTTATATAACTATTTTTCTTTCTTTTATGAATTTAATAAGCACTTTGAGGAAAGTGTTAGGAATACTTAAGGGAAATACGGATATCCTGGCATTAGCAGGTTTTTAAAAGAAGACAAGACTGAAATTAAAAACAAAACAAAACAAAACTAAACCCCACCAAATTTGGGAAAGAAAAGGGTAGGTGGGTCTTGAAAAATGCAGATAGGAAAATGGTTCTCAGCTAATCCCGTTACCAAAGGCAGCCTTAGGAGAGCAAATTCACATAGTTTCATATACATGGCCTTTGTCTGTACAGAGACAGCATTTCACAGCGGAAGCCCAGAAAAGAACAGGATTTGTGAACATGAGAATGTTTAGAGAATGAATAAGCCCTTGTTTCCTTTACTATGTAAGTTTTTGAGTGCTCTAACACAGTTCCTTTAAAATTATAGGAAAACTCTTCAGAAATCAAGTACCCACAGGACACATGAAACAGTATATATGAGGGAGTTCAGGCAGGCAGAGTTAGGAATATCCTTCATATTGCTGTTTTTCCATTACAAAGGAAAAAAAAAAAAAAACCACAACCATGCTATGGAAAAGGAACTACACAGGTATATGAAATATTCATGACTCTCATCTTTTGAACAAGTGTGGTTAAACCAGAGAGTTTATGTACATGGATAAACCAAACAAAATGTTATACACAACTGAAAAATTAAAGCATATAGGAAGGTACTATATGAGGTTCAGTATGTATCAGTCATATAAAAAAACATAGCTTGTGTTGCAGTAGAGTATCCTTTTTCTGTGCCTATGATAAGCTTGACTTATATTTACTAGGAATTGAAGAGGGTCATCTAGATGTTTCCAAAGGAGCAAGACTCATGGTGCAAACCATCATTTGCAAAACAAAGGATTAGCCACTGCTGTATACCATTTATAGTATTAAGCCATTTTTATATGAATTAATAAAAAATTGTTAACGTTCTGGAAAAAAAAAAGTGAAGATAATAGTTCATATTTATATATTCTGCCTTTTGGGAGCAGAATGATAAAAGATTGGCACCAATATAGTGAAAATTCTTTTTCTACTGCAATGAAACCCAACCATGCTTAAAATGCAGATTTGAAAGAGTAGTTAAATAATTATTGCATATTTAAACTGCTATTTACTTACTGAAGGTTTTGACTAAATTAGAGCCACCACACTATGGGACAAAGCCTAGCTGCTTTGCTTTTTCTTTGAAAATGCTGCAGACTGGATCAATTCAAAACCTTTCCATACCATGGCTTCCAAGAATTAAATACCCTCCCTGCACGTCTGCGAGTTTACTCCCCGGTTACGGAAATCAGTATCCCATCACAGGTCGCCTACAAGCTGCACTATCTGTAACAAAGAAATGTAAGGTTCAGGCACCTGTCAATTGGGAACGAGACTCCCTTAATTTATTTCACGTGAGCTACAAAAAGGTGACAGCGTCAGTTAATCACTGAGTTATTGTCACCCTGAGCTGGATTTCACTCTGTGCTTTATGCATTTTTGCATAAATGTCCTTGCAGGGAAGTGACAGGTTTAGTTTCCTACCACTGGTAGGAATTAAAGTTAGCTTTCAGATTGTATTAAATAAAATTATATGAGGTTTTTCTCTCATTAGAAAAGCCCTCGGTGTATCACTGCTCTTGTTTCATTCTATACAGCCCTCTCACATTCCTCCCCACATCTTTCAAGTTACCTCAGTTAGAAATAAACACTGGGGTTAGTAATGATTTTTAAAAGTTTGTACAATATGGAGTAAAAGGCTAAAAAATGATCATATCTGTTAAAGTATGTTTTGGATATGATGAAATGCTTAACATGTTCATAACTGAACATGAAGAAGGATCTCTGTTTTTCCGTATTTGAATGTGCCACACCTGGTTACTCATCCTTCCTTCTTTTTCAGCTGTTATTTGCTCAAATATCTACAACTATTATTAAACTACCTTTTATTCCTCTGACCCTACCTGGCAACCTATTGAGAAAGTAGAAATCATCAAGGTGCTACTGCACTACAGGGCAGGAGCATTTTGAATGATGCAGTTCTGGTCCTTACAACTGTAGATGAACATGGCAGAACTAAGGAAGGAACGAAGAAGTTCAAGTGGAAGTACAGATAGCTTCCACAAAAGAAGAGATTCAGCAAGTGATACCTCTTCAGTTCAGGAAAGAGCCTGTTAAGGAGGAATATGATGGAAGGTAGTGAAATCCTTTGCAGCATGGAGACAGAGATAATAAATATATTGTGAAACTTGCTGCTCTGGGATATTGTAAGGACCCAAATGAATTAATTTTGGAAAGAGATTTCAGAGCTATGTGGAAGAAATATATATAATTTACATCAGTATATATACTGGTGGCTAATAAGCATCATGATAAAGATACATCAATGATAAAATGTTGATTGCTGGAAGCTGGCAAGGTGTGCCAGCAGTGAGATCGTTCTTTACTTGCATTCATTACTATATTGTTTTCTTAGAGACACTATTAACCACTGTCAGGCCAGAGGTTTAAGTGGATCTTGGCTTGACCTGATTTGGTCAATCTTATGCTGTTGCAAACCATATACCTCATTTTCTCCCACAGAGCCCCCATTTCTGACTCAATATCCATGCCAGGTTGTTCTCACTCTTTTCCAGGCTATTCTGCTCAGCGATTAATCCCAGAAGCCTTTCTCACTGGACCCTGTAGGAATTCTGCTCCCACTGATTACTTTTTTATTCTTTTTTCCTTCTCTCACTCACCCATGCTCAAATTAATTTGCACTAGCTAAAATAATTCCAGCATTTTAAAAACATGTAAACAGTGTTATGTAAACATGTGAATATGGTCCTGTTTGTGTTCCCCTGAGGCCAGGCCTGCTTGTAACAAAAAACAGGCAGAATAAGAATGCCATCCATTACAAAGGAAAAATTTCCTACTGTAGTCCACAGTAGGACACAATATATTTTTTGAACCCTTTGCAAAAAAGGTACTAATTTTAAATGTGGGGGTTTGGATGTTTACAAGACAATAACCGTGTTGCTAAAGATTTATACCCATCCTGGTCACACACATGATGTAAAAGCTTTGTTTTGACTGTGTGATACTATCTGTAAAGTATTACAGTAAAAACGGAGATAGGAAGGACTTTGCTTTGGGATTTTTTTTGTTTTGCTTTGTTAGTTTCGTTTTATTTGTAATACTCTATTCGCTTAGTCCAGACGGAAATATGAGTACTTATGAAAAGGTTCCCCGTGATTTCAAAAGTGGAATCCAATATGCTCTAATGCACATCTCTATTGTAGCTTCTGTCATAATAAGGTTGATTCACTTATTCAAACCACCCTAATTCCCAACTGTACCTTCACTAGAAATAGATCCTAATCACTGTCAGTTCCCTCGGGACTTAAAAAGCTGAAGCAATACAAAAGTGTGTATAAGTTTTAGATAACATAGTCACATCTTTCTAATCATATTTCTAATTTCACTAGCTTGTTACACAAAAGCACTGATTGGGGAACAAGATCATAAAAGCCTGAGAGATAATACTGAATCACTCACACACCAGAATGTAATAATTGTAGAGTTGCTTAAAGAGCTGGCATAAAAATACAATGAATCCCCAAAGCTGTCTTTGCAGGGTACTTTTAAAGAGGAACAAATAATGCCCAAGGGTGAGGCATAGAGAAGCTTGTACAAAAACAATGATTTCTACAATAATTAAAATTTTAATCAAACCATTGATTCCCTTCCCCATCCCCCAATACACCGAACATTTCAGCTGAAACAGGAAAAGGGCCATTTTTCAGGAAAGACCCTGCAAATGTATCTTATAAACATTAGAAATAAAAAACAAGTGTATTACAGCTGAAAGACAAATGCCTTTTAATAAAGGCAATACCTTTACAGTTCCTGTTTTTACCTGTGTCTTAAAAGAATTGGAGTCACTTTGAATTTTTTAAAAAAATCAGTGCATTCTGAAGGCTACCTAAGAAGGTAGAATAAAGTGCCATCTTTAGTAGTTGTTTATGTATGTTTTCACAGCAGTACTGAAGGGAACTCCTATCTATTGAGAAAGGGGTTGGAGACAGTCTGTCTTTGTATCTCAGTTTTCAGCATAAGACTGTGAAATGCTCACCAGCTCTCAGTTTTCCTCATTTTCCATGTGTGACGAGGCATGCATTAAAGGACATGATGGATCTAGCACGCCAAGTTATACAACGGTGAAGACACACAGTACTATGTGACATCTGGAGGATGTCCCTTGGGTCCCTTCTAGTGTGAAACCCTCTAAGTTACAGGGCTCAGGAGCAATACAAAGGAGGAAACTGTCTTCTCTTCCACCAGCCTCCCATTTCAGGCACAGCTGATCACTAGATTAGGAGATTTAATGATATTTGCACATGCTATAGGGGTCCTAGAGCTGCAGAGGCACTACAGCACTGTACTGGAATAGTGCCAGCAAGTCCTCCAGTCTGGGAGAGCATGAGGCAAGACCACATGCATGAGGCTTGGGTCAAGCAAAAAGGCTCAGGGAGGTCCATCCTCAGAGCTAGGTTTCTGAGCTGAAGCTCTCTCAGCAGCAGGATAGGATTAGAGCATCAGCAGTCTCTTGTCACAAAAAGAAAAATCCTTCTGCTTTTCCATATAGCAAACCAAAGCCTAAAAATACAACCTGAGCATGTCTGTCTGGAGCTGCTGATACCATTAGTGTAATTATTAAAAGACTTGGAACCTGGGCAGATTACTTTTAGCAGCTGAAGGTCTTATCATTTAGAACAGACTTGTAGCAGTTCAGCCTCTTGAACACAGGTGGGAACTGGGGAGGTTAAAGCAGAAACTCCAGTGATGCCTTTTTATGAGGCCAGTACATTTCCAGCAACAGAACAGAGTAGTCTCTTGGGGGGCAACTAAATCTGTCAAGATTTATCTGCCAAAACCATAAACTGACTTAGAAACTGTTTCGATTAAATCAGTGCAACTGCATCAGAGAAGAGACTCTGGAACTCCTTAAAACTGGTGGTATAAAGTCAGGCTATTGTAGGAGGTAGTTTGACTACATCAGGGGCTCTGAGGAGGTCTCACATTTCCAGTCGGCCTCCTCTGATGTGATATTCTCTAGAAAAGAGTCAAAATCAAATAACTGCAGACAGCACCATAAAGTGCTGTATCTGTCCCTTTACATCATATCTATCTACAGTCAACTATTTCTTTTTTTTTATTTATTTTCAATTTAGGCCATTACTTCTATGTCCACTGGATAAAGGAATTATTTACTTACATCTCTTAGAAAGACAGCTGCTGTGTTCAGTTGTCTCTGGATGAATGGATACCTCTGAACTTCTTGCCTGGGCCCTGTAATTAGCTGCCACTTTATGAATGGCAATCATTTCCAAGAAGCAAATGATAGTGCCATGAGGTGTACATATTATGGTCTACTTTGTCTTACTACAGTTATGACATGCTTGTGTTAGTGAACATTTGCCTATGCAAGCATTCCATGGACTCCCTCAGGTATGCAAAACTCACTGTTGTGAATGAAATAATAAATTCATGTTTTAATTTTTTCAAAATGAGAAAACTTTTTTTCCCAAATCATAGCGGTTAAAGGTAAACCTACTGGTAATTTTGGAGTCTTTTCCTTGAATGGGTATTGCTGTTCCAAATGAGATTGACTGTTCAGACATTTTTGCTACAGTCTGGTGAGCTAAAAGCCATATGTTTCTAAATCAAAACAGAGATTCTTATATAGTTATTAGACTGTAGGAGTTAGTTTAAAAAAAATGTGAAAAATACCCCAACGCAATTCTGATAGAATTGCAGGAGGTGACCAACCTTGAAACTCAATTCATGGTGTGTAATTGCCTTGGAAAGGCACAAAGTAGTAAGAATGTACATTGCTTTGTACCATATGGGAATGCCTTGAATTCTTGATTTTCCTACATCTACACAAGCAGCACAGTGTATGGAATTGTTAGGTGAAGTTCCTTTGAAAAAGGGAAAAGAAACCCTTTCAATGTGCTTTTGTCTCCACAGATAGCCTTTGCAACCTACTTGCACATCACAAATGTGATAAAATCAAAATCTTCACAAAGAAGGTGCTGGCTTGTCTCTTTCATAGTACAATAAAAGAAACAATCAGTAATTTTACTGTGAGCCTTCATTACACTATTTGTATGGATCTCTCCTAGATAGCAGTTAGACTAATTGCCATAAATTTTTCAGACAACTGGTTTGCATTATCTTCTGTATACAATGTGGAGGAAACAAACAGATTGCATCTATACAGATAGGAAAAAGACTGCTATTTCTGTAGCTTCAACAAGGTTTGAAAGACGTATGGTGCCTCTCACAAGATTTGGCGCTTGGTACATAACTATTGCTTAAACTTTTCAAGAATAAATGTTGCTATAAAAATTCCTATTTGTTTCAAGATATAAAAAATGAAAATTATTATGTTTTGAGTAATCTAGAGGCTATTCTTAAAATACATATTTTCACCCAACATAATTATATCGTATAGGACCTCTGAGAAGGAACGGCTTATGTTTGTGCTGTTTTGAAGAGCAGGAATTCTCCAAGATATGCTGAGGTCAGTGATAATCATACATAACAAAGACAAAAATGAAAAAAACCACCCCAATCCTATTAGTTTCAAGGTGGGTTAACAGTTATAGCAGCACATGTAAAATACTCCATTTTCACAACAGTCTGGTGCTGTACCAACCTGCCAGTTCACACCCAGCTATCTGTTTTCCCACATTCAATTCTTCCCATCCCTCCCTTTCTTCTGTTGATTCCTCCCTAAACATGCTTTCATGAGACTTGCACAATCTTCCCAAGCATTCCATATTGAGCTTATAACCCGTGGTAGTGACCCCTCAGCCTACAGGTAATCTCAGGACAGGCTCTATCACTGACTCATCATAGGATGAGTGTCATCCCTAGCCCATGGGGCTAACGTCCTCCTAGGATGCCCTGTGGTGTCTGGGGAAGGGACTCATGTCCCTGACTGGGTTATTGGGTTTCCTTCACCTGGCACTGTGCCTCTTCACTCTTTCATGTCTGGACAGATGAGCCTTTAATCACACTTCCTAACAGATACTCAGCCATTACTGATTTTGTCATGAAGGAAATCGTATCCTGTTTTTCCTGTGGCTGCACCAGGAGAGTTTGAGGAGGGAAATAGCCACACCTACACCATCTGCTGCAGCACACAAGGAGCAAGGATTCCCATCCTGTGCTGAATGTCTTGCTGCTTATTCAGACCACCTCTCTGCTTTATCGTGCCCATCCCCTAGTCAATGGCCTGATCAGTGACGGGGACCGTGGAAGGCTTCTCAAGCTTCTTCTAGCTATCAGTTGCCTTAAGGAGTTGTTACTAACAGCTACAAATCACTAGGAAACGGATGAACATGACACTTGAAGAGAAAAGAAGCTGAGTGTTTTTCCCGTCACGTTATTATGTGACTATTTCAATTATATTTCAGTTACACTTCAGTCATCCTACTAGTGATGTACTCTCACCACACTTTGTGCAAAGTTACTAAGAGACATTTTCTCATCCCAAGAGCAGAAAGAGAACCTTTGTGAAAGACTTGATATCTCCCTACCTCTTGCAATCCATGCAAAAAACAAAGGACATTATATCTGCCATCACAGAAGTTGCTGGACTGTCTCATGAGGGTCAGCCTGCCAGAAATCCTGTTAAACCTTGCAGAAAACACTAGGAGAGACGATGGTCATTGGTATGAAGGGTACAGATCAATTCATGCTCATGAAATATAGTGGGTCTTTTTTCCTCAAAAAGAGTTGAGCTGTACTCATGCTAGAGGTGGGTTTTATCAGCATATGACAAGGGAATGATAGTATCCCAAGAAGCATCACCTGCTGCACTACATGCACTTCAAGTTATATGACAATATAGTCCCTGTATCAAAAAATTGAATTATGCCAGTTGCATCTGTAGTGGATAGGAGATATCACAGAATCACAGAATTGTCATGGTTGGAAGGGACCTCTGAGATCACCGAGTCTAACCACACACACACAAAAACCCCCTACAATCTCAGCCACTAGAGCATAGCATTAGAGCATGCCCTGAAGTACACATCTAGTTGTTTCTTAAATACCTCCACGGATGGTAACTCAACCACCTCCCTGGGCAGGCTCTTCCAGTGCCTGACCACTCTTTCAGTAAAGTCATTCCTTCTAATATCCAGTCTAAACTTCCCCTGCCACAACTTCAGACCATTTTCTCTGGTTCTGTCATTATTCACTAAGGAGTAGAGGCCAACACCCACCACTCTACAACCTCCTTTCAGGTAGTTGTAGGGGGCAATGTGGTCTCCCCACAGCCTCCTCCAAACTGAACATGCCCACTTTCCTCAGCCTCTCCTCATAGGACTTGTTCTCTAGACCCCTCACCATCTCGATGACTCTCCTGTGGACATGCTCCAGCACTTCAATCTTCTTGTAGTGAGGAGCCCAGAACGGGACACAGTACTCAAGGTGAGGCCTCACCAGTGCCGAGTACAGAGGCATGAGCACTTCCCTACTCCTGCTGGTCACGCTGTTCCTGATACAGGCCAGGATGATGTTGGCCTTCTTGGTGGGCACACTGCTGGCTCATGTTAAGCTGGCTGTCCACCAGCACCCTGCTGGACAGCTTTCCAGCCACTCTTCCCCAAGCCTGTAGTGTTACCTGGGATTGTTGTGACCCAAATGCAGGACCCGGCATTTGGCCTTATTGAGCCTCATACAATTGGCCATGGCCCATCAATCCAACCTGTCCAGGTCCCTCTCTAGAGCCTTCCTACCCTCAAGCAGATCAACACTCCCACCTAGGTTGGTGTCATCTTCAATCTTACTGAGGATACACTCAGTCCCCTCATCCAGATCATCGATAAAGGTGCCGCCAACAAGATTTCAGCCCGTTAATCACAACCCTCTGGGCATGGCCATCCAGCCAGTTTTTTACCCAGTGAAGAGTACACTTGTCTATGCCATGATTTGCCAGATTCTGCAGGAGAATGCTGTGGCTGATCATGTCAAAGACCATCCAGAAGGTGGGTCACATGGTCATAGAAAGGGATCAGGTTGGTTAAGCAAGACCTCCCTTTCATAAACCTGTGCTGGCTGACCCTGATCCCTTGGTTGCCCTGCACTTGCTGTGAGAGCTCATTCAAGATGATCCTCTCTGTGATCTTTCCTGTTACCAAAGTCAGGCTGACAGGCGGGTAGTTCCCCAGAGCCTCCTTCCGGCCCTTCTTGTAGATGGGTGTCATGTTAGCCACCTTCTAGTCATCTGGTACCTCTCCTGTTGACCAGAATTGTTGATAAATGATGTAGAGAGGCTTGGTGAGCTCTCCCACCAGTTCCCTGAGTAGTCTTGGGTGAATGCCACCTAGGATGCTAAAAAGCAGGTTATTTACTCAACTTCTGTGTGTTTGAAGCTAAATATGAAATCTGCATGACCATATGATCATTCTTGTGGTCCCATCGCAGCCACAGAATGTCTGACAATTAATCGCATTTTCACTTCTCCTCTCGTGATAGGTTAGGACACACTGAACCTGACTCCAAAGTTCCCTCAGGTAACATTTATAAAATAGGAAGCAGTTACAAATAGGAGTAAATTGTGTAATTTCAGAAAGCTGTTAGTCTGTATTGACCTGGCAGGTTTCACAAAGAGTAAATATCTTAATTCTCCAATAGCAAACGACAAGAAATATTTTAAGTCTGTATTTAAGACATAATTTGTGGAAGTATTTAAGTATTGTATATAGCTCCATATAAATGTCTTCCAATGTTGTTTAAAATATTTGGAGTTTGGACTAATGTTTCAAAACCTAATATTAAAAACAGAGACAAATAAATTCTTCAGCTATGTAAATCAATCTATTTTCGTTTGCATTTGAACAAAAGTATACACATGGAATTTAACAAACCTGTTTCATTCTCTCAGGACAGAATATAAATTTAATTCATTAATTGGTTTTTTCTTTATTTACAGGTTAAAACTCCACTGAGACACATCATTTCACATTTAGGAGATCCTACTTGCAGGGCTATCAATCAGCATTACAAATTAGTTAAACATATAAAAATTACTTTTTTTTCAGCTTGCTGAAAATATTCAGCCACAATAAATAAATCAAAACATCCATGTTCTGCTCTGCGTAATGTGACTTACAAGTGCCAGTGGCCTCAGAACAAGCAGCACACCTGATTAAAGATAAATTAGTCTTCAATAAAGTGGCAATGAATGTCTGATGCTATCCAATAGCTGTGTGTGCTCTTTGGAGTGCTCTACCTGAGCATCACTCTGATTTTCCTTTTTAAAATACACTTTAAAAAATTTGTTTTCCATAGGAAAATATTTATTTGCAGCTGACACTCAGTTTTACTTGGACTTCAGCCTAACAAATTCTGCCCCCGCCTATGTTAAACTATGACATTGATTTTCTAATCAACACAAAGATGAATAAAAGATGAATTTTGGCTTTGTTAAATTTTAGCCAACTGAAGTTCAAAATATTATGGGAGTTATAACAGAGATGTAGTAACAGAAATGCTGGAGTAATAAGACCAGGATATTTGTAGATGTAGTCTGCAGCCTTATAAATGTAATGATATCTGTCTGCAGGTAACATGGACCTGCAGGTGTGAAGTCAGTACAGTACAGGCAAGAAAGGTTCCAATAGAAGTTCTGCAGGAAAGGGCACAAGAATCATCAAATGTTGTAATGCATTCCTCATGTGAAGTGATGTGAAATGGGTGTATCATAGAAATCAGTGAAATTGTGAATGATCTGGAAAGAGCAAACATGAAGTTTTCATTCAGTATTTTGTGATAGAAGAGTGGAAAAGGAATCAAGAAAGAGATTTAAAATAAATGAAAAGTAATAAGTTTTTTACCCACATATGACTGCATTTGTATTTCATTACCAAGAAAAGTTGTGGAGGTCAAAGGGTACAAAAAGAAACTAGGCAAATTTATGGAAAATATTTCCATAGGAAATACAAAGAACAGAGGTCCAGATGTAGCTTCTACTTCTTGAAAACTAAGCTGTATCTTTCCGTTACATCGTGTTTCAGCATTTTAAATATCTCCTGTTAATTACTGAGAGATGGAGTTTTGTTTCAACCCTTAGATTCTGACATACTGGGACTGCAGAAATTGGTTTGAATGTGATACTGGATCCTGTATGAAAATGCCTTTATTAGAAAGAATACTATTACACCATTTAACAAGTGATCTCAGGATTCAGATGCCATTGTGCCAAGCAAGAAATGAATCCTTTTCTTAAACCACAGTCAAAAATGACAGGGGTAGTTATCCAAAAATGTAATCACAAATAATTTGTCACCCTGGCTTTGTAGTTTCACACTTCCAGTGTGAGAACAGAGCTGTAGGGATGAGAAGATAGCCAGCTTAGTTTCAGCATCACAGGAATCTGAAATGGGAGTAACAAGTTGTACAAATGCCAAGAACTCCAAATTAGGTGCTTGAATTTATTTCAGTTTTAATAAATCAAAGTTCTTGCTAGCAGCTCTGAGACAGAATTTTAAGAAGCATGTTATTCCTTTCTCAACATAGACTCCGTCCCTTCTGAAATAAATACATAAATTACAAATAGAGGTCTTATGGGACAGCACTCACTGTTATACTAAAAGCACATTTTAACTAGACTTGTCAACAGGTTACGATCAGCAATTTTTACAGGCACATCACTTCTCTTGCTATAAAGATGGTATAATGATTTCCTTCACAGTTGGCAAAGTATTTAATATTTGTTTACCAGAAATAAACTATACATATATGAAATGAAACCTTAGGTGTCCTTAATAATATGACCCTTAAAATTCACTTCCTTTTGAGCTACACAGGTAGTATGAAATAGAAGATGAATTCTAACACATGACAGATGAGTGGAGAGATGCTAATTTTCAGCTTTGCTTTTCTTGTAACAGTTGGGTATTAAGAAATATAATCTCTCCTCCTTCTCCAGCCAAGATTAGCACTCTTTTCACAATTGGGACAGACCACTTGCGTAAACACCACATTACTCCATTGCATCAAGATGACTGAATACCAGATTATTCACTCTAGAGGAATTATTACAAGCATGCTTTATGTTTGAATAGGTGAAGATATTTCAGATGTTGAAGAAGTACCAGTAGATGGTGCTCAAGAATATATTGCATAAACAGCTATGCATTGGTCGAGAATAGAGAAAGGAAGTAACGGATAATGCCTTTCTGAAGTAACCTGCCAAAAGAGCAGTAAAGGCAAGTAATCCTAGCTATTCCAAAATGTAAATGAATAAGAGTAAGGAATATACTGTACGACAGAATGGATAAGAACCTGCATGAACATTTTTGTCATATGAGACTTAAAATGTAAAATTTACCTAGCCTACTTTTACCATAATGTCTAGATCAGAGCTTGTTGTTCAGACCCCCTTTAAACACAATGAAGAAAAGTAAACAATATTAGCAAAAGCCTCATTTTTTTTTTTCTAAGGGGGGCTCTTTTGGGAGGTTTTGTAGGCTCCATCAAGCTATATTGAGTGCAGCGTAAGCCCTATGTGCATAATAGTTATGCCAAATGCTGGAGAAAGTCTCCACTATTTTCCCTGTTCAGGAAGACCATAAGCACAGAGCTGGATTGTCCTATACCTCATTCATTTTTTGGCTACTGTAACACCTTTCATGTTTGATATAAAGCTATCATTAGTGTAATTCTGAAACCTCTATTGGAATAGAGAGATTGGAAAACATGCAAAACAAAGATGCTTCAAGATCAAAGAAGTGCAAAGGACTTTATTATCATCTTTTTGACTCTGTACTTCATTAATTCTAGCTGGTTTTGAACATATACAGGGTCAAAAAAAAAAGGAAACAAAATATTTTCTCCCATCTTCAATGTTGAACAAATAAAATGAGCCTCTAAAAAGGTAATTTTTTTTTTAAAAGTAGATTCTATACACATTTATATGTATATGTATATGAATATATAAACACAGAGACATGTATATATTTAGATGTGTAGGTATAAAGTTCCTTCACTTTGCTAAATTATAAAAATTAAAACAAATAAGAAATTCTAATCCAAACATTTGCAATAGGAAAATAAACTGGAATTTGTTACTCGATCAATCTCTTTTCTTGGCATTGCCATTGGGTATTTGACACCTGGAGTAAGATGTTGATTTGGCATTCTTCCCTATTGTAGTAAAGGATTGGGATCAGGACTGTATTCAAACATAAAAGATATTGGGGATCATTCATGGATGGCCTCTTCTGGAACAGATATACAATTGAAATTCTGAGTCTGATGGTACATTTGCCTCCCATTTCAGAATCCTGTCACTTAAGTCTTGTTGCAGCCAGATGAGCCTCATGAAGGAAATCCCTAGAACAACATTTACAATGACCTATTTATGGCTTCTTTCTATATCTCAGCATTGAATGTTACAAGGTGATTTTCCTGCTTCCCATTGATTTGAAACACAAAGGTGATTTCTGCCTCTGTAATATCAAATACATTTCATAAGGAACACCAATACCATCGAAATACCATTAAATGCACAGGTCTGTAAAGGTTTTCCTTGCTCATTGTCCTGAATCATTATCTGGTGGTCTCCACAGTAAATATGCAAACAGTATTGCAACCCTTGCAACACAAAATCTCTCTCTTGATAGCTCCACCCTGTCAGAGTTTTCCAACTGAGCATTACTGATGGGAATTTAAAGATAGAAATTAATTACAAGCTTGAATTGTTTCGCCACAGTGTGCTGCCATGTTTGTCACATCACTTTCAGCTTCAGTGCTTGCTGTCACTTGTCTTTCAGGAAGTATTAGATTCTAGTAATTTTACAAATATGTAAAAAGATGTATTTGGAGTTGCATTTCTGGCAACGAGAATTCTCTTTGTGGGTCATGGCTATGGGAGTTCTATTCAGTTTTTCAAAGCCTTGAATGAAAACCATTCTTTTGAAACATGACACTACCACCACTGGACTATGAGCCAGAAGTAGGAAAGGAAGAGCCAAAGGCCAGCTGGCCTGTTGCAATGTGTGCTGGTAGCACCAATTATTCTTTTTGAACACGGTGAAATTTAGGATAATTCTTTTCTATATACATAGCTGTATATAGAAATACGCCTAACATATGGTTTGCTTCATTTCTGCTCAACAGGTGAACTTCAGCTCTGCCATTTATTTTGACATGATTCATTTTTATGTCACTGATGGTAGCTGATACTTGAATTATAAACCCAATCTAAAAAGTGGTTTTGTGAAAACCAGCATTGTGGCCTTCCAAGTTAATTTCTGACCCAGTAATTTGCAGTTCAAAAGTACTCTAATACATGTTTTGAAGGAAGAGAGGGAAATAATGTTCCTTTCAATTGCGCCTTGCTAATCTCTTTTTCCATTTTGCCTATGTTTCTTATTACGTAGATTCTGCAAACTCAGCCTAGAGTTTAAAAGACAAATTAACTTCTTTCCTTTTCCTCACAATTAGTTAAATAGGATTCACCAAACCAAAAGTTACACTAGTTTAAGACTTTTTCATGTTTGATTTATGAATCATTCACAGGCTGTTTCTGATATTTTAAATGTAGTTTTTATCATTCTTGTTTGGACGGACTTCCACATTTAGGATCTGTTCATTGTGATTATTTAGTAATTTCCATTGTGATTATTTAGTCATTTTCATTGTGAGTTCCAGTGATACAAGCATTGCTCCAGAACTCCACGTCTAACACTTTTTCATGGAAATAACCCCAGTAATAGATTATTCTATGACATATTATTATCCTCTAATTTGTTATTAATAGCAAGTAAACATATTTTTTCATTCTCAAAAATGACCAGAATATATTTATGGAAGCCTCATGAAGTGAAGTTGCCCCAAGGCAGACAGCTGACATGGGAAATTGAATCAAGAGTAGTTAAACTATGTAAAGTCTATAAATAGTTGAAAACTGTAGGTTAAATATGAAAATATTGAATAGAGAAGACATTTCTAATTTGGCTTATAATACATTATTGCACATTTTCATTTTTGTTCAAATGTAACATGGTGGTTTGAGATTCTGTTGCTTCTCCCATTTATGGCTAATTTCATACTGGACACTTGTCAATATTAAGTCTTTATCAATGTCTGAAACACAATCATTAATTTTCTTTTTTCTTAGTACTCTGATACCATGTCAAATTCTGTTTTTGTTTATCTCTTTATTGCATGTGATAACCACATTTTTCTTTCAGATCCATTTGACTTCATTCCATCTCTTCTCTTTTTTCTAATTAATTTTTTCTGTGCTCTTAATTTCAATTTTATGTTATTATACAAAATTGTCCTCTAACATAAATGTCTTCTTTTCACCTTAGGTGGTCCTATTATCTTCTGTATTGTAATTTATACATGCAACAAGAATATCCTGCAATATTGCTATAGTTATTTTTCTTTTAGATAAAATTAACCAAGCCAAATAACTAATTTCTACATTTTAAATGGCTTAAAACAGGCTTCAGTGTTTACGCTCTTATAAGCAACCTGCCTCTCTCTTTATTTCTTCTATTTCCAGGTATTAAAGTTCTGGTAAAATCAAGCACAAAATATGTATTGCTGTATTTCTTACACTATCTCCTTTCTCTTTTCACATCACTGAGGATTTATCCTTTCAACACTGTACAAAATGCTTTAAAGTATTTCCAGGGAATTTGTTTTCTGGGTTCAAGCTGTGTTTTGACTCTCAAATGGATTAAATCTTAAATTCAAGACAAGGCAGTTGTCTTCCAACATTTTTGCTAGAGACTTACTAAATCTAGGTTCTCTTCTTCTTAATCCCATTAAATTTTGTCTGTATTTAACTGTTTGCCAGGCACCTGGGTGACAAAAATGATGAAAATGCTCCAAATACAGAAAAATTAATTAATGACTGACCATATCACATTATTTAGAGTGTGGATAAAGAACTATCTCAATTATTATTGACTTTACAGAGATTTATTGGAGTGAAATAAACACTGAGGCCAATTGACCAAATCCTGAAAATACAGAATTTATTCACAGAACTTAGTCACAGAACTTGGTTATTATTTAATTCACAGTAAATGAACATAAGAAATAGGCTGTATCATGTATCTGAAAATGGGTGCAACATGTAATCCTAGCTGAAAACAATGGTTGTGTCTAGGTACATATATAGATAAAAATAAAGGCACGTGTTTATATGCAAATATCTTAAAAATGCACATAATGAAAAAGAATATTATTCCTATTTTAATATTTATGACCTATGAAAGTATATAACAGAGTAGAAACTGCTTAGATCTCTCTTACAATCATAAAACAGAAGTATGAAACAAAGGGTTCAGAGGGTTTTGATCTACAATCACCTTGCCTTAGGAGGTATTAAAAAAACATGTTCAAAATCAGAATATGACAGAGATGAGTAATTTTGTGCTTTCTTCAAGATACAGATAGTACATGGACCTTGAGGGATGACTACTCTCTTATAATATGCTGACACCCTCCACTGGAAGTCATTATTGCACACATTCTAGGGAATTTTTGTTTATTTTTAATACATCATTCCACATCTATGACACTAAAAGAAGTGATAAATTGTTCCATACGATGTTCAAATCCGTATAAAAGCAGAGTGCTGGGAGAGGTAAAGGACAGAGGGGAAGGCTAGGGTGATAAATAATGCCAGCAATCCCAAAGATACTCAAGTATTTTCCATGTTCAAGTTTGTGTAAAGTTGATCAGATAGAATATGAGTAGTGAAACATACTGAACCTATTCAGTTTTCAATGTTTGCTGAATCTTAGAAAAATTTGAGCAAGTTTTCCTAATTCTCTGTTCCTCAAAACAGCCCTTCAAACTTCATACAAAATACCTACTCAACAACAACTGAATTAGAGCACCTCCCTCTGATGCTTTCCAAATAAAATCCTTAAAAAGTCCGTCCCATGAAGTTCAACCAGCAAAGAATTAGTGCCACATGCCATCCTTGGAACAAAAAAAATGGATCCCTAACTCCATGCCACATACAACTAAAATCTATTAAGACCTCAGCAAAGTACCTATGTCTCTGATGAACATGCACTCTGCTCAATACACAACAGGGGAAAAACAAGCAGCAGAAACAAGACAGTTTCTCACAGCAGTTGAGAATATTAATTTAATGTCTCTTGGGGGCAATTATCTGCATGATGCATCTTTTGCAGGCCAAAGAAAACATGATTATTGGAGAAAGCCATGGAACCAGGCATCAACTGTTCCAACCTGCAACAGGGACTACAATTTTTTTCTTTCTGTGTTTGGTCAAAGCTATTGTAAACTCTAAAGCTATGATTTCTGTATAGGGACTTTTCAAGCTCTGTAATTTCCAACTATCAATCTTCCATAGTCTAATGAACATGGCAAATTCCAAGGTTAATAGAATTTATTTAATACTACTTATTTTAACTTCTGTCTCCAATTGATGCAGAACCCCTCAAGGCAACGAAGACTGCTCGCTGTATCCTGAAAGATAAACAAAACTACGAACCATCCAAAAAAATATCCCAACTCTGACTTAATTACTAAAAAAAATGCAAAAGAAGCAATTTATTTGAAAGGAGGAAAGAAGTCACTGACATAGGATAACATTATGATCTGCAATCCTGGTAGCTTTTCGGTGTTATTTTTCTTTATATACTTGAAAAACTTTCTAATGCATAAATCAGAGAAATCAAAACTTACTATCTCACTATATATTACTATCCACACTCCCACACTCAAATGGGTGCTCATTTGGTGCCCATTTGAAGGGATGGGACTAGAAGGGAGATGAGAGACTAATGTTGCAGGATCTCAGAAGTCAATAGAGACTCGTGTAAACTTCAAAGGAGATGTCCCACCAGTACTCTGATTCCTAATTCAAGGATCAATCCACTCAGAAGCATCTTCTGAGCGCACAGCCCAGTCTGTCTTCCAGGGGCCATTTTATAGAGATGTTCAACCAACAAACATGAATCCACTGCCAAATCTAAAATAACAGGTTTATTTTCCAATTTTATTTAGGTCAACCGCCTACTAAATAAGATCACAATAGCAGGCCTTTCAACTACCATTATGAAAAAAAATTAAAGAATGATCTCCTAAATAAAACTACCCACAAATACTTTGATTCTTCTAAGCTTCAATCTCTGCAGCATTTAAATTACTGTTTTTATTAGAGACACTGTTGCACTATGAAGAATTGGGGTGCTACTCTTGAGCCCAGCTTGCCTTTTCCTCAGATCATTGCTTAATTAAATGTCTAGCCCCAGTATGAAAGAAGACCCTAGTCTTAATTAACAGCCAAGCCGCTAAAACTCACTCATCTTACAATTTAGGTAAAACTCTTGAACATTAGAAATGGCATTTGACAACACAAGAAAAACAACATATATATATGCAAAAGATCATTCAGAGTCTTTGGGTTTTTACTGACCTTACCAAGTTTTGCTAGATTTATGATTTTCTCCTCATCTACTACAAATATAGTGTTAGTAACAAGTCTAAGTACAAACAGATAGATATAAAAATATTCCATAGAGCAATCTATCTGTAATTATCTGACAGATGTGGTTGAAAGTTCTGACAAAATTTACAACTTTTTTGTTGTCAATGATTAAAGTTCACATTGAAAGAACATACATTTCACATTTTCACAACTGTTTGCCTTCTGTGTACTTAGAACACACTGTGTAGAGGCAAAATCTGGACCAAAGTCCTGTAGGCAATTATACCTAAACCAAATACTAAAACTCTCAGCAAATTATAAATGGTGTAAACACAGTTTCTGCAGATACCAATCCACAAAATAATTCCCACCTCTTCGAGGACAGAGCAATAGGGAAAATGCCAGTTCTCAAATTACTGAATAGCTTAACATATAAAATTACTACTTTGGTGATAGTTCCTCACCCTTACAGTTCAGATCACTTGACTGAAATGTTGGTGTATTTTATGTACCTGGAACTACAGGAATCTCTAGGTCTTCTGAACGCATAAGAAACCGTAGCCTCAAGGCAGAATGGGAATTAAGTCTTAGTCCATGATGGAACAAGACTTAAAGCTGATCTACCACATCTTGTCCTCCTTATACTCCTGCCACTCCAAATTTATTTTTTTAATTTATTCATAAATAGAAATAAGAAAAAAACCACTTATTTTTTAACCAACTTATAAATGGGTTGAAGTTCTGTCTCCTGCTTCGTTAATTTCAATATTTTATGTCAGGCATTTTGTTACAGACATCAATCATGTGATACATATGTCATTTGATCAGACATACTGAGACTACAGCTAGAAACATTAGTTAGTAGTCGCCTCAAAGACTTTAGATGAAACTCCTCATTTCACCTACCTGTTTGTTAAGGATCACAGACTACAATAGCCTCAACCTCACCATTTTGCTGAACTACAACTTTATGTTTGGAGTCATTCTTATGGGCTTGAAAAGCTCTTGTTGAATTTGATCTCTGTCATCTGTGATGCACTTGTCCAATCTGAATACAGCAATTTACTCTTGAATTTGCTTGTGTTTAGCAGTGCAGGAAAGTTTTGTTTTGTGTGGTCAAAATATGTGTGGCTGTAGTAGATGTGTTTTACATTGCATCTTTGCCATTCCTCACAACAAGACAAAGATACCCTTGCTAATGTTCTGTAAATCTGTACACAAGACTTCACACAGCAAGATAACTTAGCCAAAAGATACTCTATATATTGAAAAACAGGTAGTATTTGGGTATATTCATAGCTTCCTTTTGAAATCACAATGGAAGGTTGTGCTGTAGGGCACTTAAAATCCAAGACAATAGAAGCTGGAGCTAGCAAGGAAGGCAAACAAAAAAGTTACAAAGAAATCAGAAATAACCAGATAGTGTTTATTCTACACAGGGAGGAGGGAAGGAAGATGTCTTCTGTGAAAAATTGGCTTAGATAGCTGTTCATTTCTGGATACAGCTGAGTGCTGTTTCAGCTTTATTTGTAATGTAACCAGTCTGCTAAGCTAATAATTGACTTGTAATTGTGTATTTTATAAATCTGGAAAAAAAACTTCTGATGAATCTGTCATTGTGTTTTAGGATTAATGATGTTAAGAAGCTTGCTGTTTGTTATCTGATTTCTGATGTTATCTGATTTGTTCCCATCTGACTTGAAAATACTTAGCTAGAGTTAGGGTTTATATCACCTTACATGAACTAGGAACACATGTTGAGATCCATGGCTTTTAGATTTTACACACTGATTCCAAAAGCTATATAGGGATGAGGTGATAGATAGGCTAGAGATGTTTGTTTTCACTAGTAATGAATGAGCAAAAGTTAATCTGGGAACTGAAATATTGGTTACTTAGATTGTTTATTTCCTACTGAGCTTCGAAAGTGTTAGGCTCAAGATGTTTGGCTTTTGTGCTACGGAAAATCCTACACTAAACTACAGGATGAGCAGATACTGTTTATATGTTATAATTTTTTAAAAAATATATTTTATATATTTGTATTTTATATTTGTATTCCAATGTCCACACATTTCTCATCCGTTTAGATTTGTCGGTCTTTTGTTTTGTTTTGTTTTATTTTGTTTTGGTTTGTTTTAACCAGGAACTGAATGAGCTACGGATATACATCTTAAAGGAATATTGGAAATGTCCTGTACAGTAGTCTGTTCCAAGTATACAGCACGTGATTAAGCACATCCATAACTGTTTCTTCTGGACTATAGCTTTACTAGGAAAACAAATGAGTATTAGCTGAGATCATTTATACAGCATGGTCCATTAAATGTTCTTTCTTATAGGTAGATCGGTGCACTTCTTATATTCATTATCCCCTCAGTCACTAATTGCCTGTTGCAAGGTAGGAACCTACTTACTTTGGTCAGCTATGTTTTCCCGTTTACTGTTGCAGGATGAGATATTTTTTGTGCTGTCTTTGTAAAATATGTGAACAGTTTAATTTCACACAACATTGTATTCAAACCAGCTCCAAACTGTTACAGCAAGCAATTTCATAATGCTTTTCAAAACTGTTTTTCCTTATGATGTCATGAACGTTTTTTTTTAACGTAGCTTTAATTAAGTGAATAATTTGAATGTCAATCTCATGTTTAAAAAGCTTTAATAAAATATGTAAACCTGTAATATTCTCTGCATGTTCCAGAACAAAATCAGTTGCGTTAGTAAAGAAATAGCTACTGTATGTTTTTGTGAAAAGAAGGACAGTATATTACAAAAAGTAAAGTAGTCCCTATTGGAGTATTAGAAAGTCTGGATTTTATGTTTGGTTCTTATGAATAAAGCATTTATGGCATCATAAGAACTGCTTAATGAATGTACTGCCTGGTAATACCCCCCAGGGCATACTTCATTCTCTTCCTATTACTGCTTTTGTCTTTGCAGATAATTCTACAAGCTCGCTGTTAAGAAAGCAGAACTGTTACTGATCATGTATGTTTATCAGAAGTGGCTAGTCATGGAGAACACCAGTGGCTTGAATAACTCAAACTTATCTAGACATTTTATATGTAATAAAGGCAAATGGGAATTGATGACTGTTGGGATTTTCTCTGTTATGCATATTATGCTTGATAATATATTGATATGCATTGAAACAACATTATACCTACTCCTATAATGTTCCTGGGGGTGATCTGATGTATAAGCTCATGTTCTTAGAGTTTCCGCAAGTTAGTAATTTATGATGATTGGCTACTTTTGATCTACCAGAAATCAATTGCTAAACCCAGTACTATAAAATAGTTTAAAATCTCTTATTCTGTCTTTCTTGATTTAAGTTTTATGGAGAGGAATTCTGATTCTTTTTAGTTCTAATATATTACATTGAAATTTAATAGCTCTAAAACATGCTTAATTCTGGACTTCTTTGCTACATGCATATTACCATGTAGAACAAATCAATGGGAGCAATTCTACAGAGTGAAACCAATGCTACTGATAACTTTATATGTACACTATATGCAATGTGGCCTGCCTTTTTACCAGTGTGAGGTTTAAGGGGGGGGGTTGTGTCCTTTATATTTTTAAATTTTTAACGTTATTTTCAGAGGAGCTCCAGTCTGATTCAGTAGGCTGAAGTAGCAGTGGGAATACCCTAGATGCACCTCTGAAGCTCACCTTCCCATTTACCTCTCACCAGAAATGTGTGAAGTTCATGCACTTCAAGATTGATTCACACTGTGGAATGAGAGGAAGCACAGGAGGCAGGGACGATAATGAAATTTGCTTCAAAAATGCATGCTGGAATCCAAACTCTAGCACTAAAGCAGCTGCACCTATGTAGAACCAATTCAGGCAAATTATATTAAATAGTGAGTTGTGATTTTATGTGAAAAAAAAAAATAAATTAAATTGTACATCTCACAGTAGCTGGAGGGAAAGATATATTTTTGCTCACGCAAGATCACATTGTAAAATAGAATCCTGGTATCATAGAATTGTCTAGGTTGGAAGGGACCTTTAAGGTCATCTAGTCCAACCACCAACCCTACTCCAATAAAAACCATCACTAAAGCATGTCTCTAAGCGCTATGTCAACCTGTCTTTTAAATACCTCCAGGGATGGTGCCTCAACCACTTCCCTGGGCAGACCATTCCAAGGTTTAATAACCCTTTCCGTGTCAAAATGTTTCCTAATGTCCAATCTGAATCTCCCCTGGTGCAGCCTGAGGCCATTTCCTGACTTGGGAGAAGAGACTAACCCCCCCTGGCTATGCCCTCCTTTCAGGGACTTGTAGAGAGCAAGAAGGTTTCCCCTCAGTCTCCTCTTCTCCAGGCTGAACATCCCCAGCTCCCTCAGCCTCTCTTCATCAGACTTATTCTCCAGATCCTGAAGGGCTATGGAGAGGGTCAAGTTCTGACCTTGAAAGTCAGGGCCTACCTTGATTAGATGCAAAAGGGAGCTCTGAGAATATGCAGTGAATGGAGAATCATTTACACTGAATAATTCTGCCTTGCTCTCTTCTTTCCATTGGAGCATTTCCCAGATCCTTTCCCTAGGAACTGGCTGACGCAGTCAAACAGCTCTGGTTCTGGCATGACAGTGGCAAAAAGGGGCTTTTTCACTGTGAGGGTGGTGAGACACTGTCCCAGGTTGCTCAGAGAAGCTGTGGCTACCCCATTCCCTGGAAGTGTTCAAGACCAAGCTGGATTGGGCTTTGAGCAACCTGATCTAGTGAGAGATGTCCCTGCCCATGGCAGGGAGTTGAAACATGAAGATCCTTAAAGTACCTTCCAACTCTAACCATTCTATGATTCTATGATTGCAGATTTCTTTCTGTAGAGAATTTTCTGCTCATAATAAATTCTCCAGTTATCTTAAGGTACTTTAAAATTACTTTGCAGTATATGGGGAAAATCTTGCCCAAAGCACTTTGTGCTGACTAGTTGTCTATGTCATTAATTTATTTCCCCCCTCATTTTTTCCTGGATGTAGTCTTTCCAACACACATTTTCCTTTTTTTTTTTTTTTTGTTGGCTTAATTTTCTTGAAACTCTAGATTCCTATAGCAACCAAAATTATTTGTTCCTCCTGGCTTTTATGAATTATGACATTTACTGTCTATCAGACATATTGGCTGGAACTGATAGCTCTACCTGTTCTTTCAGTCACAGTCCTAGTGACTGCTGGGCGCTGGAGATAATATGCATGACTCATACAAGTGTATTCTCCCTTTCCCACTTAAAATGACCTTGATCAGCAATTATCCTCCCCCAAAGCATTAAAAAATAATGTTTTCAGTCCATTACCACAATTAAATATTAGCTATTCTTTCCTGTATTATTTCTGCTAGTTAGACTATTAGCTAATTTTTTAATATAATTTTCACTTTGCTCTTTCCACTTTACTTTTCTCTTTCTCTTTCTCTTTCTCTTTCTCTTTCTCTTTCTCTTTCTCTTTCTCTTTCTCTTTCTCTTTCTCTTTCTCTTTCTCTTTCTCTTTCTCTTTTTCCTTTTCTTTTTTTTTTTTTTCTTCTTTTCTGTAAGTGTTCAGGACTCAAAGGTACTGCTTTCTTCCTCATATACTTAGCAGAAAAGTTTTTTTCCAATTCTACTAATAAACTGTTTCATTTCATCCTTTGTATTTATTCCCCTTCTCATATTAAATACAATGAAGTTGAAGTCAGCTGCAACTTCCTGCTCACTCTTGCAGGCTGCATGGAAAACCTGTTGCCATACTTGATTATTCTCCTGGTGAAAAGTTATTTTTTCTCTTTTTTAATACATAGAATCATAGAATTGCCTAGGTTGGAAGAAGCCTTTCAGATCATCTAGTCCAACCATCAACCTGACACTGACAAAAGCCATCACTAAACCATGATGCTAAGCACTATGTCTATCCATCTTCTAAATACCTCCAGGGATGTTGACAACCACTTCCCTGGGCAGCCCATTCCAATGTTTAATTACCCTTTTAGTGTAAAAATTTTTCCTGATATCCAATCTAAACCTCCACTGGCACAACTTGAGTTCAAACTTACACAGTTTCAATATACTCTGTTTCTTTTTGTCATCTTTTAATGTTCTTCTCTATCAATCTCTATGAATAACCTGTCTCTGTCTTCTCTTTTACCTCCCATAAGTCGAGAAATACCTCTGTAAAGCATTCAAGATAAATATCAGATGGGAGTGTCTTGAAGATGTCTTGTTACGCCTTAAAAAAATAATTATGTGACTGTTTAATAAACTTGTTCCTTTAAAATTTATGGAAAGGCACAAGATAGCAGATGTTATATCTAAAACATCAGGAAAGTTTTTCTGCATCTTGTTTATCTAGGTTCTATGAGGCAGTGGAAACTACTATATATTTTCACGACTATCTACAGCATTGTCTCTTTATTTAAAAAGTTTTGTGCACAGAATAGATTTGCAAATTGCTTGGAAATCAGGACTCCTGTCCTTTGTTACTTTTTGTTTTCCTGTCTGTGACTCCTCTACTCTGTCTCATCATTGTGTCTCCTATCATTCATGTTAAATATAATTTCTTAATTTTCATACCATATTATGGAGAATAGCCCTGACTTAAGTGTAAAACTTTTACTAGCAGTACGTGGGAAAGCCTTCTTTGCTTGCGTAAGAGAAGTGAATATGAAGTCTCAACACAGTTTCAATTGAGGTCATATCTGTGGCGAGCCACAGGTCATAGAGTGTAATTGGGAAAACAGCAGCCATAATGTTTCTGTTCATTTGTAGATAGGAAGAACTCTTTTTCTTTTCCCTGCTCCATAATAGCAGGGATTTTATTTAGCTGGTTTGCTGTAACAGAATAAATCATTCTTTCATGCTCTAAAATTTGATCTTTTTAAAAATATATTTTGGAATAGTTACTCACAAATGTGTTGTTTAAATTTTACTGTCTGGAAGATACTTAGTACCAGTGAGCTCCTCTCATTGCCAGGAAGAGCCAAAATTTCAGGGTGGTGTCTATCTAAAGGACAACACAGAACAGATGAGTTCAGTTGGACACTGAACACAGTCGATCGTGTGATGAGAGATGTGTGGTACTCTGGCCAAATGAGTTCTTGACATTTACGTCAAGGGCCTAATTAAAGTTATTCATGATCCACTCATTGATTTATTGTTGTTGTTTTGGTTTGGCTTGTTCTCCTTTTTTGACTGCTCTTTCAAGAACATGTCACCCATATAAACCACACACATCCACATATATGTATTGACACAGAAATACTTGATTGTATACATCTTATTTGAAGGATATGCAAAGCTATGTTGGAAATTAGTGTGAGAGTATCTCTGGAATGTTGCCCTGGGTATCATTCAATTAGAGAGCCAGTACAGTGTTCCTACACATTAGAGCAGAAATATTAGGAACAGTTACTGGGTGAACAATTTACTAGCAAATGCAAGGACTGCAATACATCCTATTAAACAGTTCCTTCAGCAGCGTGCATAAATCATAGCCCTTTTGTGTACATGTTGATGAGAACAAACATCTAAATTTGCTGTATAAACTGCTAGTTGTCAGCTGTTCACTCCATTTTCTTGAGTCAGTGTTTCACAGCAGACTTTCAAATTATTTTCTTCAGTTGTCCACTTGTGACTCTTTAGAGCGTCAGGTAATGAACTATAAGTGTTCGTCCTTCAGTACAATAACATAACCTGTTGGAAGACTGTATTCCTCCGGCATACAGAACCACCCTTCCACCTTATCTCTTAGACAAATTATACCCTCCTCAGAGGAGACTACAGTTATGAAAAATATCCCAAAAAGTTTTTAGATGATCTTTGGTGACCTAAAAGTAAATAACAAATATTTGTCAAACTTTACAGTTTTCTCCCTGTGTTTCTCATAGCTATTTTTCAGTGAACCTTTTACATGCTTTCAGGAGTTTACTGTCATAAAGATGCTGATCTGTGGGTATTAGGGATATAGCTTCTACTTGCTCTCTGATCTCTCATCCTGGGAGGCTGACAAACACCTCCAGCAAGTGTAGGAGCACAGAATGAAAGGGGAATTTATGAAGGTTTGCTGCCTAAGCAGTGTTAGCAAAGGGAAACTCTTTTGTATGTAATGATACCTAAGGAGTGTGTGTATAAGCTAAGATAATTCACAACAGACCTTATTAATGAGGCCACAGTGGCAGAGTAACAGCATCCTGTACAGGGAGGATACTCATGACTAATGCTGCTCTCCTGGAGGCTGTGGTGAGCCTGACACACTGTTGGTCAATCCCTCTGACTGTCAGGAACAGAATCTGGAGGCCCCAGCTTAGGTAGCCTGTGCATCATCATTGTTTTTGGCTGAACAAGTGAGCAAAAAGCCATCACCAGCATGGAGAAATTTTGCAACATCAAAAAACCAAAAAAAAATCCAACCAAAAAAACCCCAAACCCCAAACGCAAAACAAAAGGAAAAAAAATAAAATAAAAAAATATAATAACTAAAAGTTAGAAGACTTTCATTTTGCAATTTTAATTTTAAGTTTGGGCTTAGTTTCCTATTGCAACATATTGTGTGCATAAATCCAACTAATAAAGTGGGTACAGTATGTTGAGAGATGGACACAGAAAGACCTTAAGATCATTTTAGCCAGACATAAGCTAGAAATATATATACATATAAAATAAAGACAATGTCCAAAAATACCAGAAATTATTCTTTTAAAAAAAACTAAATAAGCAGGGCAACAGCTTCCTCTTGATCAGCACGGGATATCCTGTAAAGCAGAGATCTGCAATACCAAAGTTTTCATCTGGCGTTTCTTCTTCCTTGTAGTTGGTGATCAAGGACTACATCTCTTCAGATGCTTTACAGGTAGAGCTTTGCCAACAGAAGTTGGTAGCTTAGACTTGGCCATAATTACCTGATGGTATCCCCATTAAGTGGAATTACCACCCCCATTTAACATCTGTTATTGCTATTAGGTATCATTAGTCTTAAATTGCTTCCTTGGGAAACATCTCAATTAAGTAAATTTCCCTCTTAAGTGTATCCTGATTAATTGAAGTGCACCATACAGCTTTGTTTCTTTATGTAGCCACTTCAGTAGCCTTCTTTCCTCATGTACAACTCTCAGATAAATTAAGGCTAGCCTTTCTAAGACTTATGAGAAAAGTGCACTCAATTGAATTACTGACTGCAAAATACCCTAATTTTTGCTGTCTTGCCACATACTGTGCATTTTAACATTTTATTTGAAATTCAAGTTACACTTTTGCAAAGTGTTCAGAGTGTTAATATTTTTTTTTTTTTTTTTTTTTTTTTTTTTAATTTTCAGAATTGTGTATTCATTTTAATTAGTGTATAATTCTGTTACAGAGTGAGGGCACATTCCTATTTCTGAAGAAGCCTGTGGAAAACGGTTATGCAAAAGAATGAGTGACGTAATTTTACCTTCTAACATATTTTTAGACAAAGATATAAAAATAATTCTACTGCAAAAGTGATGTCATTTTTCCTCCTCTGGAAAGCTTGTGCTACAGAGGTCAGAGGCAATGGTTTTAAAAACAACAGAGCAATGAATCTCAACACTTTTATTTGTTGAAAGAGCTATTTTATTACAAACATGTTAGAGGTGAAAATAGAGCTGGATGTAGTTAATGTGGTCATTAATTCAGTTTCTAACAGTTAGCATAATCCTGAATGATGCTGGTGGAAAAAAAATTCCAAACAAACCCTAAATTCCAATCAAGCCTTTCAGTCAAATTCAAGCCCATGAATAATAATGTGCCTTCAAAACAAGTTAAAACCAGAAGAGCATTATTTTAAGAAGTTATGACATGTTATTACATGTTTTTAAAGTTAAAACGGTTTGCTTATGTAGAATTTTTTAATAAATACAAATTAGACTCAAATTATATGAATAAAAAAATTGAGATGTGTTATTAAGTCACATATTGAAAACTAACCTAGTTCCCTTCTCCATGTAAGAATAGTTTTCAAAGTAGTTGAAATTTTTTCTTAACACTAAATAACATTTTGATTATAATTTCTTGTAATCTCTCTTGTCACCGATTCAACTCAAAGACATCATACCAGTACAATATTTTAAATGTAGTCATGCAGAAAAAAAGAAAATGTCTAATGTACTCATTCAATTCTTGCAGTGATTCGGTGAGATACTGGATGTCAACCTAGAAATGCTAAGTAATTTGATCTTTTTGACTTCTGAAGTTTTGCTATAGTGAGCACACACATATGCACGTACTTCTGAGAATATTTGGGAATGCTGTCTATTAAGCATCCCCTCTTCCTTGCTGGGAAGCTGACAAGATAATCAATATTTTCCATGAGAAGACTTCTCAGAAAAGTGGTTTCCATATTTTTGTAACAGAACTGTATTTTATCTGGATGTTTTAATAAATCTTTCTAGACATGTTTAATGCAGCTTAATACAACTTTTAAGATTTTTCACCCTAAAAGTCAGGAAGTACTATTGCAGTCATGTCTTTTCCTGTTCAATAAACCAGATGGGAAGGTGTCCATAAAAACAAATTCCTTTTTAAAGAAAAACAGAATTCAAATTAAATCACACACTTCTGAACTTACAATTGGATTGGAAACTCATTGCAAAACATGATCAACTGTCTCACTCTTCCAAAAGGAGATAAAATAATATGCATATGGTTTTGTTTGGAATTTATTTCCCTTCCATTTCCACTTCCTGTTTTTTTGCTTACTAAACTGAAGACTTTGTTTCCTTTATTTGAAGACTGTACAAATACTCCTTGATTTCTGTCATATAAAGTCATCTGCTTGATCTCCTTGACACTCCAAACTATATTTTCAATTTTTTTAGTAACTGTCATAACTGTTTGAATTCTCTCCAATATTCTTCAGTATATCTGATGACCAGAATTGGACAGTGAAAAAAAAATAAAGAAAAATTGAAAAATTGTTTTTCCTTCCATCTACAAAGAATATGTTTCTTACATTCTTTGTTCCCAGCTGTCATGTGTGCTAGGTTATAGAATAAGAACCACTTCAAAGCCTTCCTGCAGTGTAGATGAAACTGAGATAATGAACGTTGTGATAAACGTGCACGACAGTCACTTTGTGATAGCCATGCAAGGACTGAGATGAGCTCTAGCTTTCAGCCACTACCTCAGCCACCCAACACTTATCTGTCTGTATCTGGCCAGGACTTTGTAGGCAAAGAATTTTTACTTTTATTTTCCTGGATGACCAGCCTTGCACTAACACTTAATGTTGTCTGGCTCAAACTGCTATCAAGTCTGTAGGTATACAACTTAATAGGAAAAATGCTATAATCAGGAAAACGTAGCATTCAGTAAAAGAGGTAAAACAGAACACAGTGAAATGACCTTCAATGGCAGCTGGTGACCCTGTTTCTGTACACTGTAAAAGGAAGAAAAACGATTCCTCTAGATTACACTTTTAGTTCTTCTGTTCTTGTGCAGTATACACATTTTCTTGGATAAAAGCTTTTCTGCTTGAATAAATGAGAAGAATGGCTGTACCATGTAAAGAGTTGTGGAAGTTATTGTGAAACTTCAAAGAAATCCCAAATTTCACTGTTCCCCCAAACAAATTAAAATCCAGAGGTTTCTTATAAATAGAGACATAAGTCTGTAGTATTGATTGCTAGAGGAGTACACAGATATCAACTCACATTGATCAAACTCACATTTCCGCATGGTATTAACCATTTCTCATTGAAGGCTCTATAAACCCTACATGCTTTCTACAAAATTTATTAGAAGTTTACAGAAGTTAGCTTCTTAAAGAAGAAAATACTAGGGAAAGCTTTGATCAGTGAAAAAGTGGGTTAGTCAGACAACAGCTTTTTGTTCTGCCCTCAAATATCTATGTCCTGTGATAAGCACTGAGTAGTTTAGCATGTCTAATGTGTATTTGCATTCTGGTGCTCGTGTCACCACAGCTGTCTGGGGGATCTATATTCCACTACACAGTGAGATCTGCCTGAAATCCATGGCTATTACCCGCTTTTACAAGTACTAGGAAAGAACACTTTTTATTTCTTACCTTTCAGTGAGATATAGTTGGGCGATGTTGTGATATGCTCAAGAAAATGAGGAAAAGAAGGAATGGGTTTAAAAAGCAAAGGTGCTGATGAAAAGTGAGGGCATTCTTGCATGTTAGGCTACAACTGTCACTTTAAAACTGAATTTGATGCTGCGTCCCCAGAGAGGAAAAATTACACCTTTCCTTTGTTTTAGAGTGGCATCTAAACTTGTGGATGATTTCACCCTGTGAAAATTATCTCCAATTTCTAACCAGAAACTTGTAAAAAGCAACATAACATTTTATTTGTTTAACGTTGGTCAATTTTATTTCTTTGAGTGATTTTTTATAAGTGTTTACTTCTGTATTACCACCCCAGAGATGAATAAAAGAAGCTCTATGTTTCATTTTGGTGGGACAAATCAATAATATATTTTGCATGAAGTCTTCTTTAGGTAACCTTAGTCTTGTCAGCATGCTGAGCACTGTAAGCAAAAAGCTCATTTAACAACAATTTCATTGAGTTTTACAGACAGTACCTACTGGATTTACATGCACTTATAGGAGTAGTTATACCTTTTCTTTCTGTATGAACTTTCCACAGTGTACAGACACATCTTTTTTTCTTATTTATTTTATTTTTATTTAAAAACTTGTCTATTGAGGAAAATCACAGATTAAATATTAAATTTTCCACTTTTGTCTCCTTCAAAAACCTCCTAAAACTGTATAGCTGTGATGGAAGGGCTGGAAGTTATGCATTTGAAACTGTTCATCTGCTGTGCTATAGTAAAATGACCATGAATGTGGTTCTGGTATATATTCAAAGACAGATTTTGCTAACCCTGCTTATTTTGAATAATAACGTTGCTTTGCAGCTGATCTCATATAAGTTAATGGGGCTTCTTGTAGGACTAGACATTGCTTAACAGAATGCGATCAGAATTTCATGGTTATTGAGGTTAATGTAAAAATTCATTAACCATGGAATGGAAATTAAAATACTGGCGTAGATTAGAAACTGGGTAAAACAGAAGGCTAAGATTTGGGGAGGGAGGGTGGGAGAGGAACACCTAAAAAACAACCACCCCAAAAAATACCCTTCCAAAAGAATGAAAACTGAAAAAGATTATTAAAAGAATCTCCTGCTGGACCAGCCTAGAGGTAGAACTGGGAACATGAGGAAAAATCCTCTAAGTTATTGTGTGGCTATTTCTTGGACAGATACCTCAACATCATTTTACATCACACAGTCAAAATATTAGCTCGCTGTGGAACAGTAGCTCAACAAGTCAACAAAAAATTGTGAAGCATGAATAGTGTGCAAGAAAAGTACTGAAAAATGCATAATTATAAATCATTGTCCAAAATACCTTTTAAGAATCTGGGATAATATCTCCAGGAAGATAATACAATAGCAGAAATCACAATTCAAAGATAATATAAAAAGTAGTAGCTGTAGTAGAGAAATTTTCATAATTTCTCATCTGATGAGTCTAAATAAAGGGAAGTGAAAGGCAAAGGATTCTGCTAATTAACTATGTCAACATACATCATGTTGTACTGAGAGGTAACACAGTGAATCCATACTCTCCAACACAAGAAGCTTGATTCAGTGGCTCAAAGAAGGAGGCACTTCAGACACCCTATGATACCTGAGACATTGATGTGGGACCAGCAGAAGTCACATAACTACTGTGAGAACCAGGCACCTCTGGAGTGACAGCTGGTAGCTAGGAAATTATCTTAAAGTATCCAAGTTGACAATAGTTGTTCACGGGTGCATACTGAATGCAAATGAATGCAGAAGTTCTCATTAGGAAATTATGCCTTCTGGTTCAAAAATAGGGCTGGACCTCATCTGAAAGACGTAATATAAGTGAAAGAAGTCCAACATACCATTTACATTTAAAATAAAAGTGTATCTTTACTAAGGATATACAGGGGTTTTTTTTCTTCTAATGCAACTAATCACTTAACAAACAGGCCAATTTGGTTTTAAAATTTAGAATCAGAACTTCAAGAAAGAAATTAATTACTTTACATATTAATTAGGGGAAAAAAAGCAAGACCTGAACCTAACTTTTAGATTTTTGACATGAGTGAAGCATTATGTTAATCTAGTCTTGACCTTTATATCAAAAATCATGGAAATACTTTGAGATCTCGACTTTCCAAATGGTTGGGAAATGTGCATAAATATTAGCCAAGTCATCTGGAGTCTGACATTTACTTGTTGACAAATGAAAAGAAAAGAAAAGCTGCTATGTAAATTATCTTCCTTTTTATTTTATTTTTCATTTTGGGCACATGAAGATATATTTATGAGAAATTCAAAGTAGGAAGGAGTAGAATTGTGCCAACTAAATATTGCCGATATGTGAGGCCATATTTTAAAGACTTAACAGATGTAGTTATTTTTCCATATAAATTTAAGCACTTTGCATGTTTGAAATAATGAAAAATCAAGGGGCCATAATGATTCCAAAAGTGTAATTTTAATATGTAACTAATTGTATCATGGAGCACACTTAAAAGGTAATTCTCAATTAAACCTTTTAATCTGAAATGTGATCCAGAAGTGCTAGAGAACAGCCAGCTCTCACTCTCCCTTGACTACTCTTTGTTACATTTCTGAAGGCGAAGGTATAATGTTTCCTAAAAATCAACAAAATAACCTCTGATTTCAGGTGATAAAACAGGAAACTCCTGTCCCTGCTTTGTTCCCTTGCTAATGTTCGAGCATCAAATGTCAATACTTGTATTGATATATTTATTTTTGAGAGAAGCATGCATCTCCTAAGCCTTTTGGGAGGAGTTTATGATTCCCCACCAACTGAAAATGCTATTTTGGAGGAAAAACGAATATTCATGGTTTGTTACCAGGTACTAAGACTCCAGATTATTACAAAATGAGCTAAATTTTTGGTAGTGAATTTCTTTTCTTTATTAGATGAAGCAGTACATTATTGATAGACCAATTAATATGTTTCACATTTGAAATACTAGGCCCTCTGGGAAAACTCTACTTATTTACAGTTGAAATGATCTGCAAATAAACCCAGTAGGAAACTTCAATATATTAAATGGAGAGAGAACATTAAAATGGCAACCACAGACTATATAGTTTTTTGAATGTAATCTCTCAGGTCTATAAATCAATTAAAAAAGCAGTGATGCGGGCCTCACTTTGTACTAATGGGAACAGCTATGCTATCATAAGTGAGATATTTTGGGTTTATAGCAGTTGTTGGCCTGAGTTACTTTTTTACTTACATTGCAAATCTGAGATAACTACATCTAGGGAAAAAAATAATGCAATCCTATATATTCTTTAACAGGTGGTAAGGGAAATGGATGAAATAATATACACTAAAAGCTGGGTTTCCTGTGTTCAAGACTTAGTATTCAAGACCAAGCTTCTAATATTTTTGCAAGTGTTTAATTTCCCATCAGGTATTCCCTGATAAATTGTTATGAGTATACGAGAAAATGCTCAGTCCAAAAATAGCCCTGGAGTTCGGGGGACAGGATGGAGGCAGAGCATAAATTTGGGGAAGAAGCAGTGTGTAGGGACAGTAAAGGGGAGAGAATGACAGAATGTCAGGGTGTCAGAGCAACAGATACAGGGTTTAAAATGAAGCATCAGGATGGTGTTATGCAGAAACCAAATCACTGCACTAAAAGAATATGAAAATAGCAGCATTTAATTCAGAAAACTGAGTATAACACCCTGACTTCATTCATATTTTAATTCACAAAAGAAAGTGGACTCTAAAGAAGGGAAGGGCTACATATTGAACTAAAGCAAAAAAAAGCAACAATTCTCAGTTACTCTCCACTTTGTGAACCAGCTCAAGAAATTATGATGAATTTGCCAGTTATATGCAGCAGAGCAATAGTGAATCTTGGGAATCTTGATTTCTGGAGGTAAACAAGCTCTACTTAACCTGCTTTTATTCTCTGCATGCATGATATTTCATTAACTCAGTAAGGTATAAGTAGTCCAAGTTGTTCTGCAACCCACTCACCATGAAGTTACTTGATATCAGTTGATCTATCATAACTAACGTAACTAACGTAAAGTGTGCAGTAGGTGCTTGGTGCTAAGTGCATCATCCACTTCAGGTTTATGGATGAGCTGTTCAATGGCAGCAAGACAAGCATTCTGCATTCACAGCCCCTAAGCCATATCTGAAAGGGTATGATTTGAGATGTGGGGTAGAGTGTAAGTCATACAAAATTATGGTAAGGAAGCAAGAGAGAAGGAAGAACTACTGTCCTTTTTTGAGAACTGTGGGGAGGTAAAGAGGGGACATCACAAACAGAAGAGGAACACAGTGCTGTGCTGAAGGACTGATTTGTGTGGTAGTAACAATCTTGAAAATGGGATTTTAGCAAACTTTGAGGGTGGGAAAGTGATAAGTAAAAGTTTTCACAAAATAAAAATAGATCATGTCACCAAAGCATGTTTGAGGTCACATATTGATGTATAAACATATAGGTCTTTAGACATTCCCCAAGCTGCAACTTGACTGAAGGAAAGCTTGAGGAGGTTTTACCAGAAGCAAGATGCTTTTGAAGAAGAGAGAAATCTCCAGCTAATGATAGCTCCTAAACACCTGACTTCCAGAGAGTGGGAGCACTACCATTCAGTCCATTCCCAATTCTTACTCTCTTTATCTAAATGTCTTTTACTTCTTGTTGTGGGATGTATTAGGGTATATGCCACTCAAGTTTTCTTAAGTTTTCCAGCCTTTTTGGAGCTTCTTCAATAAAATCTGTGCTAATTGTGATGACTTGTTGATGCTGAACTCTCTACCTCAATTCTGATCTCTTTTTCTTTCCACACTTTGTGATTTGAGATTTCACAGCCAGGTAGGGTTAGATAAGTCTCCTTTAAGTCCTACATATTATTTTTCTTACCTTAAGGGAATCTTGTGGATGTCTTGTTGCAAAGCAGTCCTTATGGAAACTCTACAGGCAGCAGAGATACAGGAGATGCCCTCTACCCATTTCACAAAACGTTAGCTTATAGTTGCTTTCAGAAATGCCTTGTTATTGAAAAAAGAAAAAAAAAAAAAGAAGAAAAAAAGAAAAAAAGACATCTGCTTTTCTGTTTTGCATAATGCTAATAATTATGTAATTATAGTTCATTAGCATGCACATGCACATGGTGTTTTGTTCTGTTTTGTGGTCTGACATATATAAATCTCACTACTATTTGGAAGATCATTTAAAAATAAACCATCATTAAACAAAAAGCCAGAAATGTGTGACAGGCTTTATTCAGAACTGAATACTCAAAATTTGCCTTGGCTAGGGTTTAGCTGCTGTTTAATAGACTATTAGCTTCAATTTGCTGCTGCTTTATTTGTGTCAATGCACTCTGATCTGAGCATTTTTGTGCACTGTTTCACACTGAATATAACTAGGAAAATATTCCAAAAATGCCATTCAGCAATGAGATCCAAGTTGAACTTGTATGTGCTTAGCAAGACTTTCATGCCATTAATTGCAAGATCCTTTCTGCCTCTGACTGAAAGATTTCAGATGTACCATTTTTAGGGAAAAAAAGGAAAATCTGTAGTCATCTACAAGACTGTGTTGATTCTTAGTTTCCACTAGAAACTTTCAAATTATTTAGAATTATGTTAATAATTCTTTCTGATCCTGATCAATTTTTTACAGCCTTAGTGTGTTTAAGCATTTGATCTTTGCTATGCTGTTTGAAATAATTTTCCAGTTTTGTCAAATTTAAGATTTTAAAAATTGTTTTTGTCCATTCTTTCCCAAATCCTTCACTTCCAGATCTCCTTCTTGCCCCACCACCTTTTTTTCTGTCTGCTTTGTTCCAGTGTTGAGCCATACCTAATTTTTCACCTGATTTTAAAATATTTGAAATTTTGGTGAGAGGAAAACATCATTAACTGACTTTTAACAGTATTTTCATCAGTATTATGACTGCTTCCAAGTAAGTAAGTCTTGTATTAGGATGCTAGGGAGCACAAAAAATGTAATCTCTTCTAGTATAAATCCTGCTTAAGAGACTCCTTTACATAACCATCCTAACATGGCTCCTAAGCAGCAGTCCAGTTTGCCTACTTTCCTGGACCAGAAAGACCATTTCCAAAGAATGTGTGTAAATATCATGGTGGCAGTCAGAGTAGTTCACTCTCCTGGTGGACAACACATATTAGGGAATAAGAAGAGTATTAAGCATAAGCAATTTTGGCTTTATGGTACTTGTGCTTGACCTCATGTTTTTGAGCTGTTCATAGATACTCTTCTCCTGGGATTATTCACACATTTTACTGTTGATCATCAAGGGACAAAAACAGATCAGGGAGCAGCTGTTGCCCTACTTATGGTGGAGATATCTAGGTAAGTCAGAGCAGGGTTTAATTTTGTCAGCTCCTAGTCTGAGTTTGACTTCAGCATCTGTGTCCTACAGAGAAGTTCCATCTCAAAAAAAGGACTCTTTCTTTCAAGATATCCCATTCTGATGGGCAGACAAGATTACTGGAAAAGTAGGTTTGCTCTTCTTCAGGAAGAAAAAAAACTTAAAATTCAGGCCCCAGCTCCATGCAAATTTCCTGAATTGTGAAACTTTTCTGAGAAACTGGACACAAAAGACCGAACTTAACAGACTTCTTCATCAACTTGGGATCTTAGTATCTGTAGAAGGTATCTTACCCTCTCAACAAGGTGACAGGTGATTAACTGTGCTGAATTAAGTGTTTGAGTTTTGGGTGAGCTACGCATGTAGTAAGTGAATCTGTCATAAAATTTTTTCTTATAATTTACTTCCCTTATTGCCTCTTAAATCTCATTAAATAGTAGGCAAAATTATTTGCAGTATCGAATTTGTCATCTAAATAAGATACTGCCTCTAAATTTGGGTCTGGGATTTCCTGACAGACATGGCTATTTCTGTAAAATGTGGGAAACATAGACACAGACTCAGAATAATTTATGTTGGAAAGGAGCTGAGAAAGTAATGCAGTTCAATTCCTCCCAACATCCCTGCACCCAAATAGAGGTGAAAATGAATTCTGCTGTGACTTAACAGCTCATTGATCCATTTGAGACTTGTGTTTCAAAAGACCGGAAAAACAGTTTGTTCTAGGGATACACCTAGTATTCTGAATAACCAGGACACCCCATCTTCCTTCCTTTCAGACTTCTACAGCTAAATCTAAAACAAAAAAAGTGTAGGAGTTTGTTATCCTACCCAAGAACTGCTGGTAATTTTACCACAAAATAATTTTAAGGAAACTCAGAGTTTCTTATTATTTCTGTTCCTCTTACACAACCTGAATAGGAAAAAAAAAAAGTCCAAAGATAAACTAAACTTCCCTGTGAAGAATTAATTTCAGGCTAGTGTATTAAATTTGAATTGCTTAATGTCTGTCTGACAAAGTCACAAGTCCCTCTTGACACCAGAGAGGAAATTTCTAAAAACATCTTCCCACTCAACTCAGCTTTAGTTTTGCATAGGCAACATGATGCAAAAAAAAAAAAACAAAAAAAAAAAAAAACAAAAAAAAAAAAAACAAGGCAAGGTGTGCATTTGTGTGCATTTTATTTTTTTGACTGTTGCGTACTTGCGCACTAAGGAATAGATGTAAGAAAGGCTGCAGGTAGCTTTCAGGAAACAAGTTTAGTAATTATTTAAAAATATTTCTTGCTGAATACTAAAGCTCAGTGACTCTATGCTTTTTATATAGAACTTTACAAAGGTCTGGACTTTAGCCAGCTGCAGGAAAATTTTATTAAAGAAGTAAATTAAATGGAAGAGAACAAATATATTCCTGTGCTACTCAGTAAGAAAAATCCACGTGCTATTTATATATTAATGCTAGAAATATATATCTCTTTATGTATAAATATATATTTCTAGTTATTAGTAAGATATGACATCAGTGCATTATGTGAACTTATATTAAATTTAAGACAGTTTAGTAATTAAATTTTTAGAAAGACATCTCATGGAATAGTTAAGAAGTGTTTCATTTAAAAATTTGGAAATGCTTCTTCATTGACCACTGTGCTCTGAAATAGTCCATTATTGGTATTTTCCTTCAGTGTTTATAGTGATGAGTGTTCCTGCAATTAGACATTCACCTTTATCTCTTTCTTAGCTGAGGCACAAGATTATATGAGTAATAACTCTAATCCATTGATCTGTTTCAGGCTAGAATTTTATCTGTCATTACAAACTACTTTCAGCCTGTCTCTGATGGTATCCATAAGCATAGAGTAAATCAAATTACTAAAATGCTCAGAATCTGTTTTGTCTAACTAATCCATTGATATTGGCGTCCTTTTGTGCTATCTGACAATCACTCCACATTATAGTTCCTTACCTTCCCTTCTAACAGAAAGCTGAAATTATTCTTTTAATTCAGATTGGGGTAGGAGTGTTAGTGTAGGTGGTTTTTACTTGAAGTGAAGCAACAGCAGCAACAAGTTACATATGTTATTTTCCTTAAATGTTGTTGTGAACATAAACTGTCCTTAACTTCAGGAAGAACCAACAAGTGTGAAACTTTAAAAGGCACAACATCATTATCTGCTAAGTAAGCTGTATATACTGTTTGCCTACATTAAATTCTGTTATTTAAATTCATTGTAATAAATAAGTTCTTGATATTACACCTCAATTATTTTGACTGATATATTGCATCATTTAGAATATTGGTGAATATTTCTTGCTTTAGCCAACCCATTAAATTCTGAAAATGGAAATCTGAATGTGTAGAAATATGTCTTCTGCCATGTATGTCAGGCTTCACTGTTGCTGTTTCCAGAATGATTACAAACAAATACGACACAGAACAGACTCGTTTCCGGTGCCTCCTGGATGTTTTTAGAGATATTCTTTCTGCCCCTAAACTCCTACTTGATTAAGACACTTTCCTGAAGCTGATCATTTTAAGTAATCATTTACTAGGCAAGAATAAAAAGGAAAATTTGAAAGAACCTTCCAGGGTTAGGTGGAGGGAAAAACATGTAGCAAAAAAATGTATTTTTTCCCTGTTGAGATGCACAGTATCCTTCCCTGATCATTACTGCACCCTGAAAAAAATCACTGAGCCAAAACTCTTAAATGAAATGCACAGACTTCTTTCATTACTGCTACATCAAAACAGCCCTCCTACATAATGCTTGTAAAAGTAGATCAAATGGTATCAAAACTGTAAGAGATTTGCAATTCTGCACAAAGTACTGTAACAGTGGTTATTTTATCTGTATATTGCCTTATTTGACAGATATAAATTAGGAATCGTCTGTGTTCTGCCAACAGCACTCTCTGGGATAATCTGTGGAGTCCACAGACTCAAGAGGGTTTAAGCAATTCCTTCCCATGCTACTGAGAAGGAATGTGCAAAGAGTTCCTTTCTATTCATTTCTGAATATATTACTGATGGAGAAAACACAGCCAGTGCTTGTCCCTACCCTTACACTTTAGTACCAGTTGGTGCATAAAAGATCCGAAAAGGAACTTATGAATACTTACACAAGAAAGCCTTCCCAAAGCTCTTCTGGGAACAATGTAGCTCCGAACAGACTCTGTCCTGGAAGGCTTGTTTAACTACAAAACTGGAAGCAGTGAGATTAGTCAGAAATGAGGGGCTAAAAGGAAGGAGTTGGTTATCACATGGCGGGTAGAGGGATGTAGATTCAATTCTTGGGTAACGGAGATAACCATCATAACTGCATAACTTTTCCAAGTATTTTATGCAACAAAATCCAAGAACATGAAGAGCTTTTGCAATATGTAGCTGTATGGGTTTGGGTTTTCTTTTCT
>VXBJ01003875.1:636486-692356 GCA_013400055.1 Nycticryphes semicollaris | reverse complement strand
AAAAAAAAAAATAAAAAGAAAGTGAAGGAGGGGATAAATGGAAGAGCTGGAACCATTCTGCCAGCAAAAGTGGCTATCCAGAGACCAGAACAGCCCTCCAACTCTGTGTTGAGGGACAGATATAACTCCTTACCAGGAGCTGGCACTGCCAGTAGACAGAGTGGAATAACACTGTTGTTATTATATAACTGCATATATATATATATATATGTACACACATATATATATATAATATAACTATTATAAAAACTGCTGTATTTACCCTTTTGTGGCTGTGGGCATTGTCAGAATTTGGAGACTCTGGGTAGCACACAGAACATACTTGGAAAAAGGTTATTTCTAGGGAAAGAAAACACAGAGTCCTACGTAAGAGGAATTTTATAGAAATCTTTCTATTTCAAAGCTCTGTAGATGTAGTCTGGCAAAATCTAGGCATATAGTTGAACTAGAATATATTTATTTCAACATCAGACAGGATAATTAATAGTACTTGAATAGGATTTACTTTAAGCTATGCTTTTTCACTCCCTGTATTTAGAGAATGCCAGCTGAGGGCTGGCAAACAGTTCTGTGCTGTACTGGGGAAGTATTAAGCCCTCTAGTCACAATCCCATCCTTGCTAATCCATACCAACAGATCTGAAATATATTCTATGTAACCTGGGCCCTTTGCCCTTTCGCTATCACTGATACCATTATTCAACTGGAATCGCTAAGTTATTGAGACAGACTCTGACCTTTGTTGTGTCAATCTAAATCCAGTGTTGTTACAATGAAATAGATGGATAGCTTAAAGAAATTATTATGGACTTAACCTTGGCCAGTATCTAGGGGTTTTTTATATGTAGATAGCCAAGAAATTAAATTCCAGTAGATCTTAAATTAAGAAATTTTATTTACAGTGAAGTGGGCACTGTAGAGTGAACATTTTTTTATGTCCTAGGCTTTAGGGGGTTGGTGTTTTCACTGATATAAATCCATGTGCTGTGCTAAATGGAAACAAATGCATAGCAAACTCACTTTTTCCCTGAAGATATTGTAATACTCAAAGTCTTGTCATTGGCAAAAAGTAAATACATTTACATATAAATTCAAAAATATAAAAAGCTAAGAAATTATTGACAGTGTAATTATTAACACAGTAGAGAAAAATTATTATTATTCTAGATCTAATTGTTGCAGGAAAAGAAATACAAAAAATAATTTTATTATGGGGAGGAAAATGTTGGAATGACAACACAGTTTAAACTGGTGTACCTGCACTTTTGGGTATCCCTCTTTTTCTGTCCTAAGATTTGCATTTCTTTACCTTACTACAGGTGCGTTATTTATAGCCCTGAGGCTTTCACTGTCATCTCCTGTCCTTTTCCTTGTCATCTCTTATCTATACTCTTCTACATTGTGTCTTGTGTCCCCACTTTCAAGGTCTCTGCTGTCATACCGGGCCCGTGCTTCTCCATAGTACATCATTAAGCTAGTGACATAAATATTTCATTCCGTGCAGAATAACTACTTGCTACTATGTTGTATAGAAAAAAATATGGTTATACTCTACAAAGATAAGCAAATGTAAAGCAAATTAGGTATAGCCAACTGGTTATTACAAAAAAAACCTGCTTTTACAGCTAAACAAGCTAATACAAACATCCAGACAAGCCAGTACGAGACTAGAGCAAGGAATCCTGACAGCCCTCAATCACAAGGCAGTGCAAAGCTAGCACAAAGGCCGTGGTCTCTTATGAGGTGTAGCAATACTTCATGCACTGGGCTACAGGGCCACAAGGTCAAGGGAAAGTGCAGTAGTTCTGTAATTTTAACAAGTCTAATAACATTAGCGTTATTTGGCTGTTTTCTTTCTTTTTTTTTTTTTTTTCTCAGTTAGAAACCACCTAACAATATATTTTATTTTTAAAATTCTTTGGGACAAACTACTTGTCATAGTCTATGTGCTATACAATTTTATATGCGTGGGCAATTCACAGTAGATATTGTAAAGTGTTCTGTTTTCCCCTAACGTATTACTGAAAATAATGCTATACACTTGCTCAGTAATACCCAGGGTAGCTGGACAGTTCGATATTAAAATTTCATATAGCTGTCTTTACTAGAAGAGTTTCCCCTTGAAACCCACTTGGTAACCAGTGTTTTCTTCGAGGGCTACTACAAAATTATGTTTCTATTCTTACACAATTGTCAGTCACCACAGCACACATCAAGTACTTTGACTGTTTTGTTGGTGTTGATTTTAGTTACTGTATCAAAAACTGCTTTGTAGTGGTATTAGCATAATAAAGATCTATGCATGATCTTATGGATTGGAAAGATGCATTTATTTTCAGGTTTTTAAAGCATGTTGATTTTTTTAAAGCATGTTGATTTTTTTGGTTTCGTGCTCTCTTACATGCTTACATGCAGCAGCATGTCCAAGAAGTGTGACCAAGATCACTTACGCGCAACACATGACACAACACGCACTGTCTGTCAAGTCCTCTTTGCATTTCTGGAGCCATTCTTGACTGCTGATGACAAACGAGTCTTTGGACAGACCTTTCTTCTCCTTCAGGAGCTGTCAGTTATTTTGGGGTAGATCTTTACTTCAGAGCTTGCTTACTTGATTTGCTGCAAACCTTAAACCATGCACTGCTTGTTGTTTGTTTTTCCTCTGGTGGCATACATGTGGAACACGTGTCTCTTGTTGGTTCTCCTGTCAGGCAAACATGGAAAAGAGTGGTGCGTGTGATACGCTGCCACCCTACCAGTGACAAAGTGCTGGCTCTTTTGCCAATGAGTCATCTACTCTTTAGACTGCAGGTTTTTTGATTTGACATCAAGAATATGTTCCTCCGTTTATTTTGCCAATGAAAACAGGGTCCTGGAAACAGTGACCCTTATTATCCGGCCATTCTTTTATGCCTTTCCTCTGCTTTCCTTCACACATTTCCTTTCATACTTTCTTCATGCCAATCTTAATATTTCTTATTAATATCTACTGTGTAAACAAACAAAACTCCATTTTTCTTGGATAAATCCCTTTTCTCTGAAGCTATTTTAAATTTATTAAATGAGATACCACTGTTTTTATTCCTGTGTGGCAGCTCCTCAAATTTTGTCACAGATAAAATAAAACCAGAAGTTACCACAGAGATAAAGAAAATGCATACTATAGTCAGTGCAGGCAAGTCACAGATAATCAAATATAATTGTAAAACCATGGAAATTAGTGTCCTGCAAAAGCATAACCTTGCCTACAGGAAAAAATCTAAACCAAATATTGTATGATGGCTGCCCAGTAGCATTCCTATTGTTGCTTTCACCTTCCTTTCTTAGTGGTTGCATACATCTGTTGGGCCTCAACTTAAATTAGATTGTGAAAGGTCTCAGGGCAAGGTCATGTCATTCTATACGTTTGAACAATGCCTGCCACAGTGTCACCTCACTTTTGACAGGTTTCCTAGGAATTGCTGTAATAGGAATAATAACAAATAACGTCAATAATAACATTTGACCTAATAGGATTACAACATACGTATTTACCGTTTAATCACTTGAAGTTTGGTCAATAAGGGTTCTTTATCTTTGAAAAGCTTAAAACTTCAAGCAATTTTGACAACAATAACAAATATTTTTCTTAATGTTGCTAGCTCTGATGCTGCTCCTTTATTTTACTCAAAACACCATTTCTGTACTTAAGCATTCTGCAAAACCAGTGCATATATAGCTACACCTTCATTTTTTGCAGTTACTTGTCATTCCTATTGATTGCTTAGGCCAGGGGACTTAGATAAACTTACTTCAGCTTGCTAAGCAAGGGAACTTCTCTGTGATAATCTTCTGCTCAGTTTTCCATGGTTTGGTACGTTCCTTTTGTGACACTGGTTCAGATTCCCAGCTGGGAAAATCCACATTTCCAGTTTATGCATGTTAGAAACTCCTGTATGTCTCTTGTTCAATGGGATTTAAATAAAACTGTGCCCAAAGCCTTTTATGTGAATACATTAGATTTCAGCCCATATGAAGTCACACTTAAGAGGCTATTGCAGTGAGAATACAGGCTGGAAAGATTTCATAACTATCCTGTGCATGAAAGAAATAAATTTACAGCTATTCTTCCAGCCTACTGAGAATAAAAGGCAACTACTAAATGCATTTATGCAATTAATATTGCTTTAGTTGCACAGATATGTAATAAGCAAATACAGGAATGGCTTCACACAGACTCTTTGCTCACCTTTTTCTTTAGAAAAAGTTAAATATGTATCACTGTAATCTGTAGCTGTACTCTTGCAACATAAAACAGACTTTCATAGATCCTTCAAACTTTTTATTCTCCCTTTTTATGAATGACTGCTTAATTAACCCTTTAAGTTCTTAGATTGTTGTTCAGTGGAAAGGTTTTTTATTCTGTATTAACTGAGCTCAGTAGGACTGAAAAGAGACACTTCTGCTGAGCCAAAGTAAACTGAGACTCTGCCATGCACTTTTTAAAGACACTGAAGATCCTGAGATCATCTAAATAATTTAAACTTGTCAGGGGCAAAGGGAGGTGACTATTCTCAAAGTACAGGGACAAGCAGCAAAACAAATAATTAAATAAGCAAGTTGTTGAAAGATCTACATTCAGCAAATAGTAAATTAAAATTGAAAACATGAGAAGTTCCAAAGTCCCTCCCAGGGGACTTTGTTCTCTGCTCCTCAGCCAGCACACAACAGCTGGAAAACATTGAGAACAAAACACATCCTAAAGCCCCACCAGTTTCTGCCCACTAGCTCTTTTTCTACTCTGAATTGGACTTACTATTTTACAAATATAACCGTATTACTTGAAGTAATACGAATTTTCTCCCACTATTCTCCACCTCCCTCCCTCTTACTATGATACCTCAAAGTGAGTTCATCTCAAAATGTCTCATTTGCTTTGACCTACCTAGTGCATTTTGTTATCTACAAGTAACAGTTCTATACATTTTGGGGCCATTCACTGGTTGGTTTTTTTTTTTCCAGAATGACAGGTAGTATTTATGATCTTTTTGTATTCTTCAAGCCCTCTGGTATGGTTCATGGATGCTCTAATGTTTTTTGTCACTCCAGATTTATTTCACACAGCTTCAAATCCACATGAACTTGAGGGAATACAGATCCCTTGTAGATCCCACTTAGACTAATGGGAAAGTGTTAGAGAGAAGTTTCATACATTTTTTTTATAATAGAAATACTTTTTAATTCAGAAAAATATTAATTTAGTATTTCATTAAGCCATAGTTCTCTTGATCTAATGAAAATCTGATCATTATTATCTCTGTCATGTAAATAGGTGTGGGATAAGAATTGCAGGAACCCTTCACACAATTTATATTTTTCTATGAACTGAAATGAACCAGATATTATGGAAATTTCTGAAGTATTTGCTTAAGTCTGGTACCTTTATTCTTCTGGGATTGAAATGGATGGTCCTAAAACTCTGCAGGATGTAGTTCTTTGATATTCTAATCTCTTCTTAGGATCAGCTCTAAACATGATAATATAAGCCCCATCTTACGTAGAATTTATATTCAGACTTAATATTTTTAAGAAGTCTATTAAATTAGTGGAATATTAAAATACTCTACTATTAGAGCACACAAGTCCTGTGTGAGAGACCTGAATTAACCTCTGACCATTTTGTGGAATCATTGGTTTGCTTTTGTGCACACTCCTGAAATATACCTCAAGCACTGTTTTATTCCATCCAGCCCTGGAAGTACTGAAAGATACACTTAGGTAGTTGCAGAACTTTTGGCCTTAATGTTCTTTTCATGTTCATCTACTTCAGTTTTAGACTTCTGTAACAAATAGTATTTCTCTAATTCCCCTGAGGAACAGATTATGTTACAACCTCTTCTAGGATATTTTCCTTATATTAAGAATAAATTTAACTATTACCTCAATTTACTTTTCCTGCTACAGCAAACACAATTATCTTATGAACCCGTAGAGAAGTGAATGCAGAGTTCTTTCTTAAGTAACATCATGTACAGTGTGTGCTGAAACTGAGTGCTACTGCACTGAGAAACATTGTGCTCCAACAGCTTTTTTAATTTTCTTTAAGATATATTTTTCTTTCTACTTTGTTTTTGAACAATGGATTTCACCACCAGTGTTGACAAGCAAATATTCAGCAACTCTACAGAAAGGATAAAGAAGAAAAAATCCACCAAACACCCCCCTTCCTGCTGCTGTCAGTTTTGAGTTATCTATTTCCAGTAAAAGAATTAAAAGGTGATAGAAATATGTGCTAACAGAAAAAGAGCCGGCCCCCCCCTTTCCTCACACACAAAATATCTTCCATAACATTTCTCCAGCACACAATCTCAGCACTTACTGCCTTAAAGAAAACCGCATGCTTCTCCAAAGAAAGTCAAGATTTTAGCATGGCACAGTCAAATTAAAATGTCTGGACAATTACACTTTTTCATAGCAAAGCACAAACCATTTAATAGACAGACTTCTTTATACTCAATACCCTGGGGCACTCTGATCCTCTGCTGAAGTCCCTGGTCTCATCTGCTGTAATTGCATGTGTCATGGCCTTCTTTTAGCTTATTATGTATATTACTTGGATTGCTAAGAGGAATTCATACTACAGGAGTTGAGACTAAATCTCGTTCCTCAGATCTACATTTTAGTCCACATCAATACTGCCAAAACAGTAGCAAACAGAAGTGGCAACTGGACCTTATTTCTTGACAGTGCATCTGGACATATGCAGACCCACTTGTAAAATTAGGCTCTATTTAAGCTAGGCAATATTTGAATTTTGTAATTTCAAAATTCCAGTCTTTCCTGTGCCCAAAAGGGTTTCAGATCTTCGTTCGTGGACTAAAATATTACAATGCAGAAAGTGACTAGGATTAAGCATATACAAATATCTTTTTGGCTTAAGTAATTATCTTCATTTGTATTTATTGCATGTGTCTCAAAAGTCATACCATGCCAGAAATCTTGTACTTTCATAATAAATACAATAAAGGCATATTTCTCCCATGCCTGAGTGCATTCATTCATGATGACAGAAAGAATTTACTGATAACAGAAAGAGAAGTGGTTTGATTACTGTGAACAGAAGGGGGACCCAGTTTCAGTTTCTTTTTGCTGATATGTTGTTTTTCGTTACACTTCAAACTAATAACCTAAGGGAGAGAACTCCTGGTAGATGAAAGATACTGGCATCGTCTATATAGCCAAGCCTGTATTCATGCAGAATTTAGGTTCTTCCAAATTGTTTAACTTACCCAGGTGCATAAGTGAACAATGTTTAAAAATCCTAATAAAGCCCACTCTGTCCACCCTTATCCACCCCATAGAGTTCATAGTAAACCAATGAAGTGGAAAAGGAACTCCAGAAACATTCCGTTCTCAAAACTTATTATTTCTTAACACATTAGAAATAATTTCATTTTTCTTAAAGCTAACACAATCATGTCAAGTTGAATATTTACATGCATACAAAATGAAGTAGATTGCTAAAGCCCAAGACAAAACTCCACATCATTGCCTAACCTGCTCAGTGACTAAGCTCTTACCAAAAGTTGTCTCTAAGTACTCCAAGTTGTGCTTTTGTAAAAAGCCATCTGGTGCCTTTAAAGGGTGAGCAGCTGGGTTCCCATTTTTTGCTAGTTTCCACCCCCAAGCTAGACGTTCCCCCATTTAGGTCCCCTGAGAAGGGCCCAATCTGGTATTCCTGCTTGCACATGACCAATACATACAAATAGCTACAGACTTTACATAAGTGACATCAGTCTTGGTCATATTTAATTAGAAATGATGCTAGCAGGACAGAAGAAGGCAGTGCTACTGCTCTTCTTCTATCTTAATTAGATTTTAATTAGGCCAATTATCTAACTTCAAAATAGCCAAAATACTGGAGCCTTATTGTCATTATGGATATAATACACAAGGATCCTTATTATCATTATGGATAATTTTAGTACTTCATTTTGTGATTTTTCTGTAGTTATGTATTTTTTCTCTACTAGTAATTTTGGCCTGTTAAAATAAATCTTTTTTTTTTCAGTTAATGTACTGTTTTATTTTTTACACCCCTCTTCTGTTAAACTTTATTACTTTTGTTTTTATTGAACATTAGAAAGCAACAAATACATAATTCAGGTGTGCAGTAAAAAAATTCTTCCATGTCCATCCTCCACCAGCTTGAGTTCTGAAAAGTTTTTGAGAAAACAACAAGTGGGTGCCAGCTTGGGTGCAGGTGGCAACACAAGGTTCAGAAAGCCATTTCCTTTCAACCAGAGAATAAGATAAAGCCAGGGACAGCCTGAAACATGGCTTACCTGTGACAAGATCGGTACCTACAGCACTTCGACATGACACTCTCCAAAGCCTCAGGGCATTTATGTTACCTTCCTGGACCACAGATTAGTCAGAGGGGATATCTTCCATCAGCACTGGTGAGGCTGTACCTTGAATACTGTGTTCAGTTTTGGGCCCCTCACCACAAGAGAGATATTGAGGTGCTGGAGAGTGTCCAGAAGAGCAACAAAGCTGGTGGGGGGCTAGAGAGCAAGTCCTGTTAGGAGCAGCTGAGGGAACTAGGGTTGTTTACCCTGGAGAAAAGAAGGCGGAGAAAAGGAGGTTGAGAAAAGGAGGTATTGCTCTCTACAACTACCTGAAGGAGTGAGGGGGGGTCGGTCTTTTCTCCCAAGTAACTGGCACCAGGACAAGAAGAAATGGCCTTAAATTGCACCAGAGGAGGTTCAGATTGGCTATTATGAAAAATTTCTTCACCGAAAGGGTTATCAAGTATTGGAACAGGCTGTCCAGGGAAATTTTTGAGTTGTCATCCCTGGAGGTATTTAAAAGATGTGGTGCTGAGGGACATAGCTTAATGGTAACTTGGCAGTGCTAGGTTAACGGTTGGATTTGATGATCTTAAAGGTCTCTTCTAACCAAAATAATTTTATGATTCCATGATTATTTCTTTCAAAACTATGCAACTAGCTGCAAAGAAGAGTTCAAAATTAATTGAAAAATACATTGCCACTGTAAGAGCGCAACATGACACTAAATTGGCTATTAAAGATTTTCCTCGAGACATGGAGTTTTAATTTTCTTTCAAGACAAAGTATTTTTTCTGCTGATTGTAACACTTGGAAATCTGAGCATGACTGGTAACCTTGCTCCTGATCCCTGGTAATATGGTAGGCACAACTAACACCATTTTATAAGGTAAATGGCCTTCGTCTGTGACTGAGAGGGTCACATATCAGTTCTGTTTCCCCTTCTCTTCAGGCAGATTTCTTCTTCCCTTCTCTATTGGTCTCAAGATTTCCAGGTGCTAGGCTGACTTCTCCCCTCCTTACCAGCCTTGAAGTTTCCAGGCTCCCAATTAATCAGGTTGTGTTGATGACTCTAGCACAGAACAGGGAAGTGTAACACCACCGGGAGCTAAGCCCTACATCTACCTGGCTTTTAAATACCTACAGAGATAGTGAGCCAACCATGGTGAATCCCCAAAAAGAACCTGTCAGTCCCCAAGTCTTAAATACTGAATATTTGTCAAGCACCTCACTGTCTTCTGTATGCTTATAAGAAGGAACTTAAGCTTCTGAAATACTTTAAGCATTAGAAATACACTTTTGATAATGTTACTATTGCCCCCAAGTTCTCTATTTGTGAATGGGCAAGAAGGTGTATTGGTGATTATTATGTCTGTGGTACACTGAAAGGCAACATTAAATTAAAAAGAAAAAGACAACAGCATCGACAAACCCCTTAATTTTATTGTGTATAATTTGATGCTTTGCTTCATCATTAAAAAAAGGCCCTTTCTTTCTTTTTGCCTTCTAAGCTGATTTCAGAATCTGTCTCGCTGTTGCTATTTTTGACTTTCTGAATTGTATAATTCTTGAGTTTCATGTCAATCACATCTTGTATTTCAGTTCCAAACATTAATGTTAATCAGTTAATTGCACTGTTCAAAAGATTATGTCAAAAAGAAATGCTCGTTAGTAGGTGTGCTACCCTCTGTGCTTTATAAATAGGTTTTAGAACTTAATCCAGGCAATTCTAGTTGCTATTTGCAGATATAATTCTACCTGTTGATTAATATACTGCTACTTACTGTTTTTCTTACTGCAATTATTTATTACCAGTTAAAATACTAATTAATGTGTTAATACTTAAACATCCTTTACATCATACAATTGCTAAAATTTCCTTCTCTATTAAGTACCATTTTAGATGCCAATCAAAACATCCCCTAAAAAAAAGTCATCCTTAATCTTATAGCATTTATGGTATTTGGGGTGAATGTTACTGCTGTCTCTATTTCATGTTTGGATATGGCTAGGTACATAATGAAATACAAGTTTGCTCATTGTTCTCACATAGATTTAGGTAAATCAACTGCAAGGCTTTTTGTTAATCTCGTAGTTTGTGTCAAGATTAAACAAGCTCATGATTCTAAACGTCCAGCATGCAGAGGTAGCTTTTCAAGTAAAAGTAGAGCAGGTACCTGCACAAGTACTTTTTGGAAATGCAGCTACTCTGTGTCACAAATATGAGTTTTGCTTCTATCTTGCTATCATCTATCTTACAGAAACATTATACAGATTTAGTTTCTAGTCTTTTAGTGAGCTTGTTCTTGAGGCAAGCAACAATCAATGAACTCTTCTAGAATAAGTCAAAGTAACTGCCCAAAGAAGAGTAATACTCAACACAAAACTGCTTTAATTTATTACACAGGTAAGCTCTTTGTTTTGGGAAGTCTATGCAGAAACTGAGGTTTGTTGTAAAGAACTTATGCCAAATCTCAGTTCTGTTCAGGATGCATGAAAATGTGCATTGTCAGTAAGCACTCCTATCTTTTAAAACTCTTGTGAAATGTCGTGCATTTCCTGAAAGCTCACTTCTCTGGGGTAATAATGTGGATGTGAGGGGGCAGTGGATGTAGAAAAGGAGATCACACATGGTCAACAGGGGAGACCTGAATACCTTTGAGTTTTCAGCCCTGGAGGAGAAGATCTTCCTCTAGTTCTGTTTCTTTGACCTTGCACTGTGACAAGTTTTCTGGTTTACTAGAAGGTTTTCCTAAACTCTCTTCTTCTGAAACACTGCCATTCACATTGCTTTGATGTTATCACTGCCATTCTTCTAGACATGGGTACAGTGTAGCATTGCAAAACCTGTACACTGGAAAATATTCTTAGATCTGAAACAATGGCCCACATAGTTGATGATTTCAGCCTGCTGAGTGGGAACACAAAATATTCTTCCAAATGAAGCATTGGCCTACTTACCAGTTATGTAAACAGAATAATATAATATTTTTTTTCAAAATCGCTTTCCCGGTCTTTGTTGCTCTATGCGGGAACTTAGGGATGCAGCAGTGACAAACTATCTCTGCAAGATGATCACACATTTGATCAATCAGATTCAGTATACTTATGTTATGCTGTAGGAATGGCTCATTAACATGCTTCTCTCAATACCTAGTGAAGGAGTTGCCAGGTCCTCTGCTGCTATGTATCATTATTATTTCTTTTTAATTTACTAGTAATGCCTAATTACTCTTGCATGGAAGAAATATTTCTAACTGACACTATTCTAGCCTTGGTAATATTTTATCTTTGCTAGTGTTTCATTTAAGCCCCCAACTGTTCCCCCTCTTACACACTTTCTTTCCCGCAAAAAAAAAAGGAAAGAAAAAGCAAAAGCCTGAACTCTCTTCTTACAGCTCAGTAGTGGCAGAAACCTTGAAGACTGGATGTGTCCCCAAGTGCTGTACACATGCTCAGCAAAGTGTGTATGACCCTGCCTGTACATAAGTGACAGATGTACCTGGATACACAATAAGCACTGAACTACATTTCGGTTCTGGCAGAACAACCTGCAGCCTTAGAGAGGCTCTGTAGATGTTAGTGGTGCAGTAGGGTCTAGGAGTTGGACAGGAACAGGCTTACCTTTTTTTCATCATTGTTTTTGCTTCTTGTTGTCTGTTTCTGACAGAGCATGTAAAACTAATCACAAAATATTATCAGTGAAGTTGTGCTGAGTCATTATACACTATAAATGCTGAGGTGTTGTTTTTTCCTCCAGACTTCATGTAAAACATGGTCAGGGTGGCGCTTCAATTGTTACAGACCTGGACCACCCTCTCTATCAAAGTGCAAAAATTCCCTAGTTCATCATTTCCTACCTTTTAGTGTCTTCAAACATAAAACTAGCTACCAATGAAAATACTCAGACCACATATATCTCTGTGAATTCACGAGGGAAGTACCACACTGTTGACATGTGGTTGCTATTAAATCACCATTACACTTCCACCCTTGGGCCTTTTTTCCAACAGATGTTATTTGAAGTCTTTCGCCTTGTAGCCATCCATCACAGAGCTCAAATCAGGACTACATATGACAGAGAATTTTATTTTTTTTTGGTCTCTCTTATGTGGCCAAGTTTATACAAAACTACCGTTACACTAATGTGTTAGCTCAAAAGGGAGTTAAGTGAAATTTTTTCATTAAAAAGAGGAAGCATCTTTAGGTTGTGCTACTGTTTGGCATCAACATTTGTTATCCTACAGGACGGCATGATATTAACACCAGTTTAGTTATGCATGGAATATTACTACATTTAGTAGTTTTATTATTAAATGTATTTTTTGACATTTTTTCTCATCTATGAAACAGAAGTAAATTAAATGCTTCCAGCGGAAGTTAAACCATTGTATAGAACAACTAGATGTACATCTAAAACATATAGATGTGAAGAAGAGCTGTGCCTCTTATGGTGGTCTGAGATTCGTGCTGCATTTTCCTTTATTATTTTGCCAGCATGTTTAATAATAATATTATTGATTTTCTTCAAGAATTTTATTCTTATTATGGCTTGTACTATAAATATTGTTGCTGTTATCTTCATGTCATTGTTTAACCACAGATGGCAACTAGGACCACACAGCCATTCACCCACTCTCCACCCCCCCACCTTGCAGTGAGATAGGGAGAAGAGGGAGAAAAAGAAAAAAAAAACCCAGCAAACTCATGGTTTGAAATAAAGACAGTTTAACAGAAGATAAAATAAAAATTAAAATAATTATTATGGTAAAAAAGTATACAAAATTAATGATGTAAATCAATTGCTCACCACCTAATGATCAACCGCCCAGCCCATCTTGAGCAGTGATTGTGGATTTTTGCCCCCCAGACAACCCACATTTATATACTGAGCATGATCTCTGTGTTATGGAATACTCCTATGGCAAATTTGTCCTGTCTATGCTCCCTCCCAGCTTCTATGAGAAGCTGAACAAGTCCTCAACTTAATATAATCATTTCTTATCAACAACTAAATATGTTATCAACATTATTGTCATACTAAATCCAAAACACAGAAACAACAAGGAAGAAAATTAACTGCATTCCAGCTGAAAGCAAGATACCTTGATAGCAGTACTTTCTTTTTTCATCTTTGTTTAGACTTAGTAAGCTTCATCCTATGAAGCTTTATTGATCTGTTGTGATGTGAAAGTAAAGAAGGAGTTATTGCTTAAGCAAAATATTCGTAATGACCAGTAACTCCTCTCAGTTTTTCAGTCTAATATTAATCTTGGATTAAATTTGGGCTTGTCTTGAAGACTAAATGATTTTTTTCTGAAGTTAACATTTATTAAATATATTTTACACTTAGATTTTAGAGGCCTGTGGATTTGTAGGTCATATCTTCATCAAGCTGTAGTTGATTTCTGTCTTCTGCTCCAAGGACTTTAAAAATCTGTCCTGATGTTTTGCTGTTTTTCAACGTCTGAACTTATCTGATGACAATTGTCTTGACTTTTTTTAACAATACTCTTAAGACAGTGGTACAGTGCACCCAGCTGCTAGTAACATGGATTTAGTGCTCTGTGTTGCTCTGGCTTCTTTTTTCTAATTTTATGCTCATAAATTTTAGCTCTTACTAGTATGAGCAGACGAAATGGAAGAAGTGAAAATAGAAACAAACTGCAGATGTAAAGCTGTTTATGCTGGCATACATTCTGTGTTGCAGATCTCAGATTAGTTTTGTAAGTTCACTTGGGTTTATATTAGGTAGAGTAATATATAATATATATTACTATATGTACTAGTATATAGTACTAATATATATGTACTATGTACTTCTGTGTACAACTAAAATAACCTAGGAGTTTTTCCATCTTTTAGTATGAATATGGAGTTTCAAAGTGTCTCAAGCCACAACAAGGATTATGTAACACATGCTTAAACTTGGCATAGGTAGATAATCCAATGACATGCTTTTGTTTAAAACGATAATACATGATAATACACCTGTAACTGATTGTAACAATTTATCCTAAGGACCTGGGAGATATATATATATATATATTGCCTTATATTTAGTCTTCTGTCTATTTTCATTACCCCATTAAAGTGGCATGAATGCATCAACTGTTTCATTTTTTGTATATCTGACACAGCACCACCCATAGGTTAATGATGGCAGCTGTGGCTATGTTCTGCAGGCATCCACTCTTTGAAAGTCCTTTTGCGTGCTTTCTTCAATTCCTTTGTCAACACACAGGCCTAATCTTATGCTCAGGCAAAATTTTTTAGTCAGTCAGTCCATAATATATCTATGTTGTAAAGCAGACAGATGTGTTCACTTGACACTAATGCCACCTAATTCTCCAGTGTTGTCTTTTGGTGCCGTAACAGACATGACAGAGATTGAGCAAGAGCTGTGAAACGCAGCTGTAGACTAACTGGCTCAAGAAAACCTTCATCTGTGATTGAAATAAAGATGCTGGGCTATGAATGACAACACAGAGCCTCAGGAGCGCCTTTCCTATCGTCATTCTGACAAAGTGGTAACTTGCATAAAACTAGGTGGTTAAATTTCTTGAATGTCTGGTAAATATGTATGTCTTCTAGAACTCTGAATTGCCATAGAAACCAGGTGATCTTCAATGTCCAATCAGAACGTCACTATAATTTAAATTATTTTATTACAAATGTCGAATACATTTTTGCAAAATAAGGCCAAATGTTTCCTACCATAAGCAGCACTTCTTCACTAGTACAGCATGCATAGCTAATATAATTTATTGTGAACTGTAAAAGGGAGTACTGATAAATCTTTTCTCATGGAGTGTTGTTTTGGGAGAGCACTTACCCATTTAAGATGTAAAAAGGAAGAAGCACCAGCAATATGAGTGTATATCTACTCTAAATCAAGAAAGACCATAATTTAGAAAAATGGCACATTCTAGTGTGTTTATAAAATTCTTTTACAAAAACAGTATTGGACTATAAAAAAGACAGATGAGTTGTTTGGTTTTTTGTTTGTTTTGGATTTTTTGGGGAGTGTGTGTATTTAGGTTTTTTTGACACAGGCTCAACATAAGAAAGTTAGAGGTTTTGTTCTGTAGGACAGTATGTCTTGTTTTGAAGTCTCTGAGAATTATAGTGATGTAATTTCTGGGCTAGGTTCTTTATCAGATTGATGACTAAAGTATGAAATAGTCACAGTGTGATGTTTCTGTACTTTCAAAACACTACTGTAAAGGAATATGTTTGTTTATTCTCTTCAATAGATTTCTTGTCACATGTTTGCAAAATTTATTTTACTTTCTAGTGAGTATTTTCTCTAGTGGTTGCCTTTTTTCTACTTATCAGTTTATTTTATAACTAGTGGTTCAAGCATTTTCTATTTTGGGGGCTTATTGAGCTTGTGCCTGACACATTCAAGTGAAATCCTCAACAATCAGCATAATAATGAGGCTCACATGAGGCTTTGAAGGTGTACTGTTTTGTATGACACCTAAATGGTATTTTATCTTGTTTGCTAAGGATAATACAAAGATTTCCTTTTCTCATCAGACAAAGATTTAAGAATTTAATCTAATGCCCTTTTGAGACCCAATTTCAACAGAATAAATGGAAGAAAATCCTGAATTACCTATTCCAGGTTTACACTGCTCTAACTCTCTTGGTTTAAGTTGTGTTTCATTAGAATAATATAGGAGTTCCCTGGTGGTAGCGGTGATTAAAATATAGTCTGGATTGCACAAATATCTGAAAATTCTTAATCACTTTGGATTTCCCTGAAAGAACTGCAGAGGACAAAATGTAATGCATAGCATTAAAACTATGTTGATTTCACAGCATTTATGTGTCATGCTGGGTATACCATTTCGATATAATTAACACAAGGAAAGCTGTTGGAGACGATGATTTTCTATACAGAAGTTAACCTGAACCCTATTATAAACTGAGATAATGGTCTTGCTTTTATGGCCAAATTAGCTAAGAACAGAAGGTCTGAGTTAGCTCTACAAGTGTATCAGAGTAAGATCTGATGTAAATGACAATGAAATTTGGTGGGCATGTAGGAAAAACATGAACATATTTTTCCTGCAAAAGATTTCTAGGCTGAGTCTCAATAAATAATAATAAAATTGTGGTCTCAGAAGGCTTTGACAGAAAGTAATGCAGATTATTTAGGATGCTTAAACTTCATTACTGAGACTTGCAAAATCTCACAGGATAATTTCTTATAACATTTCTAACTCTATCTTGTCCAAATAGTTTATTTTCTGCTGTGATTCTTTTTCATTTTCTGAAACAAAAGCACAGTTGATTGAATCAATAAAAGCATCTATGTTAACATTGCAATGAATCATATGCTTATTGCAAGATCATAAAATAGTTTGAGTTGGAATGGACCTTAAAGATCATTGAACTTCAACCCCCCTGCCATGGGCAGGGACACTTCCCATTAGATCAGGTTGCCCAAAGCCATGGGCTTGAACACCTGCAGGGAAGGGGCATCCACAACTTCTCTGGGCAACCTGATCCGGTACTTCACTACCCACACCCTAAAGAATTTCTTCCTGATATCTAATCTAAATCTCCCCTCTTTCAGTTTGAAACCATTACCCCTCATCCTATCAGTACACTCCCTGATAGCATCCCTCCCCATTTCTCCTGTAGGCCCCCTTTTGGGATTGGAAGGATGTTTTATAATGTCTCAGGACAAGATGCCTGTATCAGATAGTAAAAATAAACTGTTTTACAAGTAGCCTTAAAAAAGTAGGAGGTCCTGTAGAAAAGTTAGTTATCTTCCCTCCTTGGCCCCATGCCTTTGTAAGATGCCAAGATGAGTGTGAGGTATGACACAAGTCTTGTCTCCCCAAGCTGCTACTGCAAAAACAATTATGTGCTAGACACCCATTCCTTCTGGATTCACAGAGATGTTAACTGTTCTTCCACCTGCCACATCCAGCACATTACTTTTTAAAGGGTATTTAAAGGGATATTTAACACTACAAGAAGTAATCTTACTAGAGCTATGATGTAACTATTTGTCTTAGGACTATTTAAATATTTTGACAGTTAAGCTAATATTAAGGAGACTGTACATTAAGCTCTCCAGCCAAGAACAAGTCAGTGATATCAGCTGGCTGTTAAGAATTATTGACATGGATTGCAAGTATGTCTTTGTCCCTTGGAAATTCTTTTTTCCCCAAAGAGTTAAGAGCATGAATGGTTACAATCAAGCCACACAGTACTTTTCATGTGATGACAGTGTGAAAGGGTAACGAGTTCTTTCAGAAGCCAGTAAAGGATTACTCAGTAATTTCGTTTCTACAGATTTGGTCCTTTTACCTCAGTTCACATACTTGTTTGATGGCCTGTGTAACCTGTTTGTGAGGAGATTTGGTGCTGCACATTGTAGCCCGCTTCATCTTAGCAGACAAGGTATACTTTTAACCAGGCTTGATTGCAGCTAAAAGTCCTAGGTGAGAAAATAACTTTGCAGCTTTGACATAGCATAGGTGAAAATAAGGGAATAATTCTATTTGTAGAACAAGCAAGAAATAAGAACTTGAAATTTACCCTGGTATCTAATACAGAAACTAGAAGCAGGTAAACCTATTGACTAAAGTGATCTTGCATCTTTTATTTAGCTTTCTTGACACTGTGAAGCCTGATAATTTCTTGACTCCCAAAGCCCTATTATTAGATACTTATTGCCCATTGGACTTAAAAATGCAATAATATATGTTTAGAAAATGTTACAAGCAGTGACTGGAATTTTTCACAGTCATTAATATGTTTAAATAGGCTATGGTATAATCTTACTTAGAGTTTATTGTAGAAAGCTGCATATTATATTTTCAGAAGCTTTTCTATTCTAGCAACTTGGCCATTAGGTATTAAATATTGTTGTTTAGCTGTCATAATGTTTTTGCTTCACTTAAGAAGTGAGAAAAAGACAGCTCATTCACTGTTCTCCTGTTCATGAAGTATCATTGTAAAGGGTAGAGTTATCTTTAATATATGATGCTACTGTCGGGCTTCAAATACAGTACATTTTATGTTGTTGATGCTAAAATCAGTCTTGGAAAGATACTTCTTATTCTCATTACATGACTTTACATGCTTCTAATTTCTCAAAAGACTTCTTTAACTGGTTTTAAACCCTGATTGATTGTATTTCTAAGTTTAGCAACATTTATGCTAGTTACCATGAATCTCTCAGGTTCTCTGCATGTTGTGCTTTCCTTTTAAATGTCAAGTTTGGATACACATAGTTTAAATACAAAATTTAACAAGTCTAGTCTTTTCTCCTGCCCATCTAGCAGTAGAAATTATATCCAAAGAAAAATTAAAATCCAAACAATTGAACTGGTGCCAGGAACAAAGAGTAGTATTTTAGTAACATCAGTAAATTTCATGTTTTTACTCTCTGTCAATTCTCAGGTACTTATGGATTGGCATGAATACACAAAATAAGCTGAGGCATTGTCCTACACCCAAGCATGGAAGCTAGAACATAGCAGAAACAGGCAAATGCCTGGGCAAGTTCCTGCTTGCTTATGGCTGTATTTACCAGCTTAGTCCAATGCCAGCCTGAAAACCTGCAGAGCCATTTGGGTATGTCTGCACAGTGTTCCATTTGTACCTCTATCATCCAGATTTTTTAAGTTACTGAGCTATCCCAACTCAAAGTAATTGAGCCCTGGCTGTACCTGAATTGTGGTGGTACAAGAAGACCTGGCTCCAAGATGATGCAATGAAGATGAAGAAAAAAAAACACCAGGTTTTCCTGTTTGAGCCAATGCATGGAATGGCAAATAGAGCTGGGATTTAAAATGGAACTAAATGGAATATGAGCTAAATTGTTTGGTGTTGGAAGAGAATTGATCTTTTCATAAGTCAGGAAAGCACAGACAAACCCTTAACAAGAAAAAAGCTTGGACCTGATGTCTGAACCAACAAGGTACAAATGGATACTAAGCAAAGCAGGGTAACCTGCTTTGTGATAGCTGTGGATGTTAGGCTATGTTGGGGTCATAGCAGCTAGTAACATTCTACCCTGCCCATCCTGCAAATTTGACACAAACTCACAATATAGTCTTTCTGTAGATTGTGTGTTTTGAAGCCATATAAACTCACAAACCATAATGTCAAAACTATTTTGAATTTTAAAAGTATATGTTAACAGTAAATATGTTTACTGAAGTACATTTTTTTTTCCTTTCTTCCTCCTCACAGTGTAACTCTGTGTGGTTTATAATAAGCTGAGGTGGCAGATAAGGCTATAATCGCATTTACTGTCATTATCAACACAGTTCAGTATTTTCTATCAGAATCATGGAATTTTTCATCAAAAAGTTTATGGAAAAATATAGTGTTTTCCACATTTTATAGCTGGTTTTATTTGGGGACTTTCAGCATATACATGTGTTGGTTCAGGAACTTAACATTTGGAAGGGGGATTTCATTGACAATAACTGGGTTTTCCAAGCCTTTCAAATATTTAGCTTGGGCACTGTTAGTAAAGCTAGTCAATGCTAAGCAGGTGAGCTTCCTTATGAACTAAACTATTTCCCTTTCAGAGGAGTACAGTAATGAAACCAATATTAACTTCCTATCCCTTGAGTTATACTTTATCAGGTATCCCAAGCTAGTAAAATGAAAAGCAGTACAGTCGGGATCCTTCCCACTGATGAAATGAAGAAAGTAGAAGCTGCCTTCTGAGAAAGCAAAGGAAAAATTGGGTCAAGGACACAGGGGAGGGAGAAGGCAGTCACGCTTTTGTCTACGCTTAAGTTACAATCTCCAGATTTCCAATATGTGATACTTTTTCATGCCTAGTGGAAACTTATTTAAAACTTGCTAATGCATTTCCTTTATAGAATAAGTAGAAAAGCATGTAAGTACTGGCATTATTGCAATAAAAAAGTACCCATAATGATCACCTGGGAACGAGATGGGTCTTGGGTCTTTTTGGTTGTAAGGTCATTGAGTATATTGTTTTGTAGTACATGCTTATACTTTAAACTGGGAGAAATCAAGTGCAATATACAGTAATGACAGTGCACCGATTAATACAGAAGAACTTCAAGGAATCATGATTTATTCAAACAGGAGTACGTAATCTTTATTTGTATTTGTCAAAGTTTCTGGACTGAAAAGTGAGTTTTGACCTGTATATCACTGAATATGCATTACCAATTTGTTTTTATTCTTTCTTTCATATGACCAATGGCATTTCAAATTGTATGTAGTTGTTGTGTTAGAAAGTCAGTTAGCATAATTCTTGTAATGAGCCCAATGCTTCTAGGCTTCAGAGGGGTGATAGGGCATATATCCTGTAAAATAACTGGCAGCACTATTTAATATATTTGTATATAATGAAGATGTCTCATCACTGCTGTGATGGTTTGTTTAGCAGCTTTATTGCATTCATATTTCAGCAATCACAAATATAATGACACAAATCATCAAGAGATGGGAAAATATGACATTACCATGTTATGCGAAACTTTTAAGCAGAGTTCATTGATTATGAGGACACAAATATTACACTGGTTGTGTGGAATCATGTGGGGCAAAAAGAATACTGAGGGACTCAAGGAAGCAAAAGGATTCTGCTTTGGACTCGGATTCTGAAATATTATGAAAAATCATTGTCAGCAAAGTTGGCAATAACCATCTTTCCTGTCTTTCTTGCCTACTCAAGTTCTTCCCTTTGGCAGAACAGAGGTGTGGGTGTTTCCTAGAAGAACGTTGGCTGCAGGATCCAAGTATGAAAATTAATTGTGTGGCTATTGTGCACAAAAGGTGAAGGCCCACTCAGCTGAAGATTTGCTGTTGAAATTTAAAGGGCTTTAAAATAAAGAGGTCATGGTAAGACCTAACTGGATAATATTCTGTTCTGGCTTCTATCATGACACCTGATTTAGTCAATTATTTTTTTATTAGATTTTGCTGAAATAATGATGGCTTTCATATGCTGTGCCATAGAATATTTGTGCTGTAAAGATTTTCTCTCTAAAGGAGCCTATAAACAGCAAACAGGATTTTAAATAGGTCTAGGAAAATAATCAAAACTCTACAACTACACGTGCAAACAGCTGAGCTAATAAATGTTGTGCAAGTTACTCTCTACCTTACAGAGAGTACAGGCAGAGCTGGCAGAGCAATTAATTGGACCTGAGGACTTCCAAGCACTTCTTTTTCTAAAGGAACATAGAAATACTCAGGGGGTGTGGCATAATCATTGCTGTGGTGAGACAGACCTTTTATGTGATAAGGAAAGGACTTCAGCATGTAAAGCTCCATCATTAACACTAAAATAAGTAACCAAGACATCTAGGATGGTGGCCATCACTAACTTCTAACATTCAACAACTATTTTGACATTTACTCTCACTTACCTCTGGGACTTTGAAACAGCTCTTCAATCATTTGGTTTAGAATTTTTTGAATCTGACATGAAAAACATATTTAGGTTGGGGGTTTTTTGGTGAGAGTTTGGATTGTGAAAACTCAGAAAACTGAAAAAAAGTTACATCAAAAGACTTCTACAGATGTTAATCACTCCATATTTGATATACGGCATTATCAGAGTTCAGTGATATTTCAGAAGTTAAATAAAACCAAGGACATTGGTTATCAAATATTCTGTGTTAAACTCATTATAGTGTCAAACTTGTATTCACTCACTTTTCACTGCAGGCAAACTCAGATTTAAGACCAACTGATATGATTCAAATGCCTTTTTTCTGGCTCTGTGCTTAAAGCCCAATTTAGGTTTAATTATATCACTCACCTGAGGCTTGTTATGGATGCATTCAAAGTTTGCAGAGGGGTAGAAAAACATAACTGTGTTAACAACTAATCAGTAGTCTTAGTCTTCTAAAGATGTTTAATGTTTCCTATATTTATTGAAATTATGCCAAGACTGAGGTTATTTATTCTGCTTTTGGACAAATCTTTCCTTTAACTAACAAAGTTCCTAATTTTTTTAATATTTTTTTTCTCCACACACCTACCCCTCCATGCTGCCCCTAATTATTTATAATGCATTGCTCTCCTGAATTAAAAGTGCTGGTCTGGGAAGCCTGGAATAGAGGTTTCCTGCTTTATTTGTAAATCAAATAGGATAGCTGCTTTTCTGCTCAAGATCCTGTGAATGTCACTTACAGACTTTTTTTCTTTCCTCCTGAAAATACACAGTTACAGATGGATGTTTCTTTTTCTATTTGCTCAGTCTTTGTGTTCGCTTTCAAGTTTGTCAACTAAGAGAATAATTAGCAAAGTACCAACCTCAGTGCTTGTTGCCACACTTCACATGGCTAAATGCTTGTAAACTGGTGATAATTCATAATTTCTGTGGTCTAAATAAAACACGTTGATTTCAAAGGAAAAGTAATTTCATCCTCTCATGTTTAGGTTATTCAGTTTGAACTTTTCATTTTTCTTGCTATGGATTGGAGCACAATTATTCAGATTTTTAAAATCTGCAAGTTGGTAGAAAAACGATTTATGTTATAATTTGTTTTGTACAAAAAGAAAACTTTAAAAAGAAACCATTCTTATCTTCAAACTTCCTGCAGAAAGGTTCTTCTGCAGAAATTTTATTTTTACAGGTGTGATGGTTTCAGCTGGGATAGAGTTGACTTTCTTACTTGCAGCTGGTATAGTGCTATGTGTGGAGCTGGGATGAGAATAGTCTTGATAGTGCACTGGTGTGTTTAGTTGTTGCTAAGCAGTCAAGGCTTTTTCTGTTCTCCACATTTCTCCACCACTGAGTAGGCTGGGAGTGCACAAAATGTTGGGAGGAGACACAATGAGGACAGCTGACCCCACCTGGCCAAAGAGATATTCTATACCATATGATGGCATGCTAAGCATACAAAGCGGGGGGAATAAGAAGGAAGGGGAGAGGGGACATTCAGAGTTATGGTGTTTGTCTTCCCAAATAACCACTATGAGTGATGGAGGCCTACTTTCCTGGAGATAACTGAACACCTGCCTGCTCATGGGAAGTGGTGAATTAATTCCCTGGTTTACTTTGCCTGCATGCATGGCTTTTGCTTTATCTATTAAACGGTCTTCATCTCAGCTCCTGCATTTTTCTTTTTTTTCTCCCCATCCTGCTGGGGAGAGGGATAAATGAGAGAGCAGCTGTGTGGCTCTAGTTACCAGCTGGGGTTAAATCATGACAGCAAGTAATATAGACCTATAATTCTGGGACTTTTCAAATGACCCCACAGAATTTACTGTCATGGCACAGGTCTGGAAACTATCTTCACGGTCACCGAATCTAATGACATATTATCAAATTGTCCTTCATAAGTTTATCAAGTTATGTAAGAATTCTCCACCGCTCCTATGTTATCAGAAGCATGGTCTTAGGACTTCATTCCTCTGATGATTAGAAATCTTTTTATGTGAGTCTACTTAGATATATCTATCGACAGCTTGTTCCTGTGAATGTTGTTTTTTGGCAGAAGTTATTTTCTCTGGTATTTACCTTTTAATGCTTTTACCGTAAATAATCTTATCCTGTCAGTTTGTATTTTTCTGAGGTAACCTGTATGAGCTAGTCTTGCAGGCCCCTTACTATGGTTACTTTTGTCTCGCTAAACTTGCTTTTTTATTGCACCCAGTTGCAGCTGAAAAATATCTTTTCAAGTACACTTAACCAGAATTTTGTACGGTATTTTATGCAAAATCTCTGGGTTTCTTGTTGTCTTTTGTTTATCGCTGTGTCTTTGGTGGCTTGTGGACTTATGAAAAATAGCTTGCTGATCTTTTTCTTTCTCCATTATTTTCAACTGGTAGGCTACACCACTTTTTATTGTTCTGGTCCTTGCCCTTATCCTACTCTTCCTGTCTGTTATTCTGAATCTGCTGAGTTTTGACATTTCCTCTTAGCAGTGTGTCAACAACAATTTTTCTGTGCCACCCTCATTTATGAAACCACCAGATAAAGTCGTCTGAAAGCCAGTTTCAGAATTATATCACCAGTGATGCTCTTCCAACCAACTTCCAGCATCTAACTCCCTTCCAAATATCTAAATTTTAAGTCTTATTGTAAACATTGATTTTTTTTAAAATTTTTTATTTTTCCCAGCTAGAAGTGCTCTGAGCTCTTCATATACCTGTTATTTTCCTCCTCCCTTTCATTTTCCAACAAGTTTAATGGACAGTCCTGGCTGCTGTGCAGCACTGCAGCTGTTCCATTTCCTCTGCCTTATTTGAGCACACCATCATGTGTGCTCTATATCTCAGCATGGGTACATGACCCAGTGCCAGGGGGTAGTGCAAACTAAGCTGTTATCTTCAGGGTTGTATGAACTCACACTGTATGAAATGCTTTAATGTAACCCCTTGTTCACAAAAGACCTTTGCCGGTTTTGAGTTAGGTTTAGAAAGTGAGAACAAGTTCTGCATAAAAGCTTGTACTTGCAAGTAGCTATCCAGCTCTGGAATAAACTCATAGATAAAACTTCTGAGTATCCAAGATTTTTTATTTTATATTATGGGGATGACTTGTGTTTAATTTTCTCTGCCATGCCCAAGTCTGATCTATATATGATACACAGCAAAACGGATCTCACTCAAATTGTCTACTGTCTAGACTGAAGCCAGTGTTGAAAAGTCTAGGGAGTTAATACATATATATATACATAGAGAGTAAATTAAATACCTTGAGTCTGTGAAGGACTGAATAAGATCTAATAACATCAAAGAAAGTTGTGCTTTGCTAGGTTTGGAAATTGAATCTTAGTCAGAGAAAATTAGGTTAAAGGATCAATAGAGATGGATTATTTTAGACAGAAAACATGGATTTATGTTGGTTCTCACGCTACTTACAGGAATGTTCATTATCTAGTTTTGGCTGTGGTTTTTAGTATTCATTTTTTTTTAGCATCAGTTTACACTCTGATGGGTAGAATTAAGGTAGTACATCACTGTATCTGTAATCACTGTGCCTTCCAGTGACTATTTGGGACCCAGTCCTCTCATTTGCAAAGTTGCAAAACAGGAAAAAAAAATGAAGAAAAAAACGGGCAGTGAGGGTGGGGGTAGGGAGCAGGAAGTCAGAAAAGGAAAAGTAAATTCCTTATCAGGCTTGTTTTTTGAAGCTGTGTTTCCACAGGCAGTGGAAAATGGAAAAGGAAAAGACAAAACGAATAATAGAATTATAGAATGGTTCGAGTTGGAAGGGACCTTAAATATGACCCAGTTCCAACACCTCTGCAATGGGCAGGGACACATCCCACTAGAGATGGGTTGTTCAACGGCCCATCCAACCTGGTCTTGAACACCTCCAGGGATAGGGCAGTCACACCTTCTCTGGGCAACCAGTTCCAGTGTCTCAGCACCCTCACAGTAAAGATTTTCCTTCTAATATCTATTCTAATCTCCCTTGTTTCAATTTAAAGCCGTTACCCCTTGATCTGTTGCTACACTTCCTGACAAAGAGTCCCTCTCCAGCTCTCCTGTAGGCTCCCTTCAGATACTGGAAGGCTACAGTATGGTCTCCCCAGAGACCTTTTATTCCCTAAAACATGAATAAAATGAATCATGAGTTCCTGAGACGCTGTAGTTTATGTTTTAAAAAATGTGTTATATATGTATTCATGCGCACATAAATGAGAGACTGAAAGTATCTGCAAAATCACACTCTACTGTATATTTGTGCAAGTCGCCATTTTGCACAATGTAAACATTTTCATTCTGCATGTCACTTTTCACATTTCCAGAGATGTTCTTTCTACACTGTACATCAGATCCTGAGCATTATCTGAAGGGCATGGGCTTTCTTAAAGTTTTGTTGTTTTGTCACCCAAGGAGATAACTGAGATGAAAGGAAAGCTCAAGCTTTGCAGAAGCTCCTTGGATGTTGGCTACCCAATGAGATTTAAAGATCTGAATCCACAAGGTACCTCTTTCAATTCCCCAGCAAAATGTCTCAACTTTCCCTTCAGCTTCTCTACCTGTTTCCTGAAGTCTCAGCAGAAGTTACAGTTTATGACAGTTCTTTATTGCCCCTATACTTACTTGCTTGAATGCTGTTTAGACTGTCATTATCAAAAGCCTATCTATATATGAAGAATATGCCTTTAATGTGTATAATTAATATTTGAAATAAAATCTTTTATAAAATGAGATTATTTCACTGGGGCAAGATCTCCTGGGTGCAATATTAATAGGACTTTACTCAGGGCTGTTTAAAAAGAAAGGAAAATCTTGTGTCAAGATTGATTATCAGATTACACAAGTGGGATAATGTCAGTAGCATGAGGCTGTTGCTCACCAGTTAGGCTGTGTTGGATGAACCTTTATGGTTTTTAATTGTTGCTGCTGTGTTATCAGCGGAAAACATTTTTGATGGATTGTAGTGCAAATCATTCACAAGTCTCCCTGGACTTACTGGAATATTAGTGTGACTCTTTTCAAGAGCTCTCAGTGTACCATGGAATAATGTAGTGACAAAAAAAAATCCCCACCCAGGACAGTGGGAAAGACAAAGGCAATTGAAAGCAATGATACTTTCTAAATCCTTAGAAAGCTGTGTTAAAGTAGCTTGTGTTCATCTAGGCTAGAAAAATACAATATTCAAAGAGTTAAGCAGCTTGCAGAATTCAGAAAAATTTCTGACCTGGGATACAAAGAAGTATCTTCTTGTTAACAGAGATTAAAGACACGAAAAAAGGTTATAATTTCAATTGCAATGATCCTTGAGTTTTTCTTTCCCCCAAAAAAGAGGAAAATGCACCATATCTTTTCCAACTTACTATCTTTTCTTGCTTGCCTCTATTTTTTCACTTCTGTTAGCAACTTATATTACTGTACACAACAGACAAAGGCTTTCTTTGTTCAAATAACCACTTGCCTTAAATACTAGCTGAGTTTTCAGTGTCTAATTGTGGGACCACAGAGTGCAGAGCTGAAGGTTTTGTCCACTTTCCTGATATACTAGACAAGAGCACTCACAAAACACTTTCAGAATTATTAAATCCACTTATCCTCTTTGACTGAAACCTGTACTCACTGTCGCAGCCACTGCAGTAACCTTTTATTTTTTCCTCTCCACTGTCTGCATCCTTTGTCACAGTTTAATGTAGAATGGGAAATGTTAGAAAACAAAATAAANGTTGACACTTTGATCCCTCAGTTTTTATACTGAGCATGATGTGGGTGGGATGGAACACCCTGTTGGTCAGTTTTGGGTCACCTGTCCTGTCTGGTCTTCCCTGCAGTTGTGCCCCCTCTATGCTTTTCCACTTCTGAACTCCAAGGGGGCAAATAATAATGAAATTATCTGACTTTGGTTGTTATAGCAGTAAGTATAAGCAAGGGCCTCTCTGAACACCATTCCTTGGTGTAATCGGGTCTTACCACTGTGAGAGTGAAGAGTTTCTGAACAATATGCTGTTAATTTTAGAGGTTAGTTAGTTAGTTAGAAGAGGCCCATCTAAATAATATAAATAAACTGAACAGAAAATTGGTTCTGTTTTACCTCAAACCAGGACCAAAAAATAAATAAAATAATTTCCTCTACTATGGAGGAAAGGTTCTTGGAATTTAGAATAAATAGTCCTAGGCAACTGGTGCATTAAACAGAATGCGGAGTCAGTCAGCAAAACACATCTACTATGCCCTGCAAAGGACTACAAAAGCACTGTGTTTTCTTGCCCCCTCAGCATTTAAATGTAATCTTCAGAGAAGAAATGGTTTTTTGTTGGGGTATCATCTTTTCACCTATTTGTCTCTAAAAATCACATTTTTTCATTTTGCCAAGCAATCTTAAAATGCAGTGCTTTTTCCTCTTTTTATATAGGGAATGAAGAAAAGAATGGAGTACATCTTCAGACTTTACAGGCTTAGAGACAGGGAACTTCACTGAGTACTGGGGCACTGTAGAAACCTTAGCTCCTTAGTTTCACTGTATTTGCAGTAGTCCAGAAACACAAGAATAAACAGTCACCTGAAAAAAAAATAAGCACATAAATCTCATGAAATAAATCTTCTGTTTTCACAGAACATTAGCTTCCTGTAAGCTTAAATATTTTGGCCTTTGGATAGGTTTGCTGTACCTTCTTATAAAAGACAGTATGGTTTCCCATGTTTTCCTTCCTTTCTTTTGTAACTGAAAGGCTAAATGAAACTCTTACAGAAAGTATTCAGGTTTTTGAGCAGTCATTGAATTTTTTCATTTAACATTTCAATTGGCATTCTTTAACTTTAAGGCTGGGTGGCCATGCAGGGCATTGTTTTGAAATGTATTGATCTGCTAACGTATATGTTGGAACCTCTTATTTTCCCACCTTTCTGAAGCATTTTGTCATTGCTTTGGAATATTTTTTTCTCTGCTGCCAGAGACTACCCTCCACCAACTGACACATAAGGAAGTGGTGTTTCAACATTAGAAGGCAAGGATACTTGAATTTGCACTTGATAAATTGAATGAGGAGGCCTGCAAGTGGAATTTCCGTCCCTTGTACTACTGTTTCTTATATTTTGCATTCATGCTTTCTCTGTGTACTGCTTAACGCTATGCAGTTACAAGTATTTTAGCCTTTCACCTTTGACTCTAATGTGGTTTCTTGTGACCTAATAGTAGTGAATTTCAGGCTGCAGTTCAACCTTTGTTTAGGAAATTTGATTCATGCAACAAGAATACTGAAAAGGACAGCCCATCTATGCTGTAGTTTTCCACATACGTGAAGAAAAACACTGCCTTGCCAATCTTATTTGTCAGTAATCCATATTATACTTATTTGCAGAATCTGACCAGTTAAGGTGATAGTCACAAACAAAGGGCTTTGATTTTGTGGTTTTGATTATTTATATTTTTAATAGGTAAGATTTTGAAATGTCTAGGGTATTTTTCTTGGGAAACAATAATAACTGAATGGGCTTTATTAGGAGCATGGCAATGTTACTATGGATGTAAACTGATCCCAACTGGAAATAAGTTCCAAAATATAGTCCACAGTCTGAAAACAACATTCTTTTTATCCTGTTCTTTTCTATACTTAGGTTTTGTGAGGTGTGTGTAAGTACGTTGCCATATTTTGTATCCCTTTCTTAGCATGAACAACAGAGGAATTGCTGAAGTTCTTAAACATCTAAATGAAAGTTTAAATTTGTATTAACTAGTTACTTCAAACCTACCATTTTAACTAACGTGCAGTGTAACATATTCAAGTATACAATTTTTGCTGGAGTTCCTCAGACCTGTAGTTAGAAGAAAGGTATTTGGTAAATGAGGAAGGAAGTACCAGAAGAACGTTCTATCATCATCAACCTGAGTACAGGATAAATAGCTTTGGAGTTCAGCATTCAGTCTTCATGCCACAGCTTTCTGCAGCAGCAGGGGAGTTTACAGCAGTGAGTGTACTACAGTTGTTTCCAACACCCTGTCACTATAGAAAACAAGGGAGCATTGAGGAAAAATTGGACTTGTGAGTTATCAATGATTAAATCCCTTTTCATGTTGTTTTGGCTTTGCCCTTAGCTTCTGACTGATGTATTGTTTTAACAGTAATTATAGTGTCTAAAAATCACTACTTTTTTACAGTCAGTTTTCATTATTTGTTCTAAAAAACATAGCTAACAAGTTGCCTTCATGTCACAGATGTGTTGTGAAAATGACTTAAGATTTGTGAAACTATTGTAGTGGTGAGTGTTACAAGAGAGTCCACAAGGAAACATAACTCTGGACCTGGAGCGGGGTTCAAAAAATAACCAGTAAATAAAGAGTAAGACGTCATTTTGAGCTATGAAGTGATAATAAAAATGGAACAGTGTAGAAGAGTGCCTTATGCTCATTAGGTGCACATATCCATACACTGAATGAAGAGAGGGTTATTTAATTGAGAAAAAAAACATCAAAACAATATAACAGAGGAAAGTACATAATACAGAGTTGTGAAGACTCTGCCTGAACCAAAACTGAAAATACAATCTACATGAAATAATTTCCTTAAAATTTTAGTTTTTACCTTTGCAATAAATTAATATCCTCTTAAACTTTCTTTCTCTAGGGAATACATCTCCATAGAAAGAGAAAAATCTCTGTTTGTGTAATATAGGTAATAAAAGCATTTGAAATTATGATGGTGCTGTCCATGAAGTCAACTTTATTGTTTCTCCTGTTTCAGATTTTTTCTGACAAATCAATATTTTCAAAGTAGTTGAAATCATACATTATCTGTCTGAAAAGAACAATTAAATATTCTGGCAAATGTCATGACAGACAATACTGGTAGAGCCCTAAGCACAACCTGATGGCAAGAGAAGAATTTCTGCTATATATCTTAACATGCTGAATTACTAATGGGAGCTCATAAATTTAACTAAAATGATGGAAAGTTAATAAAAACATAATGGCTTTTGATTGTATTAACTTCCCAGGTGCTTATATGGCCCCAGTTGCCATAGAAGAGGCTTGCTTCTCACTTTGTAATTAAGTACTTTTGGAAGATCTCTCTGAGTTAAGAGGATGTAAGTCATCTATCCTTATGGTTTGGCAAATCGACCACCAAGGACTGAGATGTATTAGACGAGTAACATAACTTGGAATTAAAAGCCAACTCTGCCTCACCAAAATTAACCTTCTAATCTCTCCATCGTTGAGCACCAAAGATATTTCAAACTAGCAAAGTATTTTTTAATGTTTTTGGAATCAGTTCGGTTTCTGCCTAAAATTGTGGATCACCAGGGGAGGTGAAGTTTGTGCTATGCTAATACTTGCAAAGTAATTGTTTATGTGAAACATTTCTGATACTTAATCTCATAAATTCAAAATGTTTAATGTTTTCTAACACATTCCCTTTTCTCTAAATCAATGTGTTTCTTTAGTGGAAGAAAGCAAATAGTTTGAGTCCTGCTGGTAGCATGATAGTCACAGCATTTATCTTATAATATAAGGATTGGTGTTGCAGCTGATGCTGGTACTGAGCAATTGTAAACAAATGAACAAATAATAAAGAATATTACACGTTGACTTCTCCAGCAGGTTTGCAAAACATGGAAAGTTTACTTAAATGATCAAAATTGAGTAAATGAAACAAGAATTGTATTCCATTCTAATATCCTGAAAATGGAATGGGTGTATGGCATCCCATCAGCTCTTTCTCTAAGCTATCACATAGAAAGCAAGAAAACCATAATTTGTGCGCTTTTTTCCTTTCTTTTTTTTTTTTTTTTTTAAAGGGAACTTACTAGTAACATCTTTTTTAAAATTAAAACTCTAAAAATTACTTTTCCACTCTGTGGACTTCACTTCTTCCTGTGGCTCATTTACCCTGCAGTGCTATTTACATTCTTGCTGCTGTATTCCAGGCTGAGACTGTCAGTTGTGCTTTCCTTTCACTGACAGAGAGAGAAATCCCATGGTTGCCACTGTCAAGAACATTTCTCTGCCTTCATTCCACAGGGACATCAACAAGATGTCTGATCCCACTCTGTGCGCTCTTCTGTCATAGGGGTGATCACCTAAGCTTGGGCTGCCTTTACTTCTTCCTTCCATTGACAGCCACTGCTTGACATGTTATCATCATGCATGCAGAATTCTGCTCTTTTCGTGTGCAAAGGTCTAACTGAACAATAAAAACCTTCAGTCAGTCCTTCCACCTCTCAGGCACTGGGAAAAAAAAAAACAAATAACTGAGAAATAGCCAATGTCTCAGAATCAAACTCTAAAATAATTTCTAGTTCTTGACAAGAAGGAAATAAAAAGTATAGAAAAGTAACCTAGAAGAAACAGCAATGCATTATGCTACTTATTTTACTTACATATGACCCAGCATGTCCTAATTAATATGTACTATTTCCAGGATAGAGATAATGTTTTAATTTACATAGAGTTACTATAAAACATTATACAAAACTACTAAAATTGAAATATATATATATGGCAATGTCAAATTCATTGTACATAAAATTATTCCACTCCTCCAGTTTATGTTCACAACATTCTTTAATCATCAATCAATCTGGAGCAGGACCCATTACTGAACACACCTTTCAAATTCTAGTATCAGCTAATTCTTCTTCATCTTCCATCCTTGCATGTTTGGTCTTTTCTTCTCCTTCTGACTAGCAGTGTCCCACCAGTTCATCCTTACTGCCTAAGTCATCTCTCCCATGCCCCTTTATTTCCCTGGACATTTAATATTTCCTGATATGATCAGTTTTTGAGAGATCCCAGAAAAAAAACAAAGGTCAGTTCAAAATCAAGGACTTCACACTGAGAACATTTTGCCATCAGGCACTTCCTGTTTGTTTATTACCATGAAAGGCCTTTTAGATGAAGTCCTGCACTTCAGCTGTGCAGGAGACACCAAAACAAACAGTCTATGCCTTGCCAAGATGAGTCATAAACCATTTAAAAATTAATTAAAAGGTCAAAACAAACTACATTTTGCATGAAGTGCTAGTAAAGAACTGTGCAAGGATGGAACTGGGCTGGGATATTCTACTCCATCCACAAACTGTAAGTAGTTTGAAGGTATGCCCCATGCAGAGAGCATTGCAAAAATTTTTGTTTGAGGAAAAAAAGTATGGAGAAAAAGAATATTACCTCCTTGCAAAATTTTGAAGGAAGCCCACTTGACAGCCAGTGTTGCAGAACCCAGTATGACAAGCAATCAAGTGCTGCCTCCGAGCTCAGTACCTCACAACAGTGACTGGAAAGCACCAGGCCCTTTATCAACACTCAAATAAAAAAATAGCTGTACAAATAGTTTGGTTCTGTTTCTTGGCTATTTGCATCATGACCATGTAAGCAGCACCCAATCCTATAATTGGTTTCATGTTAGTATCTATCTGTTAATCTTGCATTATATTTGGACTTTTTCTTGAGCTGAATCTATTAAATTTTCTCTTGGGTGTTTTTTAAAAGCTTTCCATGAAGCCTAGCTTATTCTTTCATTTCGTACTCTGCCTTATCTTGTTTTTTTCCTTACTACCTTATTTCTCTTTGTTCCCCCAATCATTCCCATTCTCTTACCTACTCTTTTTATTTCATTTTTGTAATGTGGTTTAATCTATCTCTCATTCCCAGTCCATGCATTTCTCCTATTTTCCTATCCATTCAGCCCACCAGAACTATTCCCTTCTAATAGTTCAGCCCATAGGACTCATTTCCTTTTCCCATTCTAGTTCATTGATAATGAATAATGCATTCCTTTGTAATTTCAAATCTTACCCATTTTAGTTTACTCTCAAGTAGCTGAGACTGAGCAATAAAAGAAGAGAAATTAATTGCATTCCACTGGAATCAGAATACAAGAAACCAAGCAAAACTTGGAAGTGGAAAAGTAGCAAAAATGAATTAAAATAAACGAGGGGAGAGATAGACTGGAAAGTAGTAATGGGTAAAATTGAGCACACACCTGCATGAAAGGGCTAAACAAACACTTGGAAAAGTGACTGAATTGGAAACAGACTAGGGAATCAAGCCCAATGAGATAGAAAAGGAGTAAATACGGCCCAAATTCAAACTAAGAAAAGAAAAAGATCTCCACTGGAGAAGGACTAAACGTGGTGAGATGAGGGACAAAAAAAAAAAAAAAAAGGCTTTAATATCTTAATTTCCTACTGTGTTTTTACTACCTGTTGAGTGATAACTCTCCATCTCAGTAGAGAGAAAATGCTTTATTACAAATATACTTGGTGTGTAATTAGAACTGTAGCACAGCTAATGCTATCAAGAGCAGTTGTATTGAGCTAGAGCAGGCATATGAGAACGCTTAATATTTCAGCTTAGTGAGGAAAAGACTCTTGAACATCCGATTATTCTCTGATCTTGCTCCTTATCAGTTGTATTGTGAAATCTGGCTTTCTTTCAAACCACAGATAATTTGAATGTCATAAATTGGCAGCATAGTTTTGATTACATTGTTGCAATAAAAATGTACTTACTGTGGTTTGAAGGGAATTCTGACACCTGTTTGTTAAATATTGGTAAATATCTGCATTGAGCCAAAAGCCTGAGAATTGTCCCCTTGTTCTGTTGTGCTAACAAGCATTTTGATTGTATTTGGAATATTTTACTGCTTGCTGTTAAAAAGGAATTAATTTGTTTATTGTAAATTCCTTGTAAAGTTACATATTTAACTTAAAACATTCTAAAAGAGATAATATAAATTGCTTCTTTTCCTCTTGTTTTACATTCATACAATTTCTGAGTTAACCATGAATAAACAGTAGTTTTATGCAAACACACAAATTTATATATGGATATATATTGATTTTTCTTTTATCTCTAAATGGATACCCCTATCTGTCAGTTCACAAGCAGTTCTCCTGGCTTACTCTTTCTCAACTAATCATAGAGCAGTAAAGATTGGAAAAGAAGAAAAAGAAAAAAACCTGAAAGCAGCACTAATTATGCCTATTATACCTTACATATGGGAAAAAAAAAAAAAGTATTGAAGGACCTCTGTTAAGTGTGACACTTAAGTTCACCACACCTCTGTTACATAAAGTACCATTTAGGCATCACATTTTCTACAGAGAAATAGATAAATGTGTTAGGAATTTTCTTAAAGGGAACTGAAGCTTGGCTCAGATTTGCCAAGATTTTTAAACAGAATGGTTTGAGGTTTTGGGTGAGCTTAGGAAAGGTTCAAGCTGAAATGTGGGCTTCAGTGTATATGAAGTAAAAATCCAGGTGTGTACGCTGGTCCTGGATCAAAACCTTATCTTGAATCTGTTGGGAGGAAGAAAGATTTCTCCTGTGGGTTTTTGTCTTTGGTTTTGTTGGGTTTTTTTTCCCTTTCATCAGACAAAAGCTAATCTATATTTTTCTCATCTATTTCTAGAGTGGGTTGGAAAAAGGGGGAGGATTCAGAATCTCAAGATCTGTCAAAATCCTGCCCTTACTCCCACTCACTAAAAAAACCCAAAAATCTGGTTAAATTTTAGTATCTTGTCAAAATGATAAATAAGTCAGCAAAGAGTCACCCTTGCCCATGCCTTCCCCAGAGAAATCCCTAAAGGCCAGTGACAAGCTTTCATGGAGAAGCAGTATATTCCTGAGCAGAGAATCTAAGATGTTGTAAAGTAAGGACACCGTATATAGCTTGCTGCAATTTCTAACCAGTCCTGGAATTTCATAAGCTCCACTTACAGAGAAAAAATCTGTTTAGGATTCTGAAGAAGAAGATACTAAGATGTGGAATAGTGGGCGGACAGCTGTTGTAGTGTATGATTTTTGAGGCATGGGTTTGGGCCAATATTAGGAATAGGACTGCCTGAATTTTGAACTTGTTTGACTACAATCTAAAATGTTTATTATTCATTTCAGCTCAGCTGTACTTTTGGGAGGATTTTGGTTACATGCCCAATAACAACTGCAGTACAGCACTATAGTGGAAGCTACAAGAGAAAACTCATATGGAATAAATATCACTTAAATGCGTTTATAGGCATGTTATGTGCCCACCAGAATGACATGGCAAGCAAAATCCCTCAAAGTACGGGCAACAGCAAAGTGTGTCTTATGAAAAGTCAAATAGAAATGCTGCACTGGACCTCTGAAAGGTGGTTTTGGAATTAAGACCTTTTTCTAACAGTGCCATGGGACCATGGGGAGAAGTCCCTTGCACTCACCACTGGCCAGCTGCCTACCGGTCTGTGTCTGAGAGAAACCCCTCAGAAGAGTTGCTAGGCAACAGCTGGTCATAAAATTGTGAATAGTTTTTGAATTTTCTTCCCTCACTCTTATACAGGTGAAATGCTATATTTTGTTAGGGTAATATAGCTTCAAGATTCAGAGTTATTTCCAGCTGTGCTGTTGAAATAACTATGAAATAAGCTTAAGGAAGGTGAAAATATATTTCGATATGTAAGCACTGAAGAATAAGTCTTCACATTCAATATATTTGTTTACCTCTATGTAGTCCTAAACCAGTATAATCCATAAGAAGAAGAAGGGCTATTCACCTATTTTGAAATCTAGAAGTCTTATTCCAAGATTCAATGTTCATAGAATCATAGAATCATAGAATATTGTCTAGATTGGAAAGGACCTTTCAGATCATTGAGTCCAACCATCAACCTAACACAGACAAAAAACAACACTAAACCATAATCCCTAAGCACCATGTAATTGTTTTTTAAATACCTCAGCGGTGATGATTCCACCACTTCCCTGGGAAGCCTGTTCCAATGCTTGATAACCCTTTCAGCGTGAAAATCTTTCCAAATATCTAATCTAAACCTCCTGTGGCAAAACTTAAGGACATTTCCTCTTGTCCTATCTCCTGTTATTAGGGAGAAGAGACTGACCCTCACCTCGCTACAACCCCCTTTCAGATAGTTGTAGAGACCAATAAGGTCTCACCTCAACCTCCTTTTCTCCAGACTAAGCAACCCCAGTTCCCACAGCTGCTCCTCATAAGACTTGTTTTCCAGACCCTTCAACATCTTTGTTGCCCTTCTCTGGCCTCACTCCAGCATCTCAATGTCTTTTTTTTTGTAGTGAGGATCCCAAATCTTGACACCAGAGCTGAGTACAGGGGGATGATCACCTCCCAGATCCTACTCACCAAACTGTTCCTGATACAGGCCAGAATGTTGTTGGCTTTCTTGGACAGCTGGGTACACTGATGGTCAATAGACTCTTTTATAAATGGAATAGATTTGTAATTATTTTAGACGTCTTCATAGTTCCTGTGATGTTCATTTACTACAACTTTGTCCCTCACAAGATCCCCTAGGTATTCTGCTAAGGTCTCCTCTGTGCAAATCTAAGTTTCTTTCTGGTGAGAAAGTGCAATCCTTTGCCTCCAGACTTGAATTTACAGTTGTGATCCCCTTATCCTCCCACTGGACCTTAAGATACCTAACACAAATTTGGTAGTTACCCTGTGGCTCTCATAAGAATAGAAATAGAGTTTATATATGATCATCCAGCTTTCAGAAAATTTAGCGCTATTCATTTGAGGGTGAAAAAAGACACAGTAGAAAAGTGCATCACAGAGCAGGCTCTCTGCAGTTATTGCACATCAACTGCACATGGTATAGGCAAAAAGAAACATTTGTTTCTCTTGGGTGTGTTACCAGCTTTCCCCACTTTTCCTTAAATACAGGCTGACCTTCCTTTAGTCCTTTTACTAAGTTCTGTGTGATGCTTTTTAAACCGCAGTAAATTGTTTTCCCAGGGGGCAGAAAGGATACGCTCTGTCTCATTCACCTTCTACCCAGGACAGGTTACTACCCAGGACTCCAAAGCTACATATCATATTTGTAGCAATGGTACATTTTGGCAAAATCATATATATAAAATCTGTAAGTATGATTCAGAACAATAATCTTCAAAGTGTTCATATTTGCAGTGTTTCCCCTGTTAAAAACATCAAAAATGGCTTTTAAAGACTAAATTAGCATCAAAAAGTTGGGATGCACAGCACTGAAAAGAAGAATACTTTTAACTTTTTATACCAGTTCAGGAAAATTGCAAAGAGCTCTTTGTGGAGGGTGAGTTAAAAATACCAGACAAAATATTGTCCCCATTTCATTTCCTTGGTCACAAGAATGGTAGCTGAATGACCTTGTCTATCATCAGAATTCAAGGGTTAGAAGCATGTTCAGGTTTAGGTTTCTCATTAATCCTCAATGCAAAATGTTTCAACATGATTTGGAATGTTTCTGTCCTTCCTAAGCCCCTTAGAACTCTTCCAGGGGTGCTGACATACCAGTGAATAAAATTAATTTAGGTCTTAAGTGCATGCATAACTTTAGTTCACAGAAAGTATTTTGGTCAAGGTTGTGAGCTGGTCATCAGCTGGGTTACAATGTGGCCCCAAAAATATCACTTGCTATGACAGATGGTACAGTGGTAGTTTCCACATATAGCACTGTTTCAAACTGTGACAGAAATCTTCTCTAGTGAAACTGAAAAGTTTAACTTCACCTTTCAGAAAAAATGACATTTATATCTTGCCTGCTGTAGCAGCTAATAATAGTTACTTGTCTGCTACTGGCTGACAAACCTGACTTGCCAAGTTGCAAGACAGCTTTTTTTACATGAGTTTCCCCAAATCTTTAGGTTACCCTAAAAAAAACTGTAATGATTTAACTGCTATGGGGCAACAGAGGGAATATGACGTGATAGTTTTCCACTGAATGAGGCCAGAACTGAGGAAGAGTCACAGTATTTTTAAAACTCCAAGATCAAATGGAAATGTATTGATTTTACCTGTAAACAAGTAGGGTTTTTTTGGCTATGGTCCCAGCATGTGCACCACTGTCACTTCTAAACGCATAATCAGTCCATTCCCTTTGGGTTAGTTGACTTATCTAAATATTAAGCTTCCTTTCACATATAATGTTACAGCTTTCATAATTATTCTATCTTCCCACTCGATCCCTATAAAGACACTACAGACTGAGGGTGGCATACATTACTGCCTTAGTACTATCTTAGCCTCCATTTATACAACTTTTAAACTGAATTTACCTACGTCCACAAGTAAATAAAGATTCTAATGACTTCTTTTAATTTATCATGTGCTGTACTACATTATAGAAGATTTATTTTATAGTAAGATGGACAAGGAGAGTTTGTTGCAGCAAAGAATTAGAGGCGTGAAGGAAAACAAAATTTCACATATATTCTTCAACATTTATGTTTACTATTAAAAAAATAAGCTAAGTAAATGAAATAATTTTCAATAGCTACCCAATGGATAGCACAGAAATACATTACTTCATTTTTTAAGTAAAAGAAAAGTTGCACTGCTTAACTGTTGCAACTCTACCGCTGCCACATTAATGACAGATGTTTTTACATTGCAGTATATAAATAAATCAAAATTATGACAGGTGTCACTATACCTAGTATCTATAGTTAAGTATATGTATGAGAGATTGCCTCTCACCTTTATACTGCTGTGCTGAACAAAACAGAAGTATCCAACTTCCCCTGCTGTTTTTACACAACTTCTGCACACCCATTGGGTTCTAGCCAACTTGCATAATTGTTATTATTCTTTTACAATAGCTGCATAATATGGACTATGGTTGGTTTTCAGGAATTACTGGCTCAGGCATGAGGCATGGCAACAGAAATGTAAAGTAATTTTTCAGTAGCTGCCATGTGACTAAGTAATTGTCTCAAAGCTGATTTGTTGCTTAAGTCCCAACCCCTTGATTTGGATGCTTCATTTAGAGTTTAACTTACTATCTCTCCATAGAAACTGCCTCAGCCTTACCCTCTGATTGGTGAAAAAAGGGCAAAAAAACAACCACAAGATAAAAAACCAACCACAAAATTAAAAAAATCACAATTCCAAGGCCCATTAATATTCAAGGAAGTGAATTTAAAGAAGATGATACCCTTATTTATACATCTTAGTAAGTGAATAGTGAGAAAAAGCTTTGCTCCAAACTCTTTCTCCCATTCGGTATCTGGGATTACTAATCGCTTAGCTGATTCTACCATCACTTTTTTTTTTTTTTTTAATTTTGCTATACAAAACTAGTATACCTACAAAAGAGTACTTTTTCATAGCAACATCAGAATTGTATTGACATTGTTCATTGTAACCACCAAAATATCTAGTGTCTTAGGAAGGATGACATAATGCAGATACTTTGTCATATGGTAAGTATTACTGAAACCTGTAAAATAAATCACTTGTTTCAGGTTTTGAGGCTTAAACAGTTGCATCTAGTCAGTATTTTCACTGATGACTGAATCACACCAAAAGCCACAATGTGCTCAAGTCTTTTCAGGATTTAACATCACTCGTGTCGCTCATGCCTGCTGAAGAGCACCTTCATTTGGTAGTCTGGAGCCACAATAGAGTGGGTCTGCAAAGCAGTTTCAGGATTGATCCGCAAAGGCTGGGATGTTTGTAATGTGCCAGATTTAGCTTGATTAGCAAGTCATTTAGGCTTAATTTCTTCTCATTTTTAGGATGTTTGTCCTAATCATTGCCTTTGCTCTTATTTCTTATTGGTCCTCTGCTGAAGTTGCGCTCATTGACAGTTACCTGGTGAACAGCATGGAGCTTACAGCTCCTCTCACATTCCATTGCACCTGTTTCCTTAGAAAGAGGGAACCCAGTTATTGATGGCATTCTGAAAAATGCAGTCTGAGATTGGGTCCAGAAAAAACCCCAAATACTTTGCAAGATGATTTCTGAGCTAAAGTTCTGTGAGTGTAAGAGGTAAAACTTTTTTTCCGTCTAAGGTAAGTAAAACTGACATACAGTTCCCTCAGAATTTTAATGGATACTGAAATACCTGAGTCTCCATAGTCACACATAGTCATTTCTGAAAACGTTACTGAAATTGCTTCAGCTATCATGCTTCGTGAAACATGACCTTCCTCTAGAGGTCATCAAGAGTTTTTTAAGATATCCTGGTTTTCAATATGACTTCATTGACAGTTGCTGGATGAGTACATATCAAAAATGCAATGGGGAAGTTGTTCTTTTATAAATTTCTGCTGAATAACAAAAAAAAAAATAATGTTCCAGGACATTTTAATTTTCTTTAATGCTGTTACATAATCAATCTTTTCTCATGACTTCATACTTTCTACTCACTCTACCTTCCCCCCTTCCCCCACATTTCTACAATTCTCTTATTTCTTCATTACTCAGTGAAAAAGAATATGCGTGTGTTTCCCCATGGAAGAATTTTTTTTTTTCCCAGACAGACAGCAGTAAGTTATTGCTACATGATATGAAATTCATTATTTTTCCACTGTGTTAAGTCAAAGTGTCTTAAGCAGAGTTTATGTATTATGGGACTAAAAATGATTGAAATTTGTGAACCTGTGTGTGTTTACAGTATACAAATATGTATGTGTCTGTATGTTATTAATGCCTTAATTTCAAAGTCATTTAGGTATGTGAAGAATTTTCCAAGGATTTTTAGAACTTTGCTAAGAAATGCAAAACACTGAAGAATGAATTTGTAAATTTGTAAAAATTCAGAGTCTAAAAAGTAGTCTTAGCATCCCTTTACAAAGTTTTGTGACCTTATAGTTTTCCCATTTTTGCTTTTTAAATCCTCATAATTCTCTGACAGATTAGTAAGGGATGCAAGATAATTACTTCTAAGTGTGTTTTGGTTTACTAACGCATTAAAGTTTATAATGAACTTCTCTTCTTAATATCATCTTTGAATAATGTGCTTGAAATACAATATAATTTGTACTTGAAAATGCAAAATATTATTAGTAGAAGGGCTGTCATTAGAATTTACGATAAAAAGAAATTAGCATCTTTCTACAACTAGAAACAGTTTGGGAAGTAATAAACCAGAAAGGAATAGACAGATCTGTGCTCTTGAAAACAAAAAAAAGAAAAAAGAAAAATCCAAATGAAAACAAATACCTACGAACCAAAACCAAACAGAAAAACACCCTAAAATTCTTACAGCTGAGAAACACAGCTAAATAACATGCACTGCCTGCAGGTAGGAGGTGAAGGACCAGCCCCAGGTGCCACTGTTGTGGCAGGTGGGTGTTACGCTGACCCAGAGACACCACCTTCTGGTGGCATACTTCCTATTCTTTTGCAGACAGAAATTTGTGCTCCTCAAGAGTCCTCAAACCTGCACACTTCACAGCAATAGCACACGTGAGTCACTTGATCTGATTGTGAGTTGCATATTGCTAGAATCACATACTCAACCCTAGCTACTAATAGTTAATACGGTGTCTGTAAAGACTAGATTTATAGCTAAGAACTCAAAAGTAAAGAGAAGGCTGAACAAACAATGATATTGATAAACAAGACAATTAATTGAAAAAATGTATTTTGTTGTTGTTGTTTTTTTTGTATTTCTCTCTGTAAACAGATTATACCCTTCTCAAACTTGAATAGTTATGTTGCTCTATGAAGTTATTTGTAATACTTCAGCTAAATTTAGGTCATTGTTATTAAATGTTCAAGATTTGAAATATTTTGAACAGGAACAGAACATATAATAACTTGACTAATACAGTTACTACAACGGGTTTTTAGGGCTAATACAGCTTCAGCTTTGACTTTCCTTGAATATTTCCTCAAGATTTCTATATGTATTTCAAGTTGCTATTAACACAGTCCCCAGAGTATACCTTGAAAATGAACACAAAAGAAATCAGTTTATTAAATTTAGATGATGTCCATGATAAATATTAATCCTGTATCTGAATTAGACACATGCTTTTCTATGAAAATATTATTGAACTCAAATACAATGGTAGTAGGAGTAGATTACTATTACTTTTTTTAAATGTGAAAAATTAAACAAGGCAGGTTTGAGGCAAAAGAGCAACCCTATTTTATCTGAAGATGTGAGGTTTCCTTCAATTTCTTTACTTGTATTGTGGTAGGAAATCCAGACTGGATGATAGAATGATAAGATGTAGAGGTTTATAACACTTGAATGCTGTTGCAAGAGATTTGTCACCTTAAACTTTTTTCTTGTGCTTATATTGCCATTTTCCACATGAAGAACTGAAATACAGATGAGAGACATGACTATTCCAAGGTCAAAAAGACAAAAATAAAAAAGATTCCATTCCAGTGCTTCAAATACTATAACCTCCCTTTCAAATATTAACATTCTCCTTCTCTTTCTCAGTTTGTTGAATTTTCAGCTTCATTTCATCTCTCAACAGTGAGAGAGACACAGTGAAGGGTTATATTTAAATAGAGGAGAATTTGGAATATCATTCATGTACACAACGTTCTGAGAGGGCAAGGTTTTTCCTATGAGATACACAGAATACCCAGAGCTGCTAGGCAAAGCAGATATAAGCATTTTTTGTCACCTGGTGAGAATGAGCCTAACTTCTTTCCTGTCTCTCATTTTCTCATAGCAGAGTTTGAAAATGGCTATCAGACCTGTGCAATTTTCTACGTATTGCATAGGCTGTGATGCTATCCGCATTTCAGCTGGACAGCCTGGCATACTGGTAGTAGAATTAGTTACTGGCATCACCTAACACAATAATGACTGCAGCTCTAGTCAACCCATCTGCCATTATCTAAAAAGGTGCCACTCTTTCTCAGTTTATTTCAGAGTTTTCCATTTCCCCAAAAGCTTACATGAATACAGATAAGTAGCGTGCTCTATCCCTTAAGGGGAAAAGACTGGAGATTTTTTTCTTTTTTTAATCTTTGAACTAATGAAGAGAGCATTATTAAATCAAAATTTCACATTCTGTGCCCCAGACTAATATTACACTGACATCCACTTGGAATTGGCTACATACAGAAGCGAAAAAATAAAAGCTCTGAAGAAACAAGTGTTCGATTAGTTTTGCTTCTTCTATTTTCAAAATTAATCTCAAAAGAACACAAAACACACGTTGTAGCGCCATGTGCAATATGCCAAGGCTAATAAACCCCCCAAATAGGGCTTACATTTGCTATTCATTTCATGAAACAGTGGAGCATATGCTCACATTTTCTTTGAACAGAAGAGAGGGTTTTTGTAATATCCTTTGTTATACATGTTGTAATATTTACCAGCTACCACTGTGCAGGCACTCTATGCTCCAAAAAATGCAATGCTACTTTGTGGCTTTCTGTTTATTGGTTTGGTTTTTTTGGTTAGTTCAAGTCTCATTGTGGGGTCTCTGCGGTGTTTTTGCATTTATTGTTTGATCTTTTTTCTCCAAAGTCTAACTATATTTTAGAAAGGAAAGTGCTCACACATCATACTTATTAATTCCTCTTGCCATCTCCATGTCTTAAATACACATGGACTGCTTGGGAACCCAGTCCCAAGGCCATTTGACATATTTGCTTAGGGTGAACCAATTTGATTAGACTTTTATTTGATTATTTTCGCATGTTTGGCTAATGCTTTATGAAGCACTTAATGGCCTATATAAAGACTTTTCAAAGAGGATGCATTCATGCACAAAGATCTCCCGTGACAAGGAAGGGAAGGGTTCCTTGAAAAGAACAAAGCTAATTTTTTAGAACTTCCAGGGAATCCATATCCTTCCTCTCCCCTAAAAAAAATTAATTTTGTTCCCAGCCTGTACCTGTTTGTGGTCCTGGAGGAACTCTGGAGAGGTGCAGACAACACTGTGGGGTTTGAAATTCTTATTTACATGACTTGGAAATTTTTCCAGATACACATTTATGGAGGCAAACATTTATCGCTGTTCTCATCACCACTACAATGATATTTATCAAATCTGTAGGCAACAAGTTATTTGTAGTTCAGGTAATAATTATTCCTGACTGATTTGGTATATGAAAAGCTGGCTGATATGGAAGATACTATAATGCAGAATATATGTAGTCTGTTCCCCAGCTTGACCTGGCACCAAAAAACATTGAACTCTTAAAGCAGGTAAAGGAGGTTTAGTAGAGGTATATGCCTGTATGCTCTTTTTTGTCTTACCAATAGACTATTTTTGAAGGTCAGTATCCTTCCAGTTGGCTCAGAAATCTGTGGTAGGGAAGCTAATACATTATTGCTAAATTGTTATAAGGTTTATTGAAAATTATAATATTAAAATTAACATTTGAACATTTAACGCAATATAAGATTCTGAAAACTCTCATTGTAACAAGTAAGACATTAATATGTCTAAAAACAGTTATGGAAAATTCACTTACTTTCAAAGATGTTTTGTTCTGTAAGTAAACTTAAAAGTATCATGAAGACTGGTTTACTCAAAACAGTTGTGAAAGAATCTGCAATTATTTCGGCAAATTTTGATGCTCTTGGCAGTGGTGTTTGTCATTGACAAGCACAACTATGTTTGATAAAGGCAAGAATGTATTATTGAAAAGGCAATGTTTCCTTAACAGCTATACTNCCCCCCCCCCCCCCCCCCAAAAGTTTGCATTTAAGTGTATATTGGAAAACACAAAATTTGGTAGAATAGGGTAACATATTTGTTCTTATGAGCTTTGGGCAGCTTTTTTGACTGTTCACTTGTTTGTTTTTTTCCTTTGAACTGATGAAGCAATGAGTGAATTATGTAATTCATTCAAAAACCTAGTAAACCTTTTATGCTGCCCCAATGTGTATTCTACTTAAGCGAAATAATGAACCAAAGTATATTTTAGAAGTGGTTTGGCGTTTCATTATGACTATTTTTCATATCCCTCTGTCTGTGTTCTTTTCTCTAAGAAATACTTACAGAAAAAGTAGGAGGAGAAAAATAATACATTAAAAAGAGGAAAATATCTGAAAATTACCAGCATTATTTTTCTATTGCAGTCCCTTCTCTCAAAAAAACAAAATCTGCCACAGCTTTTCAGGTGGTATTTGTGGATAGCTAGACTACAGTAAACATTATTTCCTATAAAAAAGTAAACTTTAAATTTCTAGTAATTGCATGTGGAAGACTCTGTTATTGGACTTTTTGAGCTACTGCTTCTGGAACAAGTATACTCAGTTTGCATAGCTGTCTGCAGTAACTTTGGAAAGAACAACTGTACTTGGAAGAAACAAACAAATATTTGTTGGGGGTGTTGGGGGTGGGAGGTTGTCTGTTTGGTCGGTTGTTTTTTTCCATTCCTTGTCTTCCTGTGAAATAATGTTCTTCTGGAGATGATTTGGTCGATAGAATGGAAGTGGAAATTTAGGCTAACGTGTAATGCATGAATTGGATCACCTTTACTGTAATAAACATGACTATGCTTACTGAACAGTGAGCAATTAGCATTATGGGAATTTTTTGAACATTTTTAATTGACAGCTTTATCATAGATGTTATTTCAGAAGGAAGGGATTTGAGAATGGGAGAAGTCTGTCAGGAGACCTAGATGTGACATATGCAAGAGAGAGGATTTGAAACTAGTCATGAAATTTCATTTTACAGTAATCACTCCACAGGAATGCATTTGCTTTAAAAATGCTGGGTGCACTGAATTTGCAGGTAAAAAAGGGGAGAAAAAGTCTGTGGACTGGGAGGATAAGATGACAGGGTTTTGTCAATGTTTTAAAATATAAATTTGCAGAAGTAAGCCTGCTGAAGCTATAAAACGATTGGCTATCTTGGTTTCACAGTGGTATAATACAGCCCTAATTTGTGCAGCAAGGAAAAAAAAAAAGATAAAGCCAAACTTTAAAACCATTTCCATGAGCTCAGCAACATCAGTCAGTGTACTCAAAGGTAATAGAATTTTAAATGGAAGGTAAATACTAATACACTTGATTGGCATGAAAGAGTGGCAAAGAACAGCCTTCAACTTATTCATGTTTAAAAAAGTAAGCCTAAGCCAAAGAGGAGACAGAAATGCCGTTTTCTTAAATATACTAAGCATACTTAAAATCAATTTCCCATTGAAGAAGAACACAGAGAGGCATATTCTTCTTGAGAAGAAGATGCCAACCAAAATCAGAATTTCCACAAAATAATAGCACAGTGCAGGCTGAAAGTATGATGTTCAGTTTTCTCTGGTGAAAAAAAAAGTAATTCTGACAAAAGAAACTCTGATTAGTTCCCTCCAGGTAGGAGAAAAAGCTAAAGATTTCACGAGTGTTTTGTACATTTTGTTCATTTAAGATCAAACTCTAAAAAGCAGCACAATTTGAGTACAAGCTGAAAATAATATCAGAACAATGTTTGCTGATATGCTACTCCGTTGCATACTGTGGAGCAACTATGATATATTTCCAAGAATCTCTTAATGAAAATCAGGCCCATAGGAAAAAGTCAAAACTGCAGAGAGACAGTAAAAGATATGAAAGGCTAACATTGGACTCTAAATGCATATAGACAATGTTAGACAGGACATCCTAATCTATTTCTATTTTTAAATATTTTTTTTTTCTCCTTAAATAAGTTGGTCTTCTAGTTACCTCCATAATTTGGTAATTCAAGTAGTACTTGTAAGTCTGTGCATCTGAATATCACAGCATCCTGATCCTATATTAGTCTCGTATCTGTATATGCGTCAGATTCACTCACTTCCTTTTTGTGCTGTTGTTGTGAGGGAAGGAAGCCTAAATATTTGCAGTGAAAGGAAACCTCAGTATACTCTGTCTGCACCTCTGATCTTGATGAATGGAAAGGTAAAATCCTGGGACCCTAAATGAGATACACTCAGTCACTGTTTTTTCTAGGAGCTGCCCTAGTGAGATGAACATTCTCTGAGGGTATCCTTGCCAGAAACCACCATGCTACAAATTCTAGGAAGTAAATTTGTGAACAAATTCCTCAAATATATAGGATTCCCTGGGTTCCATATCAGCAACCTTGATCAGTGAATTCTTGGTTTCCCAAGTTCCAGTTACCCTTATTGAAACATCTTAAATGAGCTGGAGGTGAAAGTGAGGGGGAAACACCCTTAGTTTTTACTGAGTCCACTAAACTGCATGACCCTTCTCTGCTTCTACCCTTGTCCATAACCCAGCAAGAGTCAACTGGCTGTCAAGATCTGTGCATACATCAATCCGTTCAGTGCTTTGTGAATCAGTTTGACTCTATTGCAGCACAATGAAGCGCAACACAGAGTTGTCAACTGCTGTATGACTGCAACACTGCTTTGTGATTGGAATACTAAAACATGTCTGCTACCTTTTGGAGGATGCCTTTGTGTTTGACAAGCAGCTTAAGATAAGATTGCACATGAAAGGTAAATATCTTCCAAGACATTTACATTTAAAACACTTCCAAATATTTATACTGCTGCCAGTTTTGGTAACTGTTAACATTTTAAATTCTTCTAATTGATCTCTATTCTTTATCAAAATTTCAAATGGTTCAGACATGACTTCGTGTTTGGATTACAGTAGTTGTAACAGCAAGAGAAGTGCTTCTTATGTTGGACTTTTATTAAACCATAGATTTCTGCACTTTCCTACAATGAGATAATCCCTGCATAAACTTTCTTAAAAAAAAAAAAAAAAAGCAGTCAGTTATTTGATCAGTCTTTAATATTTTTTTTTCAGTTGGGTCTGTTAGATACAGGCTTCATAAAGAAATTATTAAACTAAAAACATGATAGTGAACTACTCAACAACACTTATTCCATTATTTCTTCATTAAGTGCTAATTTGGGAAATGCAATGTGACAGAGTATAACTTTCAATTTTTAAATTCTGTCTAAGCTGCTTTATCTTAGTTTTTTTTTGGTTTTTTTTTTTTTTTTTTGGTATTCAACTCAATAGATTCAGTGCAAAGCTATTTTCCTGTTAAATTCCTTAGGGGGCATTTTTCAAAGTATAAAAGTTCAAATCTCTCTCCTGAATGCACATGTTATTTACTGTCTTGAAGACTCTCTTGTACAACTCTTAAAGAGTTTTCCCATATTGTCTGTCACCCCCATGAAGCAAAAAACCCTTTCATCAGAGAGGTGGTAGGTATGCCTCTGTCATTTCTGTAGTCAGTAGAAATACAATGAAATCCTTGTTCCTATGAAAAAAATAATCTTGTGAGTGGTGCTCCTGCCCGGTTGTGAAGGCAGGATCAAGACCATTTCCAAAGCCTTGGGGACACCCTCAGGTCTCCCCCTCTTGCCCCTGGCCCAGGACCCCATGTCAGCCCCTGGGTTCTCAGCCCCTGCCACTGTGACGACATAGCAGGGCTGGTCCCCACCTCCCCACAGATTTCCCTTGCTGGGCCCATGTCCAGCCTTGGCCTGTCCCTATCCCCAGGGAGGTGTCTGATGCCAGGGGCCAGGCTGCCCCTGTTCCCCCCAGCTGCCCTGCTCCTGGCTGGGACAGTGGGACAGGCCCTGCCTGCCAAACCCTGCTATGGCAGGGCTCCAACTGGCCATGGCCCTGCTGTGCCCTGACAACTGCTGCTTTCTCTGGTTATTTATCCCTTTCTGTATTTTGAATGCAATTACACTTTGTTTCTTTGTTTTACTGCATTTCAACAGAAAAGACCACAGCGATGAGCAGAACAGGAAACTTGGCAGCATCACCACCCAGCCCTGCCACCTTCACCTGCCTTTCCTGCACCTTTATATTTTTTTCCTGTTTTGTTGTTGGATGGTTGCTCCATTTCCTTTAATGCATTCTTCCTTAGAAGTCCATAGTGTCTCCATACCTCTGTGTGCTAGCTAGGAGTTTTCCTGTACTTACATTTTCTGTGGCTGCTCAGGGAGTTTGTTTTCCCCACCACAGAAGAGCATTGTGCTAACTGCTGCTTTGCACTACATCCACTGGAGAGCCAATGAAAAAACAGTCATGTGGATATTTATTACCTAGGGACTCATCCCAAAGGTTCACAAAATTTCCCTACAAATAATAGTCTTTGTGCTGCTGGGCTTTCCCATAACCCCTTGAAGTTTAATGGCTGCTTTGTACAAAGCTTTGAAACAGCTTTTTATTTATCTCTGTGTTTACTCTGCGCTAAATAACCAGAAATTGATTGGGATTGTATTCCTTGCTAAAAGAGAAAATCATTCATAGTTAAAAAAAATTATTAATAAGTTATTGTGTAGGGTACACTGGGGAAAAACAGTGCTGCTGCTCACAATCAAGATGTTTAATATGGAGTTGAGTTAGAAAGAGTTATTTTTGCCCTTAAATCCAAAATAACCAGTGTCTTCAACACATTAATTAGAAGCAGCTGAAAGAACAGATAAAGACGCAAAACCCCATCGGAAGAGAGCTTTATACTAACTGAACATGAACAGCCTATTTTCTTTTCTGCTTAAACAGGCTCTTATATCTGAACAACCAGATCAAAAGCCAACTGACTGAGTGCCAGTTCAACAGCTTTAGAGGCTTCTGCCATCTGCAGATGAGAGGCTGTCAGGTTTCTTAATCGCAGTGCACAGACTGGGAAGGCAATACATCCCCTAATGGCAGCTAGAATGGAATGACTTGTGGCTTCCTACTACTACAGCAAAGTGGAATTATGGCTCTGGACAACAGGCCATAAAGTATTTTATTATGTGGTCACGAGTGTCACTTTCTATGAGGAACAGAGCAGTAATCTAGTGCATTAAATTATCGCTTTGTGAAATCACATGTAACAACAAGCTCTGAACTAACTTTAATTTAAATGATCTTAAACTATGCGGTGCTTTACTGCAGGCCTGTTTATGTATGTGCACACATTTGTAAGATACTAATGTATAAACTATTCACATCTGGACAGCAAGGAAACCATGGTCTTCTTGATACTCAGTGGTGCTAGAATTGCACACACTTCCTGGCAAATAAGGAGAAAAAAAAAGCAGAGGAATGCCAGTATTAAGATCTACTTAAGGTAGTAATAAATTAATAAAATCTAAGAATAAGAGAGAATATTCCCTTACTGAAACTTCTAGAATTCAGCTAGAAAAGGGCAATCTCAATGGACCCGTTCACATGACAAAAGCTACCTTAACAGTTACTATATTTGAGTTCTGAGGATAAGATGAAAAATCAAAGCCAAAACATCATTATATAAGAAAGATTTAGCATTTATCCTTTCCCTCTGTTAAAATAAGTAAATGAGTATATAAATCTTTAGATTTTTGTCTTGTGAGAAATGCAAGTAATTTTAGGATGTTTCTTCTTTGGGGCTTTTTTTGTTAAAACTACCCTTCTCTTCTTGAAAACATGTCACAAGATTTTTCATTGATTCATTTGCTTAATGTAATATGTTTTGCTGGCTCTGTTCTAGATCTCCAGTTCATTGACCAGACATGGACACATTACCAGACATTAGAAGTGAGTAAGAATGTGGATAATGAAAAAATATTTCATCATGTTTTCAGACTTTTCATAAAACCAAAATAACTTATCAGGCTTTTCAGCCAGATGGAGTGAAAATGCATTGTCTGCCTAATTCTGCTGTATTGGGTAATAATAAATACTTATCCCCCAGCAGAAGAATTCAGGTTGCATATGTATGTCCCAAATCTCTTTGTAATGTGAGCTGAAGACTTAGACAATAAAGCTTTCCTAACTCTTCTTCAGGTGCCTCCTCATTTCTCTCAGTTGACAGCTGTAGCGACCCACAGACTGGTTTGTTTTCAGCTCTGCAAGGACCAGCTACCATTCTACAGCTATAAAAAAAGAAACAAACAAATAAATGGAGTATGAGAAGTGTGAATTCTGGGAGAGAGAGGGTTGCCTTTACCTGTTTTAAGCCTGGAGTATTTGGCCCCAGATGTGAAATGCAAATGCCTTTTTGTTTCAAGCCTTGTTCCTCCTAAAAGGTCATTATGCCTACTAAGAAATCTTGGCTCATTGCTGATATAGAGTAGTGCAGCAATTTCATAGCAGATCATGCTCAAAAGGTCCTTGAAGGAATATTTGCTGGAGCAGCATCCCTATCCTACTTTTTGAGATATGGAAACTTCTTCTCATATTAAATCACTTGGATCTTTTCCAAGAGGAAAATGAGAAGATTTCTACCAACACCTATGGCTTTGATTGAGACCTTAGAGTTTGAACATTGTGACACTACAGACATCATATGCAAACGGCAGAAGGAATTGCTTCTCTCTGTCAAAATACTTCCATAAAATTACAAATGCTCTAAGTGCTGTAAATCAGCTTGTAGTGAGATCCAAGAAGCATGAAGCAGACGCATGTCTCTGTTCCCACTCTGTTTCAGTACCATCTTCACAAGCTACAGCTTTTCTTTCAGTATACTCAACAGTATGCTTATTACTAATGACCATTTCTCTGAGCACTGAATTAGATACTAATGAGTGCAATCTTTATTTCATTCCATGCCATACATTTCAAGAGTTGCCAAGTGCTAAAATTGTACTATTCCTGTCAAAGCATCTGTCACTTCTCTCTCCTCAACCCAGTACAGACCTGCAAGACCAGAATAGACATCAGGAGGAGATCCTTAATTCCAGCTTAGACACAGACATGGTTATAAGGTTGAAAAAGAATCACTGTGTTGCCACATATTTTCAGCAGTGTCAATGTCCCAGGCCAAAACTATTCCACATTGAGTCTTCTTTCTCCCCTAAACTTTTCTGAACAAATTTCATGGATAGTGAACTTTGCCCCTCTCTGTAGAATTTTATTGACCATGTACACTCTGAGAATATATTTCAGCAAATAGACTTCCAAACTTTTCCAAAAGGTTTCCAGAAGACAAACCATGTTATTTGGAGTTTGTGAATATGAATTCATCAAACATTACTTCCAAATATATTTATATTAGTTGGGATATCAGATCTTGTTAGCAAGCTCCCTTGTGTAAGTCAAGAAGAAATCGTACTGCTGTCTGTCCAAGAATTACATTTAGGCAGACTTTAAAATAAATATTTTAAATTAAGACAGGAAAATAAATTAACCATAGCAATGCTTATGCCAGGTCATAATATATCATTTTTTCCATTTTTCTCCTTTTCAACAGTCTCCAGTTCTCTGCACAGTCATTGAATGGACAGAATCTTAAGATATATTTTTCCTACATATAATCGGGTTCTGTGAGAATGTATTTTTAAAAAGCCTGCAACCCTGAATATGTCTTGAAAACAAATTCCAACTCAAAGAAAAACCTATTTTAAGATGAATACAACTTCTACATGCCCTTTCAAAGACTATTGAAAAATTAAAATATCACAAAATTGTATCATAAATGAGGCCATAATATAAACATCATTGTACATGTTACCTCTGTCTACTTCTCATATTAAATCACTTGGATTATCTTCCTTTGTTTCCTAATCATTTACTTCAAAACCTTGGAATGCCACTGAATATTTGCTGGTTTTTCTGCTTCAGCCGTTGGGCCAAAAATCTGACATCATGCAACTGTATGCTTTTTTATAGCACATACTGCAGGTTTGTCTTTTTTTTTTTAATCTCCCTGCTACTTGTTGATTCCTAATGTCTTGGTACATGAGTATATTTACATTAATAGTATGCAGGTGCTGATCTGAGGAATTAAAATCTCCCTCGTCTCTTTCCCCAGCCTCAATATGGCTTATGTTTTATGAGCTTAACTATGATTCTTTCAGCTTCTTTCCCTTCCTCTCCCCTCTGCATAATTGCATTGCATTCAGTTGCGATATATACATAAAAATAATATGCTTAAAAAAATTTAAAAAAAATTACACTAAACCCATCTCAAGAGATAAACTAATAAATGTCTATACCAGATTAATGTGAGAACAAATTTGATATACAATTTTAAGTAAAAACAAACCCAACACAGCAGAGTCAGCTAGAGCAGGTTACTCCGGACTGTGCCCAGCTGGGTATTGAATATCTCCAAGAAAGGAAACTCCATATCCTCTCTGGGCAGCCTAGTGTTTGACTACCCTCACAGTGAAAAAATGCTTCTCTTATGTGTAAATGAATCGCCTGTTTGTACCCTCTGCACTGAAAAGAGGCTTCGTCTTCTTGACTTCTTTCGATTGGACATTAAGGCATGTGGATAAGATCCCACCATCAACTAGATACTTTGAGGATAAATATTCTGGACTCTCAAAGTCTCTCCTCATATGCTAGATGCCCCATTGCCATTCATGGCCTTTCACTGGAGTCAGTCCAGTACACCCATTTCCCACTTGAGCTGAGGACCCCAGAACTGGACCCAACAGCTCAGATGTGTTTCACCAGTACTGATAAAAGGGGTCATCTCCTTGAGCCTCTTGATATCGCTTCTTCTAAGGCAGCCCAGACACCGTTGTCTTGAAATATGAGCACTCTGGACCTGTTTAAAAACACAATATATTTTAAGACACAATATTTAAGAAGATGTATTTCAAGCCACTTGTATTTGCCCTTCATATATGCTGTAAGGATAGGTGTATAAGCATTTGTCCTATCTACGTGGTATCTAATTTCATAGGAAGTTTTCTTCACAGCTTTTGCAATAATTCAGACTTTAGGACATAAAGACATGAATGAGAAGTCCAGTATTATTATAGTGTAAATGGCATTTCTAAGTTATGGTGTGGATGTGATTTTGTAAGAGTTCTTTGCAAGGTTATAGACTATGAAGAAAATTCCCCTTCTTTCTATTGCAAAAATAAGGTATTAAACACTTAAGAATTATTTATAATTAATAATACATTTGTATTTGGATTTTCTTTAGTTTTCAATATACATATTTCCAAGTTGTTAAAACTTGAAATGACATTAAAACATTGAGACCCTATACTATCCTTTATTATATCAAAATAACACATCATAGTATTTGATTGCTGGAAAATAATTTCCTGATCACATCAGTTACAAACTTTCCAATAACATATTAATAAAACTAAACATTAGAAGAAAATTAAGTCAACAGCTACAGTTTTGAAATCCCAAAATACCAATGATCATTTCAAAATCTATTAATGAAGAGCTGATGTTTTAATGTATCGTTAGCGTATTAAGGGTCTTTGTTTTTTTTTTTTATTTTTTATTTTTTTCCTTCCTTATTCTTGCTATCAATAGCTGGTCATTATTTGTTGGTAAGCATCATTTTGAAGAGGTTTATAGTTTACACCTAATTTTCTGATTACATCTGACTTTTCACAAATACTATATAAAACTGGCTAAAAAAACCCAATCTTTGGAACACAAAAAAATAAAAATAACAACTTCCGCAGAACAAACAAAGTTAAATGGTGATGAACCAACTTTGTGTCTATCATGAGTGAGCTCAACTGCTTTAAATGAGCTGAATATTGAGAAATAAAGAGGAAACTGGGAATAAAATTATGTCAAAAAATTAACAGCACAAAGATGCTAACAGAAAAATAAAGTGGTGCATGTCTGCCTGACACAGGTGACCAGAAATCTATGTTTCTGGGTGAATCATCAAGTTGTTTTGTAATCATAATTTTCTTGTACAGCAGTTTTTCCATCTGTTAAAAGGTGGTATATTCTTTAAACATTTACTGGGTGCTTTGGGATATGCTGATGCTACATAAATGTAAAATATTAGTATAGAGAGCACTGCAGTAGAAGGTGAGATTTTTCAAATCACATAGTGTCACAGTTGTAGGGATGAATGTGCCACTATGCCCAGTATTGCTTTGCCCCTCACGCAGTTTACTGAACTGTCCAGTCCAAGGGAAATATTCAGATATGGAACTATATCACTGCCTGAATTTCCTCACTAAAAACTGTCAATTCTTTTCCTCTATGTCTTCTATATCTCTATTGCATCTTCGTCTTTTGACACTAAAGACAGCTGTTTCCTTTTTATTCTTAGGTTTATTAGGACTCTGTCTTCTCTATCATTCTCTAATTTCTCCCCCTTGCCAAGGAAAATTCAGCTTACATGCCAAGATATCAGTGCTGTTATCCCAGCATTAGTGTTAACATGAAATATTTTGTTTAATATCTGTAATTCAGGATGGCTGTGGTCATTTCTGATTTTAACCAAGAAAATTTTTATGGTACCTGTCATAGAAAGTTGATTAGGAAGAAAATAAACATCAGCCAGCTGTTGTCTCTTAACTTCTAACCATTTGAAGCTAGTCAGGATTGTTCTTGAGGACTCAAATGGTTATCAATATGTTAGACCACTACCAATCAATCATTAAGGTAAAATCTGTACTTTAAAAGACAGGTTGGTTGAGCTTAACTTACACATGACCTATTCTGTAGCCACTGCAGCCAGGAATGGCTACTAGATAGATCAGGAAAAAAAAAAGCCAAACAGTAAAATGAGAATATCATTTAACTAATATTAGAAAATAATAGTGGAGTAAATATCTT
>VXBJ01003875.1:585300-636474 GCA_013400055.1 Nycticryphes semicollaris | reverse complement strand
GCTAGAAGGTTTAATGAAATTAGAAGTTTTTTAATCATTTTTGGGTGAGAGTGGTGTGTATCCTCATCCTGAAAGATAGTCTAGTACAGTGAAAAGGGAAACAGTTGTTTAATGAAGAATGCAAAATACCCAATCAATACGTAGTTCCTAATAAATTCATATTGTTCCCTAGCTATATTTATGCACAGATGTTGCTTCTTCTAACATGTTTGCCTACTGTGTTTCCAGGCATAGGTAGGATACTAGTACTAAATAAACAAACAAAAAAGATTGAGGGCCTGTCATAAAATAACTTAATAATATACAGCCCAGAGTTATTGCATGTGTCTTCTTAGAAAAACAAGGCAGAAATAAGATTTTGGCATTCCTTGAGGATAACTAAGGTATCTGTGTATCCTCTATAGGCATTTTGACAGTGGCCAAATCTTGTGGCAATGCCAGTTTTTCTAGAGATTGCCCTGTGGAAAATGATCAACCTCAGTAATGCTTGTTGGAAAGGTTCCCACCTCATCAGCTCAAGAACATCCTTGCTCATAGACCTAGTGAAGAGCTCTGCGCAGCCAATTTGGTTTGTCCTCTTTCTGCCAGAGATTCCTCTCCCAAATCTGACTCTTTGGGCTGTTTGAGTCTAGCCCTGTGGCTGAAGAGCAGCATCACATGGCCGTTATCCCAGTCCCTTTTAGAACTGTGTTTCATTAGAAGAGCTAATAAGAGGAATTGTGCAATGTTGGTATTCAGCATTGCCCCATTTGAGAAGTATATAAATCACATGGGTCAGAGAAGCATATTGCCTATGACAAACAAGGCAGCTGTATTGTTTCGTTTACAGAGGAGAAATATGGGATTTGAATACTATCACATCTCAATGAAGCTGGGTAGTAATGAAGCTCATATCCACAAAAGACATATTCTGTTGTTAGTAATGAAAAGAGAATGAGAAATAGTGCAACAAGGATTTGCAACACTGGGCTCACAATTTTGACAGCAGGCATATAGAGGAAAATAAATTACTTCAAGAATCCTGAAAAAACTGGAGAAAAAAATAAATAAAAAAATAAGAAAGAAAGAAAGAAAGAAAGAATGAAACACAAAACTTCCAAACAATAGGAACTTGAACACCATCTTCAGCAAAGTGATAGCTAGTTCAGAGCACACAGCTACTGAACTCTGGTGACTATTAATTCTGCCAAGAAACAGAAGCAACCAATGTACGTAAATTAAATTTAAGCAAATGGATGCACACTACAAATGGGGTAATTTGTCCAAAAGGCTTTTGAGAAACGATAATGAAGATTTTCTGCAGGGTAAGCCAGTATAATTGTGCTGCACTGTATATTGATTATGCAACACAAGATATCTAAGCTAAGGCTTCATGCTGATAATTTCTTGTCAAGAAGGGCTAAATGTTGTTTCTTGGACTATTTATATTGGAAATTGAAATTCAGCTGCCATCTTTTATGCTTATTTTCTTATTTTTCATTATAAATTTGGAAGAATAGTTAGATATCATCTTTAAACATCATCTATGTTGCTGGTTGATTTTACAAACAAAATTATATATCATTGTCAAGATATAGAGAAAAACTTAAGCTATGTAAAATCATCAAAGCTTCAACAGTAAATGAAAATTATACTCCTCCACTTTCTAAAAATATCTGTCTATTCAAAACAAGGGGAAAAAAACAGTATTTGGGGTGATAAAGTTCTCAAACAGAGCTTATCATTAAACTGTTAGAAATACTATTATCTTTGTTTGAAGGAGCTCAGTTATTTTCTGTTGGCATGCTCTGCTTTCGCACTATATGGAAATGAAAATAGAGGAATGACTGAGCATAGTTATATTATGTTTAGAATAAAGAGCCTTGTGATCAGTGGGTGAACTGCAATCTCTAAACTGGTTAACAACTGTTGAATCTGCTCTCAATCAAGGTGCAAGAACCCAACATCTGGTGCAAGACTTCTTACACTGAAACATGGTGGTGAGTCACCAGAATTCCAGATGATAGTTATTGCTCCTTAGCCAAGTACCAGGAGATAACACAGTAGCCTAACAAGATATTGTGTCCTCAAGGAAATAGTGTAATTTTTATTATAATGAAGATATATGGCTATCCTATGATTTCAACAAGGAGGAAATAGGGTTATTTTCAGAAAAATTAAAATCTATCTTACTTCGTGGGGCACCACAAAGTGAAAATTGGTTTAAAAATTAAGACATTCCTCTAAGATGAAATATTAGGCTGATGAAGTCTCTCTGGCAGCATGGACCTAAGAGATCAACCTGTCAGGGTAGAACAGCCTCTGGATTTGAATGAGACTTCTTCTGATCTAACAGGAAGCATGTGTAGATTAAGCAAATTTTCCCTTTCACTTTCTCACTCATCTTACCAAAATATCAATATCTTATGCAATTGGTAACTATGTATCACGGTTTAACCCCAGTCGGTGACTAAGAACCATACAGCGCCCCTTGGTGGGAAGGGAGAGAGAATCAGAAGAGGAAAAATGAGAAAATTCGGGCTTGAGATAATGAGAGGTTAATAGGTAAAGCAAAAGCGGCACACACAAGCAAAGCTAAACGAGGAATTCACTGCTTCCCATCAGCAGGCAGGTATTCAGCTGTCTCCAGGAAAGCGGGGTTCCGTCATGCATAATGGTTACTTGGGAAGACATATGTCATAAATGTTCCACTCTTCTTTTTTTCTTCCCCCACTTTTATATTGCAGAGCATGATGCCTTATGGTGTGGAATAGCCCTTTGGTCAGTTGGCTTCAACTGTGCTGTCTGTGTCCTCTCCCAACTTCTTGTGCACTTGCAGCATAAAATGGGATAGATTCCTCAGTGAATTAACAAAAAATGCTCACCTGTGACTACCCTAATTAGTCATTTGCTAGGTTCACTGCACAGGATTTTTCTAGCTTAAAATAGAAGATCTTAAGCAGTGATGCGTACTCTGAATGTTCAGCTCAGCTAAGTATCAAACTCTTGGTACCCTTCAGAGATTCCTGTTGCTCCACCTTTGGGCACTGTTATTGAATGATTACCAGGAAGAGAAAAAAGTGAGGTATCTCAGAAAGGACAAATGAATCTTTTCACTTTTGAAGCCTGAATTTAATGCCTGCTTCATCATTCACCTTTTCTTGAATAGGTTCTACATCATTCAGTCATAAGAAGGCTTTTAATAAAGCACGAGATTAGAAGTTGACATTGTGTAACCCAACTTGAACAGAGCACAGTGGCTGGACATAAGCAAGTGTAAGTCAAATTGAAAGAAAAAATGATGGATGTTAATCTTAATATAAATTAGACCTGGAAAAGCAACAAACTTTATGATGAAGTTGATTGAATACATTGGAAGAAAGCACAGTAAACACAGCTATAGACTACTTCGTTATTAGCTAGACCCTAAGAAAATTTCAGCAAAGGTAGTGAGCAATGGGCATAAAGCCACAGCTTTTTTATTAAATGCAATTAAAACAAAAGCTCAAAGTTCAATACTTAAAGTATAATAAAATCCTAAATATTTTGGAACTTAGTTTGGAGATTTTCCTATAACAAATATGGTACAGGAAGAATTGAGTAGAGAAGAGGTGTGGACGAAGTAGAAGAGAATGGAAAGGTAACATTAAAAAGATCGTGCAGCTGATAAGAACACAGAAGCTGTACAAGGAGGGGGAAACATGATAGCATGTTGTTTAATTAATTTAAGTTACAATAAAACTGAGCAGACGTGGTGCAAACCAAAAATGTAGAAGCCTAACAAACAATAATATACAATAGCAATTATATGTGAGTTTTGCTAGTGAAAATACTCTAAAATGAGCAGTTCTGCAACATGAGAAGGTAGAACTCAAAAAGAAAGAACAGCTTTCCATACTAAAAATAGCCTTTTACCTTCATTCTCCTGGCTCATTAAAGTAGAATTTAGTCTTAGATAACTTAGATACTTAGAGTATTATAAGATATTACTTCCATCCTGATTCTTTGTGTAGAGACTAGAGGATCAATGTCTACTGAGTGATAGTGCCAGAAAGGATACAATTCATCACTAGTGAGCTACATTAAATTTTAAATATATAAGTAAAATATTTGTTAGTACCATTAAAAAGAACGGATCATGAGTCCTCCACAGGTGCTGTTCCAAATAGGGAATACAGCACTAGCTTGTAGAAGGGGAGCCAACTTTTAAAAAAATGAAGGAGAATATTTGCGAACTAATAAGTTATAAGGGGTCTATGATATGACTCCTAAGATGACTTAGGGTTTGTACATTACTTTTATTCTGAATATTACTCATCTAGAAGACACTGAAATACAAGTCATCTTGTACAAGCTGTGTCCTGATTACTGAGAGTCAAGACCACATTAAGAGATGCATCAAGCCAGGACACAGTGATTCCTTGCCCTGCAGGACATGAGGTCCACAGCCAAGACACTTCAGTTCAGCATGCTGAGGCTTGTGAATGCAATAGGACATGCAGAGGAAGCATATAACTGATATGAAAGAAAAGAGACACATTATGCTGGTGAAAGCTCTCTGGTAGAAAGGATCTAGCATATTTAAATTAATGCATAGGTTTATTTACAAAGAGGAAGCTTTGAATGCCAGCTTGTTAGGACAGAACAGTGACTCTCTAAATGAAAGGTCTCCTGATCCAACAGGGGAGCCTGTGTTGAATTGGACTGGCAAGGTAAAGATATGACAGAACAGAGATGGAGTGATAGGGTAGGCTGGGGAAAAAAAACAGCGGTAGGGGCAGAGATAAAAGTGAGAATAAGTCTGAACAGAACTGAAAAAAAAATTAGAAATACAAGAAAAAATGGAAAAGTTTAATGTGTCTGCAATTACAATAAGAGCCCATCTACAGTTTCCATGGTCCTTAGAAAGCCTGTCTGATAATACATCAATTGGAATTAAGCAATTAAGCAACCTCAGTTGTGGCAGAGGAAGACTTGAAATGAAAAAAAATAAATAAAAGGCAGACAAAAAAGTGCTCCAAAAGCTTGCTTCAACTCTGCTGAGACAGCTCCAAACACTCAACTCAGGTTTTATGTCTCAAATCTTACAGCTAAACTGTGCTATCCCCCAGCAATGCTGACAGAAGCATTATGACAACACCTAAATTTACAGGAGCAGAAGTAGCTCTGATCCCCTAGTCACACAATGAAACTGGGACCCCCAGCATCTCTCAGACTCACAAATGAAAGGAAACAGGTATTATAGCCCTGCCCAATCCTGGGGCATCTCTGTGCTGCACTGAGGTAATTCTCACCAAGATTTTCATACAAGGTAATACAAAATGAAAGTATTTAGTTGTAAGTAGTTTTCAAATGAGTCACATGGAATACAGATATTAAACAAAGGGGTTTCCTAGTCCAAGACTCATTGAAGACAACAAAATAATTTTATGAATATATGCATAATTTTTTTGAAATGAAATTTGGCAGTTAAAGAAGTGACAATTTATTTGCAGGTGCAGAAATAAGAAAATCTGGATATTGTGAGACTTGGTGATGGTTAGATTTTGAGGTTGGAGAGAAATACATCAATTTGTAGATATACAAGTAGAGATAAACAGGTATCATGACTCAGGGCCACCATTAATTCAAGGTTCTAGAATTAAATCTTTCTTAGTGTACAATACTGAGAAATTAGTGGGGATTTTTTTTCTTCATGAACAGGACATAGGAATTGATGTTTGTATCAATGTGATCAATAGGGTACAGCAGAGTAGTGCTCTTTCTGTTCAAAACATAAATGTTCCCCCAAAAATTCAGAAAGTTTCTATATCTTGCTATTTTATTTTGTTCACAGTTTTTGAAAGCAATGTGTACAACCTTCTGTCAGCTCTCTCAAATATTAGCAAATTATTAAATAAACTTCATGCTATAGTATTTCTCTTCCTCATATGTCCAATGTTTAACTAATTTATATACCTGGAATTGTATATTTAAAGGATTAATAAAGTCAAATATTTGCTTGACTGCTTTTAAAAATAGATTAGACAAAGAAAGAACCAAAGAAAATTTTTCAAAAGTGATAACTTTGTCACTGTACCATTAACAAATATTGGTAGGAATTTGAAAAAATAGGAATTTAAATATATGAACCAATTATAACAGGGGAAAAAAAAAAGGTTTGACAGGTCAAGTGAGGAAAACACCATAAGAAACAATTCTGCATCAACCAGCAGCGTGACAGGTAATCTAGCACTGTGTCAAGATAGACACTGCTTTCCTCATTTTAGGACTCAAATGTCACTAAAGTCTCAGTTTGAAAACATATCTCAGTTCCAGGAAAAATCATAAAACCCAGTTCCCTGAAGGAGTTTTTAATATGTTGACTAAAAAAAGATCTCTGGCAAGCTGGTAATATTTAGCTGAACTTCTATGAAACACCATTCATGGAAACTACTCTCAGTCAGTCACTCAGACTCCAAGGTTTCTCTAAGATGCGGCTGATTTCTTCCATGAGCTGTGATACACCTTCATGCATTATCTGCCCACTAATATCTCATAACTTTGTGCAACATATCCTGTCCTGAGTTCTTCAAACAGCAAGACCAGTATTCACAGCATAAATTCAAGGATGTCACTGTTATAATTTTCTGTATCTTTACAAACAACTTTACTTTCCATAATGAACATGACCTTTAGGTAACAGGCACAGAAGATCGATTTTTTAATATGCCACCTTGGAGATATTTTAAATAGTTCAATTGCCAAGTCTATATGGTACCTAAAATACCCATGTGATTTATCCTTATTGGGATTAGAAACCTGTCCTGTCCTGCTGATTTCTAAAATACAATGGCACTTTATTACAGTTTTTGTAATACCAACACCAAAGTTACTTTCCTAGACTGTGCTTATAATAAGTAGCAATTTGAAAACTACAACATGCAGAAAACTTGAAGCTCATCTCTGTCTCACCCTTATAAAGCCATCAAGCCAAAAGAATCTATAATGCTCAGTCAGCAACTCATATCACTTCACATTTCCTCTGAGGGAAACACATGAGGTACACATCTCCACAACTGTAAAAAGCTTATACCTAGTAGGAGCATTCCACCAAAGAATTAGATTAATATTTTAAAGGTATTTTACTGTTTTGAATCACATTAGAATTTAATTCAACACAAGAAGAACCCCATGTCCTCACACTGCTGCCAGTCCCCCAAACACACATCAGAATCTGAGCTGGAAAATGATTTCTTCCTACAGCCTTGTCACTAAATTCATCTTTCTAAACAAGCTCTCCAGAGTCTGATGTGCACTGAATGAACCCAGGTTGTACTTCAAAGTAATCACTTAAGCTTGCCAAAGACCTCCACAAACACGGCAAAAATACTCCCTGCAGCAGAGCCATCAAAATCCTCAGAGTCTTTACTTTCATTTCTTGAAAGATATTATATTTAATCCAATGTACTCAGTACTGTTACTGAAATTATGTGTGTGGAAATAAACAACCATTAGAATAAACCATTAGAATAAACTCATGCAGAAAATCAATAAAGGATGGAGTGACCCAGCTACCAGCAGGGGAAACATTTTTTTGAGAAAATAATTCCTTGATCATGTCAGTATGGAACTTGACAAAATATCTTACAGAGAAGAACTTCAGAACTATGTTCATAATTTAAAAAAAATAGCAAAAATCATGGATTCAGTAGGAGTACTGGTTCTAGGGAACAAGTACTGCCCTCAAACTATACACACACACACACAAGCATATGCACAATGTGCAGCTCACCTATAATTTAGTTGACTGTCTTATCTCCCTCACTGCCATGTTAAGATCCTCTTTGATCTCTTTTCTCTCAGATGGTCTCTTGCTGATATAATATCCATTTAAATGTAAACCACTTTGTTTGCCAATAGTATTTATTTATAAAGTTTGCTTTTCCTGCTTCAGACCTGAAAGGCCTGACCACCCAAATACTTGACTTCTTCCATACAATATACTACGTGCTTACAAATTTTACCTGGTGAGAGGAATTTTTTTCCTCTCTAAAACTTTTCAATTTTAAATGATCCATATCAAAACTGAAGACCAAATTTCCTATAGCTGTCATATTTTAGATATCTGGGTATACTGTTACTATTATTTACCAAGTCTGTCTCAGTATCTCATTCCCTGCTTGTTGGTATGGTGTTGTGCATAGCATTGACTGCTGATGAACCACCTCTATAAAGCTCTTGAAATAAAAAAGTGATTATCCTTATTATCTAAACTGACTTCCTGCTAAAAGATGGTATAGTGCATTGACTCCTCATTTCTGCAAAATAAGATGGTTTTGTTTAAGTTATACTATATTATTAGGTACCTGTCTTGGTATGACTTTGGTCTATTTCATCTAATTATGGCTGCTTAAAAATTGATTTGGCATGTAGTCTGCATTAGTCACATAGGCTCCCCTCTGGCTCCTGTGGGCTCTGTATTCACTGGTATTACAGACTTCTCCATAAGGTGATTCGTCCCATTATGAAATAAATGTTTGAGACAGGTGAATACAGATTGTTTCCACAAGATTGAGAAGTTAACACCTCCTTCATTAACTTGTTTGAGTCATTGGTTGCAACATCACATTACAAATATTTCACTGCATTTCTGATCTCAATATTCTAGTGTCAGACTTCAACCCCTTTATGTCAGCTCTTTACCAGCTTATTTTTTTTAAAATTTTATTAGGAAGATACTTTTATTTATGTAATATGTTGAAAAAACAATTGTTTTTCTTTTATTGGACTGCAAACTTTTGTTATGCTCAGGTAGAAAATTAGTGGTCTCATTTGGATGTCTGTAAACTTTAAGTTTTACAATTACTTTCAAGTTCATAGAGTCAATAAAGTAATTTATTTTCTTCATTAAGAACATTGACCAGATGGATATATTAATGGATTAATCCTTTTAAAATCTTTAGAAATCTTTGTACAACCTTCAGGAAATTGCAATTTGGAAAAAAATAAAAAAATAAAAAAAAAGTGCTAGTCCCTTTATTAAGTAATAGCTTTATTCTGGCTATTTTCCAATCCCTGCAGGCCTTATTCAATCAGTGTGAGTTTGTCTAACTTTTTTTATGATACTTCAACCTGCTTGGAAATATGTTGCGGGGTCCTTGTCAATTAGCGGCTTCTAACATTTTGAACAATCATTCCTGGTCTACTCTGTAGCCTTCCTACTTCCTTGTGCTGTAAAAGTGATACTGGCAAATATCCATTTTACTCATTTGTTGGAACAGAGGTAGAATAATTGTTTAACCCCTGATATGGGTCACATTTTTTATTATCATTCTGAGTAAATGAGCTGCATAAGGCATTGTGCAGGCTACTTTCTTACCCTAGGGAAAAATTTGTATTTTATTAAAGCTAGGGACTTAAATTAACCCATTCTAAAAATGACTGTCCTCCTAAACATAGTGAAGCAAGAAACAGACTCACTCATGCAGTGATACAGCTATGTAGACATATTTATATACCAAAGAGTTAAACAGAAAAAGTGATCAATTTTCTGCAGTAGAAGTCTTGATTTGCAACCATTCAAAACTTCAGCTCTACACTGGAAACTACTGAGTGAACACTAAGAAATTCTGATATACATTGTTCAACCATTATCAGTTTGCCTTTTTATGCTCATTTATGTTTTCATTTATTGTTGGCTTTGAAGGTCTGGTGGGAAGAAAATGGCAGACGGTGATCTGCCACAAGGTGACCAAAATGTGTGGGCTCAGCATTCTGTCATACCACCTTGGCAAATCAGTGTCCTTTCTATGGATTTTGATACAATTATGGAATGAATGTTTGCAAAATATGCAGAAAGGACATACATATATTTGTGTACAGAATTTTTTTATTAAAGATGATAGAATTAGATGATTATAACAAATGGGAGTGTTACCTATTTAGTATTTAACTGCTTGTCTGTGAGCCATCTGGATGTCTTTTTTAATCAATAAAATAAGTAGCAGATTTTTTTTTTTATTGTTAACTTTCCAGCTAAAGGCATTTAATTGAAGTTCTAAAGCTGCCAAGGCCACAGGTTTACACAGCTTTAACCATCTCTGTTCTTTCTTGCTTCTCACTCTTGGCCACAGGTGTAACTTGTTTAGCTATAGGGCTAACTCAATATAGTATAACTGATATACTGATATAGCTGGTAGAGCAGTATAGCATCTCTAATGTTGGCAAAAAAACCCAAGTGAGAACTAGACAGTGTCTCCCTTGGACCTAGGAATTTAGCTGCTTCCTCTAATGTAGTGGCTTCCAGTCCTTGCAGAACTCTTGCCAGCTTAGGGCTGTGATATCAGTCATTGACTAACTAAAAGTAGTTTCCTTTAAGACAGCAGCTTCCAACCTGTGCCATGACATATGCAGATATTAAACAGGAAACTTCCATCTGACCAGGATATTCCTTACCTATGGGAGCTGCTGCTGGCTTTGCCATTGAGGATGAACAAAAAGAAGCATGATATTTCTGACTCAAATGTGCAACATCTCCCAATGCCCTGGACCATGATAGTTCAGCTTCAGAAGAGCTTGCAGCTCAGGAAAGCTCCTCTGAATTTTCTTTTCTGAATTTCTCAGACGTATCTGTGATGTCTCAGATTGCTACATTAGACTGTTCTGTTCATTGACAGTTTCTCTGAGCCTTCTTCTCACTCCACGACTTAGACCCTGCAGATATTTAATGTGTTGTTGCACTTATATATGAACTCTAGGGTGCTCTGAGTTTTGACAAAACACAGAGCATTGCAGTACAGAGGAGAAAAAGAGTTCTTCACAGAAAACTGAACTCACACTTGAAATTGCAGCTGCACAGCCCAGTGCTCACTGCCTACTTGCTGTCCCTTGGATAAGATTCAGCATGTGACTGGCTAATTCATTACACAGTGGGACAAATAAATCTGAAGGTCTTTATGTTATATTTTGTCCCAAAATGAATGAAAAGTACTTTCAAGGTCAGGTTCAGCAGAGATGGTATAAGAAATTCTTCTTTTTCCTCCCAGCTACTGTCTTCCAGAGCAGATCTAGTAATTGACTTCACTGATAAGTCTAAATTTGCTTGTCTTCTCACTGAAGTGTTTTTTCTTCACTACATCATTTTTTTTTAGAAGATTAATAACTTAGGTAATAACAGTTCAACTGTATAATACTGTATTATTTAGTCTACTTACAGTGAATAGACAGTCAAGTATTTTCTTCATTCTTGTAACTTGGTACTCCCTCTCCAGTTGTTTCCTGAGTATTGAGTTACGTTTCACTGACAGTCTTAAATCAGGACTTGTCAACTTTCATGGGGATCTACTGGACACCTTTACTCAGGCTATTTGTTTCAGAGCTCTATCTTCACCTGGGTCTGCCCAGCCAGCTAAACTCTTCATGTCTGGGAGCTGTGTGCTGCCATTATGTGCTCCAGCTGCTCTCCGAGTTGTTTGTTTGTTTCTTCTGATTAAAAATAAAGGTCATCTGAATCCTTGTTCAAGCCTTCCTTTCTAATCAGGAGGAATGAAATGGGAGCTCTTCTGTCAGGGACTGAGAGCAGTGCAGAAGTGATCATTAGAGCTAGTTTAGCATCTCTTTTGTATTTCTGTCTTTTGAACAGGCATAATCCTGATACTTCTTGCAAATTTTGCTAACTCTCTCTGAGGACTGACAATGCTTAATTGTTTTAACAATACTAGTTTGGGTTGCTATTGCACACTCTAAGGTATGCCAGTACTCATGTAGCTAAGAATGTTGACATAAATGTTCCTCTTGTCTGCTTGCATCCTGAGGAGAAGCTAAAGAAAGATGTGTAGCTTGCATGTATGAGAGTAAAGGGTGGTAAGTAACAGTCAGGTGAGTAGGTATATTTATATGGAATGCATTCAACTCAAATATCTGCAAAACGAGCACTGATGTGAATAAAATAAGAAACAGTAAATTGATGGTGATGAGATAGCAGATCTCATCATGCAGCAGAAGCTCTAGCTTTATTTATTCCATGAGTATAAATAAATTTATATTGTTCAAAGCCAAAACCCAGTATAATGAATCAAGGTGCACATTTTAATTATTAACCAGGGGCCTATTGCTCTAATTAGGCTTTCCTCCATTTCCAGTTCATATACCAGCTTTGGTTATGTCAGAGAAAAGCTGCTGCTTGTTTGGGAAAAAGAANAAAAAAAACCCCAAAAAAACCCAGGCAGAAACAAAAGAGGAAATGAGAGAGAAGAGAGAGAATGAGTTAATCGGACTCTAAGGACCTTGCCCTGCTTTAATCTGGGAAACGTCTGAAGGGACCTTTTCTTCATGCTACTTGGGAAGAGTATCTGAGGATACTTAGAGTCTGCTTCAGGATAAAGCATGTCTTGAAGACAGACCTTCTATAGAAGCCACCCTGTTGTTGTAATATATTCATTTTCTGTGCTTTAGTTTTGCAACTGAGTCACTTCAAAGGTGATTGAGGGATATGGCCAAAGGAAGAATTACACTAACGAATGCCTGTGTAACAGAGACATTAATCAGAATTTTAGTTGCTTCCTGATTAAGGGATAAGAAAGCAAAGATTTGAGATAAACTGCACACATGAAAAGGAATACCTGACATTGTTGTCTAATAATGTGATCAAAGGAAAAATTAGCAGAGGTGAGCAAAACTCAAAGGCTTTGTAGAGCCTACCTGCTTTTGACTGCAGTCTCCTGCCCTCCTGCTTTCAGATGAAAAGCAGGTGGAAAAGCAATAATTGATAAGCTTGGTTTTGAAGCACTTATTTAGCAGTGATCATCAGTTCAGCTTTAATTAAACACATATAAAGTAGAGGGAGCAGTGAAAGAGACTTGAATTTTTTAGTTGCACTTCTTATCTGCATATATTAACATTAAAGTAAAATCCGATGGACTAATGGAAGTATAACTACAATAGAAGTTGTTTAATTTTAAAGAAAATAAGGGGAACTTTGTCTTGAAATTCTTCAGAACAGGAGGCAGGAGAATGAGTAAAAACTTTTGCTGCTTGAGGTGTTTGCAGTAACATGCTGCTTGTTATTAACAAAGACAATAGGCACAACAGTGAGTAAAATTCCCAGAGTTGTTTTAGAAGTTAGTATCTCTGAGACATTTACTGGACTTTACTTGTCTGCGTTCAGTTTGAGTTTTAGACTGATCAATCATACCTACTACTAATAAATCTTCTGCATATATTGTAATTATGTTAGCTAAATAGACTAAGACCTGCTGTAACATTTTTTCTTATTTTTTTATAAATATGTTTAGTGGAAAGAAAATGCAGATATTACCATAACATAAAGCAATCTCTTATGTATTGATACAGAGCTTGTATGTGGTGAACTATAGGTGGAGCCTTACCCAAATTTGACAGTGAGGAAAACTAGTAAGATTTAAAATTTGTGAGGTAAATGAGAGTCATGTGTTGACAGACTGATCATATACATCTTTTTCCCCAGCAATAAGGCAAAAAAATGAAAAGGAAGCTGTTAAAGTGAATGATAAACCCAAAAGGCACTTGTAGCTAAGTCTTCAGAAGGGTTTTAGTGGGGTGCCCTAGGCTAATGAACATTGCTCTTGGTGAATGCACTGTAGTTTGTAATTTTTTTACTCTTGTTTAAAAATGGCTCTTCAGATTAACTGGATACCTTCCTTTGAGCTATCGAAAAATAGTTGCCTTTTGAAATTACAAGATAATTGGGCAGTGGTATAAAAAAACCATAAGTCTCACTATAACTTCCTATTGCTATGTTATCACTTGTCTAATTACACGCAGATGTATTTGTGCTTAGTGAATCATTAGTCTTCATCAGCATACAAAGGGAAAAAGCATCTCTTGACTCTGAGCTGCTACAAATAAGGCACATGGTATTTACCTGCTGTGCTAGTCAGTACATGAACTTTATTTTTTTTGTTTTTAAATAAATAAATCTTTAGGTGATTGAGTGAAAAAGGAAACTTGCCCTTTGTCACTAATATTTAATTTCTTATATACTAGCTGGTACAACTTTAGGAAATGTTTAAAAATCTGCAATTTAGCAAGGAAAATCTAACATACAAAAACCAAGCAACCAAACAAAAAGCTGTAACTCATTGGGAGACAGTTCTCCTGCATAACTGCCAGGTTCCAGTTCTTTGTTGCACAAGTTTAGGTTGGTAACTTTCTCATTCAACCTCCAGCAACAAGTTTAATGTCCTATTTCTTTCTGCCTTTCATAAAGGGAAATATTTTTACAGATCAAAACGCAACCTACTAGTCAGCTTTATCTCTTGTACTTTCACTTGCATCTTTGCTGATCCAGGCTTCTGTGACTGAAAACATGTCCTAATTATTGTATTCTATACAAATAAAATATATTCCTCTAATTTAGGATTCTTGAGTGGGAAAACATAATAAAGATGTCATAACAAGGCTCTACTTCCCACCCTGATTCAAAACTACAGAATCCTCACATAAAACACATAGGTTGTTACCCTGTGAACATGTCAATTTTCACTAATAAAAAATAATTTGCTGGAATCAGTCAATGTGGAAGAATTAGGTTTTTTGAAAGGGGGTGGGTTTGCTTAAAAATTTAGGGTGATAAATTGCAGGAACACATCCTACTTCATGTTGTTAGATGTTGACCTTAACGACTTCTTATGATGGTTTCCTGTTTTTATTTAACTATGATTTTTGTCCTGAAGAAAAGAGATATTATATATGCCACTGCCTGTGTTGAATGTTTCCTTGGTGCCATTCTGTGGTATTTGCAGCCCTCTTTGACATTATCAAATGGATTGACATTTCAAATATTTGCAGTGCTCAGCGGGTACTAATTCAGTGAAGGTGAACCATGGGTTGCTCACATAGTGGCACAGCAAGTGATGTGTGTCTATTTAATCACAGCTGCCGAAATGAGATCAAAAGGCACTGTGTTGTTAAACCCTTAAAGCTGCTGTCACAGCAGAGAGATCAGGAGGGGCCCACCACAGGAAGCAGAGTGAAGAGGAAACTTGGGCTTGCCGTTAATGCAATTCCACTGTTGGCTATGTCTCTGCTTTAAGTGGAGATGACTAAAGGAGAATGGCTGCACAGATGAGCTGCACCTGCACCATCTCCCACACGGATTAGCCCAGTACCAGGAGGACCAAGAGGCACTTCTTTAAATGTATTTCTGTTATCCATTCTTCCTTAGATAAATGAGACTTTTAACCTCTCTTTCAGCAGTATTTAATTTTATTAGGTTTTTGGGGGTTCTTTTGTGAAGTAGTCCTTGTTCAGTTTTTAGCTGGTGTTCTGCACCATGCTGAAGCTTCTTGCAACTGCAGAATTCAATGACAGGACATGCTCATTCACCCTGGACTGAGATTTGAAAGGTTTCTTCCAACCCAGACAATTCTATGATTCTAAGATCTCTCAGGTTGGTTTTCCTTCACCTGCTGAGTGCATGCATTTGTTGCACAGCTGCACTGCACAGTTTCTAACCAGAAGAGGGCAACCACATCCACCAGCTGCTGGGCTGGAGCAGGAGGCTTATAATAAGTGAGGTAGATGGTGGCACAGAGGGTGAGTGGAAATGCAATAAATGTTGCAGAAAGGCTGCCTGTCTACTTTAACTATTCTCTAGTCACTCACATTTTTAGAAGAATTAATTTTGACATAATTTTTAAGGATTATGATTTAAATTGGCACTGGTTCTTAACAAAGGTTAGATCTAGTTGATATCTGTTTGCGGTGCTCCTTAATAATGGGATACTTGAGTTTTCAGACAGGAACTCTTGCAGTCCTTTGTCTCTGGCTCCTCTTTGCCATTCCCACTTCCGTTCACTAGGTCTTGCTGCCCCATACACAAAAAACGTTACTTGTAGATCACGGGGCTTTAAGTCTCTTTTTTGAGCCTGCTATTTTGTCAGTGGATTCACTTGTTCAGGAGCACTTTCTTTATGCTGAAGATGTGTCCTTTGGGAGGAGACATAAATAAATATGGCAGGCAGAAAAGAAGTCAAATTAGCAAACCCCAAGTATTTCGTAACTATGTGAATACTTTCTACTCCATCAGACTGAAGTATCAACTGTTCTGTAGCATCCCAAAGCTATGGACTATAAATAAGGTAAAACCAAAGAAAATGCTATAACCTGTGTGGGATAGCAAAATAGCCTACAAAGCAAGCTGAAAACTAGCCAGATTTCTTTATTTTAGGATACAGTTCTTTTACTAATGCTCCCCAAGGAATGCTGTAAATGCCATTTTTCTCACTCTTGCTCAGAATTTAACTCACTTGCAATTATACATAAGTATCACTCATTCTATCATTATTTCTATTTATTCTATCATTATTATATTTACAAAAAAAAAATAAATCTACCTGCTCCTGGCAGGAATATTTATTATTTAAATTAAGAAAGATAATTGCAACATTAGTGTTCCTGGGTCTTTTGCTTGATACCAAATAAGAATGTTAATTTAAAAACTGAAAAAGCAGAGTTATTCCTCTCACCCACTAAATATTAAACAATGAGAAGGAAAAATGTGAAATATTATGTTCAAACTATTATTTTTCTCTCTGAAAGTGTTACTATGAGTAATGCCTCAGCTACAATTTATTTCACTTTATGACAGGGAATGGAGTCCTAAAATTATGAAGTTCTCAAGTAAATTCTCTTATCTTCTTGTTTACAATTCAGCATTCTGTTGACTTGACTGAAATCACTCATGAATCTTAAACTATCTACCAATGTCTGAATGAGAATAACAATTTGGGTATTCTGTAAAAATTTTAAACGTGTTATTCCTGTTCCACATTGTCTCTCATTTATATAACCTTTTCTTTCTATTGCTTTTATTTAGGACAAATTATTTAACTATCATCAAGCAGAATATGGCAAGTTCACCTTCTTTACCCTCTAAATAGTTGGAAAATGTGTATGATGAATATATACGTTAGTTGTTATTTTCACGAACAAAGAAAAGTAAAGAGAAAAACAGATATGTCCACTCAAGACGTTTTCTGCACTGGTCTGGAACTGTCTAGGAGACAAGTATTGCGGTCTTGCCATTGGGGAGCCAGATGGCATTAACTGTATTAAAACTTCACACAATGGCTTAACATTATAAACAATAAAAAAAGACTTAACCTTTCATAAATGTGTAGGTCATGAAGCAGATGGAAATGAAGGTGACCTTATGCAGCTTGAGAGCCGTAATTTGGTGTGTGCCTGTACACTGAGGTCTGTCTTGCCAGCCTCTTCTAACCACAAAATACTTACACAGATTCGGGTCTTCCAGCAGTTCTCTTTGTGGTAAGTTGACACCTCCATGCCTGAAAAGGATCTATAAACAGGAAATGTATGCTTCTGACCACTTTCAGGCTTTCCAATGGTATAAATTTGGATTCCAGTCAAATTTCAATGCAGGACTGAATTGGTTCTTATTTTGTATGAGTTTATTCATCTATAAGTAACTTACTTTCCTATTAGTAATTACATGAAAAAGAAGACGTAGTGCTACAGTGGCTAGGAATCCCATTGCTGCTGTGATGTATCCAGATCCAGCTTTCTCTAATGTATTTAGATCCAACATTATGTTTAAAAGATTTTATCTCACCATGTAAAAACATGGATCAGACTCTTCCTGATATGTGATCTAGTTAGAGTCCTTAATCTATCAAAAAGCCCATTATGTTTCTCCAAAAGGAGTTTTACCTTTTCTGTAAGACAGCAGGACACCTAACTCTGTTAGCTGCTGTTAACATCCTGGAGGCTATTGGGTAACAACAGCACTGCATGAAAGCTTTCGGTAAGTCTATTGTGAAGACAGAAAATTTATCAAAAGCATTCACTTACGGGGCTACTTCTGGGAAAAGCAAAGGTGGTTACCCGAAGCGCAGGTTAAAATTCAGATATATTTTCTCATTTCCACCGTGTAGCTGAATCCTCCCTCCTTTATTTCACGGAATGTATTGCCACTGACATGTTTCTCTTCCTCTGCCGTAAGCAGATGCAGGTGATAAAAACAGATATGCACATTCACTTGGTGTGCAGAGATTTCCCATTCAGAACACTTCCTTCCAAATCTGAAGAAATATTTGCATGCCCCATAGGGAGAGATGAGAAAATAAATCACACTGCCAGTTCCGAGCTGTAGCAGGTTTCTGCTGGGCCTGGGAAGGAAACAAGCTTTCTATGAGGAAAGTGCTCTCTATGGCTTAAACAAGCGAACCAACACAGGACCTGCTGCAGTGCAGTCATAGGATTATGCTGCTGCCTGTCTCAATAATGAGCACTGAAGTGGGTAACACTTGCATGTGAACTTTTGAAAAAGTATACAGGGTATAATAAAATTTGAGAACAAACATATGAACAATCAAAAACCGCAGTGACACGCTGGGATTGACAGACACATTCAGAAATGAAGCATCTGTGACAGGTCTTAGTTCCACTTAAATATTTGGTCAGGACTCTGTTACCGCTTCAAGCTGTATCTTGGATGTTGCTTATTTAATATACTCCCGCACATTAATAGGTACGTTAGCTCCAGCAAACAGAAGCTCCACTAGATAATTTAACACAGAGCCCTCCACTGAATTGCATTCCTTCAAATAATCATGTTCCTTAACCTTTGCTAGAGTGAGTAGAGATAATGATATAGAGAATGAGGTAAGGTTTTCTATTTATCTAAAGCCGAATCACCTTGCTTTTAAGATCAAATATTGAAGACAAAACTTGACAGTGAAACTCCTATGACTTATGACTCTACACTGGTTATTGGGCTCAGTACAACAGGCTCTGTGTGATATTTTATGATCTGTGTTACACAGAAGGTCAGAAGGGATGATCTAATAGTCCCTTCTGGCTTTAAAATCTTTGAATCAGAATCTAAACTAGACTGCAATGGAACTATTACTCTCTGTGTGAGTAAAACTAAATGTGCAAAATGTTAACAGGTTCTGTGCCCACAACGGTTCAGACACACTTTTTTCATTCCCTTTATCTCTCTGAGAAGTGATTCCCAAGTGTGGCTTTGCTGGGTTTTTATACCTTCTTTTCTCCCCATCCCTCCCACACAAACACCTTCTCCTTAGTCATATTCTGCCTTAAGCTGTGAAATGGCAGCCATCACCAGCCTGAGTGCCTTATCTGGGAACCATTGCGGTCAGGATTTCCTGCTCATGTAATGACTCACATGAAACTTTGAAGAATTTTCTCCTTTCAACTAATTGTAAGGTACTTCTTTGTCACCTCCCCCAGTTCAGAACGCTGAATTCAGAGACTTGGAGTTATTCATTGCAAAGTGTTTTCTGGTTTTTCTAGTCATTACAGTTACCAATTATATCAAGGCAAATTCTGCTGAAGGGTAGATCATACCATGAAATACCCAGCACCATTTTGGAGAGAAAAATGGAACTACTCACACAGAATCAGACCCTGTGTGTTTGCCTATCCTGGTGATGCTCGAGATATACACACAGCTTTCACCCTTTGCTATTTTTCATAGCAAATTTTCTCACTAAGAACGTGTTGTTTACTTCAGGTCCCTAGTGTTTTCTGTTTCTGATTCATGGAAAATAGAGCTGCACAGGTAACTAACTACTTTATTGTCTTTCATCATTCCCTCTGGGATATTTCTGCATTGTTTTAGTCACCAGTGAGAAACACCACCATGTCATGTGTAGTATTCATTGTAGAATTAAATGAAGCATGTGCTGCAGCACCTGAGAACAACTGAAAATAATTGAAATGAGATATAAACTCTCATTACTCCCATTAAGGTTTATTTTTCATAAGAAACATTACTGGGGAATTTGATGCCAATCCTCTTGGTTCCTCTTGTTGTGGGCTGGCACAAGACTGGCATATGAGGCACCAGAACAAAACAAAACAGAAATGGAAAATGTTGGTATTCTTGCATAACTGAAGGCAACCTGTTAATGTGACAAGAACCTAAGAGAAGCTGAGGAAGAGACTTTATGTGGGAGGAGACGGAGCACTCCACTCTCCGCCTTTGCAGCAGCTGCATTATGAATTAATAAAGAGGCAATTTCATGAATATTCACATAAGGTCTTTTTATTAATAATTCATAAGGCTATCAATCAAGCAGCTGCACGTTCAATATAGGAAATTGAGGTTAAACCTGTTTTACCCGGCTTTTTGAATTACAACTGGAGGTGCAAGGTTGAAGAGTGGGGGAAGAGGAGATAAAATGTTTGTCATGAAAAGGATGGATGAAAAAAAAGTATTTTGGTAAGTGAGGGGAAAGGGTGGGGAAGCCAGGACAAAATGCAAGTGATGTCTTTTTGTCATACAGTACGTCATTAAGATGTTGTCATGATCAGCGGTGGAAAGCTACTCTGATTCTCTGACAGCAGGAACACTTTGTACTAGCTGCACCTTGAAGAACTGTTGAGCATGCTGAATATCATTGCTTTCTTTTTAACAAAGACTATATCAGGCATCTTGTGTTCTAATTATTTTCTCTGTTTGTTAGAAGCTAGCTTTTAAAAAAAAAAAAAAAAAAGTGTAGAAAAAAATTCAACCCAGTCCAAACACATTTTCTCTAAAATTTTGTGAGTAAATTTGTGTATAAAATAAACCACAAGTTTCAGAGACAGATAAAAAGATAATTAAGCTTATGAATCTCTTTGTGAAACTATGGTTCACTGAAATATGAAGTCTTGTTGGAATTAATATATTGTACAACTCCTATGTATAATAAATCTACTTCTCAGTTCTCAGAGAACCAGATTAATAAAGGATATGGAGAAGTTTAAAAAAATTAATCTCTAACCTACAACAACTGGACCTTCTTTTTCATGCCATTATTTTCTGCATTTCCTCTGTAGTGCCTAAGTGCATGATGCAACGTCACATAACATAAGACATTGGGTTTTGTTTTGCTACATGGTACATATCATGATTAGCGCAAAATGATAGCATATATCATGATATAGAGGCTGGCCATCTGATAATGCTATATTGAGGCTGCACCTTGTGTAAATCACTGAATGTTGTCTGACAAGTGAAGAAATATGGATTTAATGGGAAATACTGTAAAGCATAAAACCCCAACTTTTCAGGCCTATTTCAAAGCCTGATTTGTAATAGTACAGCCTAGAGTTTTGAATATGTATGGGCTTCAAACTTTTACCCAGCACAGCTTTCTAACTACCAAGATAACTAACAATTGAAGCAATCTGCCTATTCAAAAAGGAATCTTGTGTTTAAAAATATTTTAGAGACTTTCAACACAAATTTTCTAAAAGTTGTACTGTGAACTCAGTAGATTCTTTTCAATTATTTGAAAATTGCTCTAATTGAAACAGGTTGAAATTCAGAGTTAAAACTTAAAGCAAGCTGGATGATCTCATGTCCTCTGGTCTTCAAAATTTGAGTTTTTCATAACACTGTATTGAATATTTTTTATATGTACTTGGCCTTGAAAAATTTCCAGGAGAGGATAATAGTTTGGATAGAAATTGTCTGCCTACCTTTATCAATGCTATGATGATGGTGAAGAAATGGTAGGCATACAAAGTAGACAGTGATTTTGTGTGACAAGTAGTTATTTGTCTGTTTTGGACAAGCAAGCTTTTGGTTGGCTTGAAGAATTCTACACTATACGGAAGGCTGACTGCAGTCCCCTGCAGAAGAAGGGTCTGTTAATAATGATTAAACTAATTATCAATTTGCCCTTTCTAGGAATTTTTCGTTTTTAAATACCGTTGCTTTTAGGGTGTATGTAAGGATAATGAAGCTTCTGACTGCACTATGTAAAAAAAAAAGTGCGATTTCAAACCAGAGCGTTTATAGAATTTAAATGGGAAAGTTATGATACAAAGCATATTTCCTTCATTGAAGATAAATATTATGCCTCAAATGGTTTTATTAAATCTCTTTTCTACCTGTACATCTAATAACATCTTTTAGTCCTTTGCTCTGCACCAGAACCAGACACAGATTAAAAAACAGAAGAGTTTGGCCCCATCAGCAAATAGTTCCACTGCTGCTCTGTCCTGTAGCTTTGTGGGCTGAACTATCCTTCATACTCCTGGCTTGAAGTAAGCAACCAAAACAGAAAAGTGAGAATATGAGCTCTCTTCTACGTCTTCATTTTCTGTTTCTGTGGAAATGGACCTGGGGAACACAAAAAGCAAACCAAATACATTAATGACCTTAAAATGCCTCTTAGATTTCTTCAATATTATTTTCCAAAAAATGGCAAGCACCTGGAATCGGCACTCATTGCCCACTGAGGGTGAAGAGGTGAAAGTGACATTTGCTTTATAGAGCATTACAACAATAAGTAAACAAAATCACCCTCACATCAAAAACACAACTGCAGGGAGAAATATGTTCTCACATTATTTCATTTCATTTGATATAGCTGTGATTTGGGAGAAGAGGAGATACAAGCTAGTTAATGAGACCTGTTCTGCTGTTTTTTTATGATGTTTTGAGTAAGGACCGTAGTAAAAAGTTTTGCATGTACACCAGTTTTTTTCCTCTTTCCTCATATTCCTGTCAAAAATTATCTCCTTTGGCCCTTTTTGTTTCTTCCAGTCAGTTTCCCTACAGGCCTTCAAGCCCATCTTTCCATGTCAAGATCACAGCAACTCCATGGGCTTGGGCATCGTGTTCTTTTTCATCCTGATTTTTTCTGCTGACCTATTCTGAACACCACATCCAGAACCCTCACTGCCTTAATGGTTTACAGCATTTCCAGACGGATTCTGATTCCATGTGCCCACATCACTATTGACAACTTTCCAATTAAACTAACACAAAAGTATCCAGTCTCTCTTTGGTCAATGGTTCATTTCTTAGGCTTTCCCAGGCTTTCCTGGTCTCTCAGATGGTCACCTGAGGAAAAAAATCATTCTTTATGTATAAACTGGCAATGATTTAAAAGATATATTAACTATAAAAGTACAGGATATGTCTTACCAATGTTCTCTATTATGCTGAGGGCAATTGACTGTCCTCGTGTACCTTCCATCTACAGCTGTTTTGGTAAAGTCAGCAATTTTTTTTCTTTTCATTGTCACCCTTTGTAGAAATGTCTGCCAAAGATAAGACTTCTTTTTCTTTCTACAGGACACCTTTCCCAAGGAAGTCCATAGAATAATCATCATTTTCTAGGGAGAAGAGCTGCGGCAGAATAGTACTATAATATCTCTGACATGTGAAGATTCTGGGAGCTAATTCTCCTCACTAAGCGACCTTACATGGTTCAGTAACAATCTGCTGCAGGAATCACTGACATGGATGATTGTTCTTTGACTTTTAACCTCCAGGTAATAGAGATTTAGTGTTACTTTGATGGAGACGATATTTTCTAACATTGAGTTTCTAATAACTACACTATATTACCTCACAAAAAATAATGGAGTTTACAATAGGAAGCTAATGCTCCTTTTCTCCCTGTCTTTTAAGCTCCATTTGCCTCTGGAACAAATTCATTCAAATACACCGTCCATAGAGTCTGCAAGTTTTTATGTGCTTTGTTATCACACGTACAAAGATCACTTAGTACTCATGAAACAATACTGCATTTATCAAACAACATTTAAATTACAATCCAGAAATTTTACTAAGGCTAGGTGGAAAAGGAATTTATATTCTTTTTCTTGCTGTAAGCAATATATGAAAAACACAGCTGGCAAAGTAGTCATTATATGCACTAGGGTTTTTTTTTTTATCAGCTAAAAAATAGTTTGTTTATATTAAAAACCCTTGTTGCTCTTATTAATTGTTTTTTCTACAAAAGTTATATTGTTTTTCCTTAGCAGTTAGTTAACTTTTTCTCTTTTGATGAATGTGTTATTTTCTGAAATCCTGGATAGTCTTTACTTTGTCACATACTAGAGCTCAGCATTGTTCTCTTTCCATGATTTCTGTTGTCCTCAGTACCGCTCCAGAGTTATTTGCTCTGGGGGGAAGGAACGAGTCTACCTTTTCAGGCTGACCAGTCTTTGTCTGGCAGATGAGAAGGTGGACAAGTACTTTTCCTCATCTTGTGAAGGCTGAAATCTAGACAATCCATCCTGAACTGATACAACTTGCTCTTATCACACAGACCGGAACAGGCTTCAGGAAACAGGGTAAATCCATTTAAAATCCACAGTGCACATTTTTTTGGTTACACTTTATTGACCTCATGTGCAACCCGTGAGACAGAGACAGACCATACCTGGCTGTGTAGTCTCACACTGTAGTGCAGTACATCCAGTCACCTCATGCAGGATGTTTTACAGCACATGAGATGGGTTGTGCTGTCACATGTCACCAATAAAGGACCAGGGTCTGGTAGCTGCTGTCTTTCATACAGTGAAAGCTCCACCTAGACTGGCTCTAGTGGACAATGTAGCCTGCACTGGAAACCACGCACAGCTTCCATGTATCAACCAGGGACACACCTGCATTATTTTTCCAAGGGGTGGACACACTGATAAATGTCTTCTTTAATACTTACAGCAGCAATACCTAGAGGTCACTGTCTGCTGTCAGGAGGAGAAAATTGTCGTAGCCTTATCAAGCTAGCCAAATTAATAAAAAATTAGTAACTTCAGTTACAATTAGCTGACCCAAACTGGACATTTGATAAACACTAACAAAAAAGCTGTTATTTCTTCATGGGCCAAAAGAANCCTTTCTTCCTTTCTTCCTTTCTTCCTTTCTTCCTTTCTTTCTTCCTTTCCTCCTTTCCTCCTTTCTTTCTTGCTTTCCTCCTTTCTTTCCTGCTTTCCCTCCTTCTTTCTTTTTTAACACACACATTAGTAGTCATAGAAATTTAATGTTTGGGTTTAAAACCAAAATAGCAGATATTGGACAGGTAATTACAGTGCATTTGCGGTTCAGACACTAAGGCAGTGAGGACAAACATTTATGCAGGTTTCAGCAAATTTATCCCATTTGGAATTACAGCATCATTTTAGTGTTGACACCATGTGAAAGAGATACATAATACTAGTTAGCAGTTGTTATTTAACATATTTGCTGTATCTTACTGATAAAGAGAACTTTCTTTCCAATAATATCCATGGTTTTATGTAAGGAAAAATTGTAAGAAAAACTAGCCTATTTTGATAGATTGTAATGATCTGAGGTGATCATGACAGCATGAGGCTTGAGATGCAAGCTAAAATTTTCAAAAACATTTAAATGAAATTGAAAGTGATTGTAAGACCAAGTGTCATGTTCAGAAATAGCCTAGATAATTAGCATGAGTTTTATAAAGAAATCATAGAATATGAATGGAAAGTGCCTAAGTCTTACCTGACAACGGGCCTTAAGTATTTAACTTATTTTGCAGCTTTAAAGTTTCTCCTGTGGTTTTCCATAAGACTACTTTGGACATGAAGTTCATACCTGTGTGTACAAATCTGATATTCCAGCATATAAATACCTACTCAACTCTTTAAATCACAAGTAGATATTTAGTAATATTTATCTCTACAATTTATTATTTTCATGGGGAAAAAACAGTGCTTTATAAATGCTCAGCAAATTCAAAGTATAAGATGAGGTTCATTCAAAAAAGAGGAAAAAAAAAGGATCATTCTTAACAATGTCTATTACAATTCTTAGCAAGCAGAATGGATGCTTTTAAGGTCAGAAAAGAGTGGAAATGGCAAACAGATGTATGAGCCATCATTGTAATTTTTTAACTCACTGATTATTCTGTCTCTTGAGAAATGAAGAGAACTGCAAAAGAAGAAGAGAAGCATTCAGAATAAGCTCATTATCCTCTCTTTACAGCTCCCTTCTCTCCTCCCCCCCAAATATACTCCAATATCTCATTGAGAAAAGAACATAAAATTTACCCTTGACTTTTCTATGATTTAAGCCCATATTCATTAATTTTTTTGCACATGTGATATTTTCCCCAAATCCCAACAGAAAAAAAGCTAACTGTTTTCCCTACATTTTCTTCTGTGATTTCACCTTTTCCTTTCCTTCTACTGCTAGGGACAGCCTATGGTTTCAGTCTCATAAATGGTTACTTAATACGTGCAAAGCAAAATCTTTAGAAACTAATATAGCATGGAAAAAGGAGGTGAAGCTGCTGTGTACTCCCTAAGGGATAACAGAGTTCTCTCACATTTTGTGGAAAATGATGGGTGCCTACATTCAAAAGTAAAATAATGATACCATATTTTATCAAGTGGAACAGTTACCTTAAGCTGGGAAGACTTGTCATCTACATTAGATTTAAACATTTGCTTTAGAATTCATATCAAATGGACAAAGAATGTTTAAGGATTTACTGAGCATAACAACAGATGTCCGTCTTCTCTTGACCTTTGATATAATGTGCCTGAGGATGGAGAATACAGGGAGGACACACTTTCTGCCCTGTGATCCAAATGAGACAGGTACAAGACACCACAAACTGCCTGACAAATAAAAAGTAGTTTTTCAAGAAAGAAATGTATAGAATGTGTAAGCAATCTGACAGTAAGGAGATATGAATCTTCACTTCATACATGAAAGATTAACACTTCACAGCCCTAGATCCTTTTCATTTAGTAGTGAATACCTCTCCTTACAGTGCAAAAAGACTGTGCCTTCTGGCATTATAATTCATTTTACCCACACTGACTGTAATCTGTAATGTAGCACACTTTCTGTAAGCAGTTAATATCAAGTGCATGTACTGTCTTTAAATAACAACCACAACAACAACAACAACAACAACAACAACAACAAAAATAGAAAAATATAGAAGCATAAGGATGCATTTGCGTGCCTGTGTGTTATATAATTATCACCTCAAGAATGACCACTTAGTTTCATTCTTCCACTATTTTTTTTCATTCATTTGATTCCATAGTTCTCTCTAAATGGTTTCAGGTCAGTCAGTCAGAAGGAGAGAAATCATTCTCTTCATTGTTTCTAACACACACTGTGCATCTGGTCATCAGAACCAGCCACTCAGATGCCATTGACTGTCCCACTGTGTTGGAAAACAAAAAATTCAAACTAGAGCCACAAGCTTCAGTTTATATCCTTGTCTGGAATAAAGTCCCCAGAAGGGACTGGAAGTCAAACTGGACAAAGGTCATGTACTTCAAACTACAAATGGTTTTCAAGGCTTTTCCCTATTTAGTTGATTTTCCAACACTGTTTTTTCAGAAAAAGTGGTGTTAGAACATGTCAATGAGCCTCGTAAAAGGCTTTGCTGCATGTACTATTCAGTGTCCCTGGATAGGTCAGGTCTCTTTGAAGTGCATTTGCTGGAAAGGGGAGAAGAACACTCTTCAAATCAAGATACAGCATGGATAAATAGTGCCTCTTTCTGTCCCCCATGTCAGAGGCAGCAGAGAGGAGGCAAGTGCAGCATCAGGATGGGAAGATTCAATTCCAGATTACTTTCTTGCATAAAGTCTTTCTGTACGGTGGATACAGTCACTCAGAAGCAAGTATTCTGAAACAAAGGGAACTAGACCCCTTATTTCTTCCACAGGAATGTTTGCTTGCCCAACAGTATTAGTGCTTTAGGCTGATTCATCAATGCTTCATGTCTCTTTTTTCAGGCCCTAACCATTTCTCCTTCTGAAAAGCTACTTAACAGAGAGCTACAGAATTAATCTAAAACATACCAGAGACAGTGTAGAGATTCTCATAAATACCTCAAAAAGTAATTTATGGTGAATTTACAGCAAAACACAATTGTGTCAACAATTGCTGCACTTATTTTAAAGGGGTTTAATTTAATTATAAATAGTTTATTAAATTATTACTCCTGTTATCTGCATGAATGCTGGCAACAGTCTATGGAAGAGTTGTAACTGAGTCTGAAAAAACTAAGAATGCATTTGCCTTTTTTAAGGAGAGTATATTTTGTTATAAAATGCTTAGTAGGCAGAAACACCCATTTGGAATGAAATATGGATGATGGGACAGAGACCACCCTCAAGCAAGTTTCAAATGATATAAAACTGAGAGGGAGTGGTTGGTACATCAGAGATACAGGTGACTTTAAAATATCTCCAGGGGTGAGATACCTCCACAACCTTTCTGTACAATGCATTCCAGTGAAAAAGAGTGACTGTTGTATCCAAGGCCAGTGGTACAATGACTGCTGTACTTTCATCAGTACAGTTTTGGTTGCGCTGCTATTCACAGGGACCTCAAAAGGTTGAAGAAACAAGATGACAGAAAACTTATGAATTTCAAGAAAGGGAAGTGCAAGGTTCTCCATCTGGGAAGAAATAGCACCATACATGAGTATGGGCTGGAGGCGGACTGTCTGGAAAGCAGCTTTGAAGGAAAGGCTCTTGGGATCCTGACCAAATTGAAGATAACCCAGCAATGCGGTATCCTGGTGTGCATTAAGGAGAGCATTGCTAGCAAGTCAAGGAAGGTGATCCTTCCATGGGAACAGGCTGTCCAGAGCAACTGTGGAGTCTGTATCCTTGGAGATATCCAAAACCTGTCTGGAAAAGTTACTGAGCAACCTGCTGTAGCTGATCCTGCTTGAGCAAGGCACTTGGATTCGATGATTAGAGGCCTTCCTACCTCAAATCCTCTCTGAGTCTGTGGTTCTGATTTCCGTAACTGTTTATAGTTGTCTTTAAAAGCAAAGCTGGAGGAAAGTACACAAAGGGGCAGAAAGAAGATGTAAATGGGTCACACTCTGTGCTTCATCATAACCCTGTTTCATTGTACCAAAGAAAAGCAGACTATGGCAAAGACCATAGAAAGTGTAAATAAAGGAAATTAGGACTGCTGCCAATCATCCAATGAGGGTCCCCACCGAGGACAGGAATCACTGTGGCTTTGTTCTTAGGAAGAAGCTTAAAAAGGTACAATATTTAATTTGTTGTACATTTGTCGTGACAGTTTAATGGTACATGACAGAATTCTGACCAAGAAAAGGAGGAATTCCTCAAAATCTAAAATCAGGAAACAGTAAAGGAACAACTTCTGAAGTACAGCCTGCAAAACCACTGTGCAATATCTGCAAATTGATAAAACACAGATTATATACAGGCTGATCCAGTTTTAGGTTATTCATAAAGTCATTGTTAGACAGAAAACATGAGGAAACATTTTAATTTCTCTTAGGTATGAAATTCAGTGTTTTAAGAGATTTAAAAATCTGTATACTCCAAAGAGCATATGACAGTTATATTTAGAAAGCTTTGTGTGCATTGTACAATGTCTGTTTCTAAGACAGCAAAAGCCTGTATGTAGAACCAAGTACAGAATAGTAAATCAAAACCAGACTAGAATAATATTCCCATCAGTTTACACTAGATCAATAAAAAAAAAAAAAATAAAGGTCTGACAGGAAGGGAAATGGCAAGTATGCCAAATATACAGGGCTAAAAATTAAGAATTTTCATGGCAGTGAAAGTAGCTTATCTAAGACTTTGCATTCATAAGCCTCAGTTTTCTTTTAACTGCAATTAATTTTTTGCACTACTGACCTGTTTTGGTTTCCACCCCTCTTTTTCACTCCTGGCTTATGTTTTAAAATTCGTGCATGTTAATAGCTAAAATTAGTACTCTTCATCTGTTTTTTCTTTGCCTATGAGAAAGATCACATTGGGTAATCTATATGTGTTTATAAATAAATCTTAGGAAAACTATAATGCACCAATGTTATTAACTCCTACTATTAACGATAGGTACGGATAGGCAATTGCTCTTCACAGTTAAGAAGCAAAGGTGTTCAGAGACTGCCTGAGTCTGCTGGGGAATATCACATGGAGTAACTCAGCATCAGATTCAGAAAATAAGGCCTTAATAAGCATCTCTACATGCAGGAGAGTACAAAGGAAAATCCAAAAAACAGTATTGTTGGATTTCTGGGAGCATGTCAGAAAACAATGCTGCTTTGTGTGGTTATGTATTCTGTGTTTTTCAGGACTGTGGTCCAGTGAGCAGGTTCAGCCTATTTGATTTCCTTGGATTCTTTCTTCTTGCTATATTGCCCGTGGACAAGACACCAGAGCAGTAATGGGTTTTTTGAATGCATTGATATTTTCATGATACTTTAACATTATATTTTTTCCTGACTTTTTTTTTTTTTTTAAATTGCTTTTTTTAAGCTTATATGTATAAAGAATGCATGCTTAGCTGGAGGCAATTCCAGCTAAAAATTAGCTCCTTCTGCCTCATTATCCTACTATTTCATGCATCTCTGAAACTCCACATTATACTCTGAAAAGCTTCCTAGAGGAGATTTGTTGCCATAAGGCATCAATCAGCATATCTTGTGATTAACCTCATACTACAGAATAAAAATATGTCAAAATCTTCTCATGAAAATGTCTTGATGTGTACAACATAGACTTTCAGACATTTACCATGCCAGATTCAATGTATATTTATATTGATCTATTAACTGTCCTGGCAGTCTGAGTGGGGGAAAAAAACCCCACGAAAATAGATTCCACTGAATACAATATGACAGACTCTAGTACGTGTGAAAACCCAAGCCACAGTTTGGTGCACCGATTTAATGTTGCCTAGATTAACTACTTCTTCAGCATTATACCACCATGTTTGGACATGTCTGAGTAGCTGGCTTTCAGAGAAAAGGTGAAGTCACAATAAAGGTAGCTGCTTTATGGGGAGAGGATGCTAACTGTAGGCATGCAAATGACTACATGAAGAAATGTGATCTATCAAGCAGCCAACAGAGAAAGAAAAAGAAAATTCCTAAAGACCTGAAGAAATCAAGCATGGAAGAGAAAGTGAACAGGAAGTAGATCAAGAAAATATTGTATAACATTTTCCAGAGCCTCAGGATAACTGAAGTAATCCTTCTTATAATGGCAAATATGCATCATTTGCAAAGAAGCAGAATAACTTGCTTAAAGCATTTTTAGAGAGTTTTTGAGTATCGGATGAAAAATATGTCAATTAAAGTGTCCTTTAAATTGTACATTTCCAATAAGTATTTAATTGACTTGAAGAGCTTTGAAGGCCTCATAGCAGACTGTGAAGAAAAATTCACAGTCCTGGGGTGGAAGGTAAATGCTAGTATAGGTTAAAACTGGTTAAGTGAGAGAAGAAAAAAGAAGCCAATACTATGGGTAGTACACTGCTGAATTAAATAAAGAAGGAGTCAAATAGCGAATTGCCCCAGATTATGGCTACAGTCACTGTTGCTCTCTGCGTTTATTGATGATAGGAAAGACTCATCCACAGTCAGTCAGGTTGCTAGCAGTGTTTTTGTTTCCTACTCACTCCTTTTGTGAAAAATTTTTATGAGTGTTTTCCGCAGGAAATGCTTGCACTTTGCTCTGTCCTCTGTGTCTGATATTTCTCATTCCTTTGTCAAATGTAATTTCAATTTGCTTTTTGATTTCATCAGTATTTCACATGAGGCAAATAATGGGTGTAGTTTTCTGTATTTGTCTGTCTTAAGCCATGTGAATCACTAAGAAAGAGAAATGCATGTAGCAAGTACATGCTACAGGTGGATGATTGGACTAGATGATCATAAAGGTCCCTTCCAACTTAGATGATTCTATGATTCTATGTACATTAGAACTTGTTGAAAAAGAAATGCCAGCCTTCCAAAGGAAACTTGCAAAGTTTCTAACAATTTTCACTTCATGATTTTGGAGAATACTTTAGAGACAGTAATTATCTGAAAAGAGGTTAAAATTAAGATTCAGGTAAAAATCATGATCATGATCTTGTTTCTCACATATTTTCTACATTTCTTCATAGCCCTTTGTGCCTTTCCCTTTCTCTTGTTAGACATTTTTAATAGATAGTTAATTTTTTTCTAGGAATCTAAGTATATTATGTAAGACTTATGCATTCAAAGAATGTATGCATATAAAAGGAAATAAAAATTCTCAAGCACTTCCAGCCTGAGAAACATTTGTGTTATTTTTGTATGCTTTTGATCAACCTAGTGACAAAACATTAATAGTGGAAAGGACTAACAACAGTGAACTAATTGTTTTCTACAAAAAGTTTTCCCATCCCTAGGCAAAAAAATAACAGATAAATTAGATAATATACATAATGCAGACATAGAAATACACATTAAATCAGTTGCCATTCAATTCTGTATTATATTTTACAAACTGGAGAGAATTAAGTCAACTTTCTAAGCAACATGGCTTTGATGGAAATTGTGCATGTCAGTTGTTTTGCTCTTATTAATACATTATTATTCCCCGTTAACTTTATTATCTACTTTTTTTTTTCCTTTGGTGTCAATTTCTATTGCAAAATAGTCTTTGCTACAAATTTTGGTTTTCCGTTTCAAAGTCCTCGGTGAACATCTATGTAAAGACTTTCAATTCTTGATTTTAAGACAAATATTCTATAATATATCATAGTATTTAAAATTATTTCTTAACAAATGAGTAACATTTTTAATTTAATTTAGTACAAAAAATTCAGTGATCAAAATCCAGTGTAAACTGTAACCTTACATTTTTTCATGGTCATATATAAATTACTTTCTAAATGTAGACTGATTCTGGATTTCCTATTTTAAAGGTACACTCTTTATTTCAACATGAAGAATTTTGAGATTTTTCCCAACTATTTCCTATTTGTGAGTTGTCCCCCAAGTCAGAGTGTTTCTCTTCCTTGACTGTGTGCTTGAATCTTTTAAGAGGTGGAAAAATTAGGATTAAAGTATAATTGTTGATATTTGTTAGACATATGGACAGGGATATGTATAAATAATACATAGTATGCAAAGTTTAAGAGATAAATTGGTCATCTAACTGTTCAGAGAGTGTAAACAAAAGAAGGTGTGAAATAAAAATGAAATTTTAGGAAGTTTTTGTGAAATATTTTGGTATATGTGTTGCTGTTCTTTGATAGCTCTAACTTTCATTCTCTGAGATGTGTGTAATTGCTCTTGATTCTGGTTTCAATTCAGGCACTCCAAGACAACTCCTTTTTTTTAATTTTTTTTTTCCATTTATTTACATAGTTGGCATTATAATGCACAGTTTATTCAGTCTGCTGCCCATTGAAGTATTCCTCTGTCTGATAACAACTGCAAACACTTGATTGCAATACAACTGAAGCAAATTGTGCTTTATAAAGAATAACTAGGATTGAACACAAAAGGTAGCATGGATGTTTGCATGAAACAGGTAGGAAGATGACATGAATATTTATTCACATAGTGGTAACATCTTATACAGGGGCATTTCTGTTGATAAAGGAGTTTGTGTTTCCTGTGGGTAAAACAGATGAATGGGAGCCAGTGTAATGTCTCATACTGAAGAACCTGGAAATGTAATCTGATGCAACTCTTGTGTTTTTGCAAGTCCTTTACACGCTGATGAAGACTGGTAGAAACAAACTGCCAGAAAAGTACTTCCTGCATATGCAAAGGAGCTAGCATTGCTGTCTCTGGTTTTGTAAAGGAAGGAATAGGCCCAGGCAGTGTGGTTTGGCAGCAAAAATGTTACCTTTCTGGAGGGAAGCACTCAGGTATTTGGGTAGCACAAAGTAGAGTTTCCATGAGATATCTCCTGCCCTCACCAGTGTTTCACCCACACCTGGTTCCTCTCAGACCTTCTCAGCTTCCTGGAGAGTTCCTGGGAAGTAGCATTGCCCCCTTTGCTTTCCATGCTCTACTTTCTTTCCAGAGGAAGGAAAAGGGAGCGGTGGGAAAGGAACTATTAAAAAAGGGATGTTGCTGTCTTTGTGCAGTGAGGAAATTGGCTACAACCAAAGCATGATGTTGTGATGCAGGAAACAGAAGCTGAAGACTACTTCTGGCCTAGCATCTGCAAAATTTAGCACAACTCTGTGTCTTTTCTGCAAGTAAATGAAGCTGAAATTCCCACTAAATTCATCTATACATGGAACTACTATACTTTGAAAATGCAGCTTAGTTGTTGCTGTGTGTCTGGCCTTTTTGATCTTCCCCTCACCTCCCCCCCTCCCACAGCCTGGCCTTCATTGTAAAGCTGTCCTCTCTTGACTTCACACAAGTCAAAGAAATCAACAGAAGGCTCTCAGATTTAATTTGAAACATTTCTCATTTTGGGTTTCATCGTTCAAATCCTCTGATTTGATTTTCTCATCCCTTAAAACGCTTCACAGTCTCAAAGGAAAACAGCTCCCAGGCCATAGGACTACATATATAAATCTTCAAAATCCTGTATCTGGGGCTGTTTCATCTGTTGTAAACCTGCAGCTTGGCACAGGTGAGTAATCATCTCTGCCTTAATAAAGTTGGTAATGTAATTTGAAATGAAATTTTTTTCCTCCCTTTTTGGAAGGAGCAATACTATTTGAAAATGAAATAGCAGGCCATTTGTTTGACAGCTACTCCATTATATTAAAAGTCATCCTTCCTGTAGTCATACAAAAAGCAAAATGTGAAATACTGATATCTTTTCCCCCAAAAAATATCACTTGGTAATTGCACAAGAAAATGACAAACCTAATTTTTTTAGGTGATTTTAGTAAGCAGATTCTTCCTGAGAAATAGCTTTCCTGACAAAATCAAATTCTACTGCTGCATTTCATATGGGTCTTAAGGAGACAGTTCCATAAGCTTAAGGGTGACTACATATTTAATGCTTCCATTCAAGTTGATATTGCACAATACAGACCATTGCAAATAACCTCATATTCATGGAGCAGTAGTTGAGAAATGAAATCATGACAATAACCACATCTACCCAAACTGCCTTTAATGTGTTTGTTAACTAGTAAATTTTCACAGCTTTAGCATGAAATGACTTCAAGCCAAAGGGTTTAAAAAGCACAATCTTTTTCTAGTACACGTAGAGACATTGAAGAGCAGCAGGAATTATACCAACTAGTGTACATTTTTGGTTAGTGCAAACCACTGATAACCTGTTGACTGTAGTCTACAAGTCCTTATTTCTCCTGTCTGAGTTGACTGCTCTCCAGTCACACAGCAATCCTCTACAAAAGCCTCTGTAAAAAAAATCTTCTCACTCTCTTCGTTTCTGGTTCTACTAATGAAATTTAGTTATAAAGTATTTCACTGAAGAATACAACCCAGTATCAATTGAACAAATTCCATTTACATTGGTGGAGTCTTGCAAAGTTTACACAAACTGAGGCTTTGCCCCATCTATATGTCTGCTGTACCGTTTTTTATTTGCACAATTGTCATTCACTCTTTGATTTCCTGAGCTGCAAAACAATATTCAAACACCTTGCAAGCATTCAGCAAGTCCCTTTTTTCCTTTATTATGTGCGTCCTGTATTTTCTTGTAACAATTTTAACTATGGACTTTTAAAATATTTATTTATTATAAGATAGACCACTGCCTGAAAGTTCCAAGCAGTAGATTTCCCCCCTTTCTTGCGTCTCCATGCTAACAAGAAAGCTATTAAACCAGGCAGAAATCTGATTGCAGTCTCTGTTGCCAAGCACTGTGGAAATTGGTAAACACATGATATTTCTTTCTGTCTTTGGGAAAAAAAAGTGTTTCTGACTTTGGGGGAAAAAAAATTAAATTGTATATAAAGTGAATTAAGTTTTAGGAGTTTGATTTTTTTTTTCTAGAAATGTATTTGTGCAAGTGCTCTGTACAAGAGAATGAAAGAAATCATTTATTGCCCTTTCAGTTCCTCCCTCTTGCTATTTCATTTCCTCCAGTCTATTTACTTACTTTCATCATCCCTCTCCAAAGTACTTAAAGATTCAGCTACCCTCTCAAGTTTCCTCTTAAGTTATTTTTTGTTTAGACAAACCAAGTAGGATGCTGAAACAGTACCCTACAATTGTCAGTACCCAAAGACAAGCAATGAATATGACAACAAATGAAGTCTGAATACAAATTTTGCTCAACATTAAACCTGAATAAATATTCAAGTTAATTACGGAAAGCCTGTCATTTTGGAAAAGAGCTTAAATGATCTGGGTGTATCATTTTCTTGCTGAATTAGTTGCTCAGCAGTAGTTACAAAGGCATGCAGATGGCCACTCTTGCCATAGTTAGAACTCTTGTTTGAGAGATACATGGCTATTCCGACAACAGTGAATGCCTAGCTTTGCTTCAGGGAATAGATAACTTATTCAATATGCGTTCTTAACATGTATTAATATTAATCACACTTATAGGTACGCTGCCAGAAAATGAGCTTTATCTAATTTTTAAGGGCCCTTCAATATATTCTAGAATATATATTCAGAGTTACCCTACTTACATGATAGAGATGCCCCAAGACATGCATGCAGACTTTTGAATACTGTATCATCTGATTAATATTTAAGATCTAAAGAAAATGGTTCAGGCAGGTGAAAAAAAAGTGAAATCAAATATAGGGAAAAATTGTTTCCCCTGGAGGGCTTTTGACCAATGGAGCTCTGAGCTCTTTCATATCAAATGTGAATATATCAGACTCTTTTAAGGTAGTTTTGCAGCAAGCATTCAACTGTGTGTGATGTGCAGCTGTTATAACCAAATGGGATTTTGATTTCATCATATTTTTCTTTCCATTTCTAGGTAGAATTCATAGTTTTCCTCATTTAAGGAGATTTAGCATGATAATGCAAGGTATATAATTTGTGGTGATACTTTATATGGTTGTGCTAAATGTTAGTTACAATTTCATACCCTAGATAGGATTGAACAACTGTTAAACCAAGGAGAATTACAATAAGAAGTTGGGTGTTTTAGTTAGAATAAAAAAAAACCATAAGTCTACTATCCAATCACCTTGAAATCCAGTCCATGAATTCAACTGTATGATGCAGATTTTAGGATACACTATGGAATTTAAGGAACAAGTTATTCAATTAGGGTTTAACCAAATGATCTACAATGATCTTTTCTTCAGAAATTTTAGCTCATGGATGCAAACACCTACAAGTATTTCTAAAAGTTCAGGGACTGTACTTATTGCGATCGGATTCTATATAAAAAAAGGAACGTTAAATACAATCAAATTTCATTGTAGTCCTGCAAAACCCTATATACAAAAGATGAAATTTCTTTTGTTAATCATTTGATACACTTGCATCTTTCCTGCACAAATATGTGGAATGAGACTAATAATTTTTTTTCGTATTCATATCTGTTTAAATATTTTCCTCCTTCTGTTAGGACTTGAACACCGGTAAATGCTCTTCCTTTGGGCAAAATTAGCAGAGATACTCAGAAACCCCTAAAAGAATGCTGTGGAAAGTACTTATAAATTAGGTTCTTCTATAATCACTCCTCTTTTTCTAGTTATTGGTTTTCTAGAAACCTATTTCAGTTTTCCTTTGATAGATCCCTTACTTGTAGTTATATACTTTTTAAAGGAGTTTTTAATTTGCAATATATGAACAGTTACAAGCATTGGAAGTTCTCTGCCTTTTGGATACAGAATAGTCTAGGGAGTGCATACACAGGGCAAGTTGTTTGGGACATTGTCTGTCTTCATAATGGGTTTTTGGAGTGCTTTTGTCATAATGATGTTGCAAGCTGAAGGAACTGTAGTAATGAATCATCGTCGCTAGTACAAGAACCTGGACAGGTGGGATGAATCACCCCCTGGAGATGCTTGCCTCTCCTTATTAGACAAGGGCTAGAGGAAAAGTGATAGTGTGGACCAGATAGCTAACTTTCAGAATGATAATGCTAAATGAAAATTTAAGCAAAAGAGGCTTAAATTTTAAATAAGTGCCCAGAATTTTTTTTTTATTTTCTCTGTCATTGGCTATCTGGAGAATGTTCTTTCTTTCAATAATATGCATTTACTACCTAGAAAATACTCTTCATTAGCTCAGAAGTGTTCAACTAAAAATTTTAAAAAATATAGTTATTGTTGTTACAAAGTTTCAGTTTATATTAATGTGTAAAATATTTGCATACAATTCACCTGACCTAAAATTAACATTTCACTGAAAGCCTTAGGCTCTATATGTTGCCAAAGGGAAGAGAAAGGCATCTCACAGAGGTAGTTCAACTCAATGCAAATCAAATGGAAGGTTTATCTTAGACCTAACATTTGATAATTTGAAACTGGGTGATTTACCCTCTATCATGGTAAATCAGCTCAACTAAACTCCCTCTCTTAATAACAGATTCTAAAATGAACCTAGGATAAAAAAGATGTCTCCAATAATTTTTTGAACTAAACACCTAAATCTTATATGGAAGTTACACTTATATGATCATTTATCAAATGTGAAACTCACAGTGGAGAATTTGGAGAAGCAAAGAGCTACACAAGTATTCTCACACAGCCACCCATCTTTCTGCAGGTACAGTTTCTTGTGTTTGGTACTGTGACACTTACATGGCAGCTTCTATTTTTTAGGAACTGGTCTTTTGGGTAGGATGTTGTGCAGGGTGCCATTATTCATACAGATATTTGCTAGATGATAACTTCTGAGTCTTTTGGAAACTCATAAGAAAATAGTTGAGTGAAATCACTGTAGTAGGTACCATCTCAATGTACACATAGTAACTGACATACATATTGACATGTTGTTGCAAAGTCCTGAATAGATTATTATTCCTGAACAGATTTGTGCCTAGCTACAGGATAGTGGTCCATTTGGGATTTGGAGTATTGAGCCCATATAAGTTCCCCTGAGATCACAAAGCACTTGGTTCTGGGTTCAGTATCCAATGCCTTTTACTTACACTGACTCTTACATGGAAAGTGTGTCGTAAAACCTCCAAGCAACAAAGAGCAACGAAACGTTAGTCTTGTTGCAAACAACAAGCAGTCTTCCTTCATACAAGGGCATCCTTCTTGCAACGAAAATGAAAAAAGAATATCAAGAATTATTCCAACATTAACTTTAGCAGATCTGTCCCAAATTTTTGTAGGACTGAATATATCCTCTTTATGTATATATATGCTAATAGAGCATCAGTAGATCCTGTGCAGGTATAATTAGTTTTCAACCAACAAGTTTTTTAAAACTTCAAGCACTAAAACCACTAGAGACATGATTTATAACTCAGCTGAGTTCCACTGAAGGCACTCTGGAAAGATGCTAACTTATATCACTCCAGATTTTTGATTTCTTGCAAAGATTATTGTTATGGCAATCCTTAAATAATGGTAATTTGACTCAGCTGTGACATCTATCCTTAGTAAATCTATAACTTTTCTTTGTGTTTTAGAGAATGGAGACAAAAGTATATGCCCGTTATAGCAAGAAAGAAGCTGGGTAGAGAACGTAGCTATGGTACAAAATTCAGTGCAGGTCACATATTGCAGTAACTTAATGCACTTCTTTTACTTCTTTGATTGTTCTAAATACAATCTATTTTGGCTACATCTCCAAGATATAGATTATGAGATGGCTAAATTTGACCAATTTAAAGAATGTTAAATTTGCAAACAGATACATTTTATGCCTCCTTAACAGCTTTAAAACTTACATTTTCTTTTCAGCTATAAATATTCTATAATGGCAAAAGATGAATATAGAATAAACTTAAATTCACTAACCTAATCTTTTTTTATGAATAACACTTTCTTTTAATGATACATTTAGCTAGTACTGAATTACAGAGGAGTTTCATCAGAAGTACATATGACAACTGCATTAATATCAAATTAATCCTTTATGATTAATGCTATTGTCATGAAAACTAGACAAATTCATTAAATGAGTAGCTTAAAATAAAATGTTTCTTCCTTTATGCAGCTTTTTAATCCTATTTGGCTATTAATTACTCTTTTTCTTGGATTCAGAAGAACCATGTTTTTCCATTCAGCTGTGTGCCTCAAAGAGGAACTTTAACTGTGGTGCACTCTCATGACAGGGAACATGTTATGTGGTGGTCAGTAAAAATGAGAAGCTATCCATTATTAGTCACTATTAGAGCCAGAAGTACAGTAAAAATGATAATTGATACTTTTCAAAACTGCAAATAGTTTTAATCACACACTTCTTCAGTGATGATCCAGTCTTGGTATTACTTGTCTAGTTTCTGAGACGTTGGAGCAGATAGAAAGACTAACATACTATGGCAGCAACTGCAGGATATATCAGTTTTTCTGAGAAATGTAAAACTTTCAGACTGGAGTAATACTTACACATATCTTTGGGCATGGGGCCACACGTCAGAGGGGCAGAAGTAAGGTGTAAAGAGCCATGAAGCCGACTTTTCTCTCAGAATGCTTCTCATGCTTTTGACAATGGTACTTCACAGAATTCAGATAACACAAATCATCAAAATATAGTGAAAAAAGCACAGCAATATCAACTGCAGGCTTCAGGTCACAGATCCATGACAGAGTTAAAGAAAGATCCTACAGAGCTGCTTCAGAGAGCAAGAAATGTCCATTGATCTAAAAATCACATAGTTCTATAGTTCTGTAAATCTCACTGAACATAATAACCTTTTGTGTTTGAGAGCTAAGGCTAACTACTACTACTGACTATTTTATAAACTTGTGATTGTTATTACAGATGGTTAGAGGACAGGTAGTGAATTGCACGTCAGTCATTAAGGTATTGAAATGTGATTTTGCACTAGAATGAAAATTAAAAACACTTTTTGCTATTGCTGGGCCCTTGGTTTAAGCTTTTCCTTTCTTCCCCTTTTTAAAAAAGCAATCATAGAATCGTAGAATCACAGAATGGTTAGAGTTGGAAGGGACCTTAAAGATCATTGAGATCCAACCCCCTTGTCATGGGCAGGGACACCTCTCACTAGACCAGGTTGCTCAAAGCCCCATCCAGCCTGGCCTTGAATGATCCCAGGGATGGGGCTTCCGCAACTTCTTTGGGCAACCTGTTCCGGTGCCTCACCACCCTAATTTCTGCTTAAATGAGTAATGTCAGAAATAAACTTATATCATGGGATCTCTTAATGGGAGAAAGCTTTTAGATCACAGCTTCTCTAATTACAGGGAGTATGATTTTTTTTTTTTTTAATCAGTGGAAGGACCAGTTTAGGCCCTGGCATATCTCTGTTAAAGTTGTTAACGTGCTTCAAGGCGTTTTGGGGTTAGATTCCACCAATTCCATGGCTTTAAACATAGATATACCCCAGGCCAGCACTGGTATCATCAGGTGTGGAACATGTGAAAAAAAAAAGAGTCCAGGATCAAATCCTTCTGAGAGAGGTTTTACTAAAACTTGAAGACCCTCTGTGAAGTGTTTCAGCACTAACTATTAACAGTGTTTTAGTGAAATTGTTTTTCAGCTACAAAATGTTTTAGCACTAACTTATTTCAATCAAAACTGAAATATTGCTAAAGCGTTTCCAGCAGATATACTCACTATTTAATATTTGCATTCTATTTTCATTAAAGAGATTATATAATAACAGACGGTAATGCCCGGGTACACCAAGTCTGACAGTGAGAAAAGGGTGGAAAAGGAGATCCTTGTAATCCAGGTGCAGTCTTTGATAAATACATATAAATCTTATTTTTTAGTGAAGTTATGATATTCTAGTTTTAGGCTACAGGGATTATTAGGAAATATATTTTATTTTTCTCTTACCAAATTACTAATGACACAGATGTGTCTAAAGTTTCCCCTTCTGATAAAATATTATTATAGAGGACAAAGAATACAAATTCATCTCTGTAAAGTACATTAATAAGTTTCTAGCATAGCAGAGCAATGTAGATTATTAAATTTGTTTAGGGATATATTTAAATCTGACCCTTATAACTAAGAATGGCAAGTATCAGTCCAGGTTTTCCTAAGCCCACATAGCTACATGGTTTTTGAGGGAGGAAATTATATTTGTTTGATTCATCTCTCCATCAGAAGTTTCCTGGACACCTCTATTACTTCAGATGTCCAGGAATAAGGAAATCACCCAAAGATTCCTGAAGCTACCCATTACCGAGTCTTTCCTTGGAGGAATAGTAACTTCATCATAGATTCTAGTTTAAACTCAATTTTCCTCAACATGATAGTTTGTAAAATTATAGTATGTGCCATAACATTTGTTGTTGAATCACACTCAGCTTGAGGCAGCAAGTCTGCTGCCTTACAGGAGAAAATTATGTTTCCTTGAATGAGAAGGGCAGATGACAACCTTAAAAGCAGGCAGCAGCACTTTGATTTAAAAAAAAAAAAAAAATTGTTTGCTGTTATCTAAATATCCTTCAGATCATGAAGCTACAGGAATATTAGTTGACTTAATATTCTATGATGCCTTCATACAGAGCAGTAACTTCACCACACTATTTGCTGTATTATGAACACAAAAACAATACATACTGGATTACGTGCTGGTGTGATACTCACCAATATTATTCCAGAATAAGATATCAAGTCAGTGAAACAGTTTTCCTGGAATTAATCAGGTGGAATCCAATTGTGAGGGCAGAGAATTTAGCTCTTCAATGGCCTTTTTCATTGTCCTTTCAGTTCCAGAGTTCTGTTAATGATTATGTAGAAGTAAAGAGGGCATAAAAGGAAAATACAAATGTAATATTAAGCCTTAAATAAGCCTGAAGAGTGACTAAGCTTACACTGGCTTTAACAAATAAACCAGGAAACTATCAATGCTATTTTAATGCATATTGCTATGTGAGAAAGAATGTGGTATGGAAATGTCCAAGCTTCTTTCAAATATCTTGTCTTCTTTTCAAGCTGAGAAATTGATAAGATGCATATCACACAACTTCTAAAATAGGTGACATGAATATCATATTAAGACTTAAGTTAAAATATAAATATCTGAAAGAATGAAAGCTGGTTGTAAGAATGTGTCCTAAGTTTAACATCCAGAGAAGGATTCATCCTGTGCTAGCATGAAGAAATTTCTTCAGATGCTCCAGGGTATCAAATACGACACATGTGACCTGGGACCTATGCTGCTGTAAAGAATCAGCTGAGAAGGAAGGACGATATTGCAGGACATCTAAAATGCTATTTATTTCCTATATGTGAGCAACTGAAACACTACCTGTGTTACATGAGTTTTAGACATTTGATATTTTTAAGCAGAGGTAATTTTGATTTGATTTTTGACATGATAATGTTCGAAGAAGGTTTGGCTGAAATCAGCTTATTCCTATGACAAGATAATATTCTTGGGTAATTATTTCTAAGGCATAAAAGAAGGTGACATTACATTGTTTTTGAAGTAGTTAAAGTTTATATTTCACTTTGAATATTAAACTCAGGGATATCTGAGAAATATTGGAGTATCTAAAAAACCACAATTTGTTTGTTTTCAGTTCTTGGATAGGAGTTTTATAAATAAAAGCTGTGTGACAGCTTGGGCAGAAATCTCAGGAATTTCTGTCTGGAATGATCCAGGCATCTCAGTGTTGTAAACTCTAATTCCTACAGTGATTCTAAACTCTTTTCCCTAATCTGAATTTAACCTTGTGTATTTGAGCATTTTTTTTTTAATTCTCATCTAGATTGTGAAGCAACATTACTCTGTCTACATGGCCTATTTGAACAATTGTATTTTACATTGTTGTTTTCACCATTAAGTATGAGTCTGAATAATGCATGACATAAAATTACAGGATGGGCAATTTAAATTGAGTTAGCTCTGCATAGCTTCATATTTTGAATCTCCTGACTTGTATATGCTTGATTACTCAGACTAAATGTTACACTAATGTTTCTTTATTTCCATTTAATATTAAAGAGTATGTCCTCCAAATTCTGTAATGATGTCTTTATAGCCAAAGTAAAACTGGCAAATATTGTTCAGTATATTAATGCAAATATAAATAGATATATTGGAAATATGTACTGGTTAAATTCCTTATGTTGAAAATAACAGTGATTGCTTTCGGGAGGAGGAGGTATATCTCTGCATGCTCAAATAACGACTTTGAATTAAATGTTTAATGTAGAAAGCTTAGATGGAAAAAAATGTTGTAATTACTATGATCAAGGAAAATTAACCTTAAAAAATAGCTCAATCTGAACATTTCTCATTTCTCCCCATACGCATGGGAGACTCATGTTTCTTGGACTCAAAAGCTGATTTCATGTAACCTCCTGGGGCAACCTTAGAACATTTTTTTAATATCTGTAAGCCTTTATACTCTAGGTTCAAAATCTATTTTAGGACTCTTTCAGGACTTTTCAGTGTTGAGAATAAGAGGTATAGAACATCTTTAAACTTTCTTTCTTTTTGCATTTGTTACAGTCTCTCTTATCACTTGGACACTGTGATACAAGACCTTCTCTGAAGAACGAAAAAATAAACGAATGGATGGATTTTAGTAGCCATAAAGGAAGAAATATAAATAGTTGAACAAATTCTAATTTTTTTTATTTTTTTGTAAATGAAATCTATCACCTGAAGGAGTTAGGTCTTTTCTCCCTGCAGAAGAGAAGTAGGGGATGTCAACACAGTTTTCCAGCACTTAAAGGGTGGCTATAAAGAGGAAGGAAACTCTCTCTTTTATCAAGGGACCACATGGAAAAAACAAGGAGCAAAGGTACAAGTTGCACCAGAAGAGGATTCATCTTGATATAAGAAAAATATTTTTTATAGTAAGAACAATCATCCTCTGGAACAACCTGCCCAGGAATGTAGCAGTGTCGCTGTCATGGGAGTTTTTCAAGACACAACAGAACCGGGGACTAGATAACCTCATATGAGCTCCCTTTCCCATGAAAGATTGGACCAGGTCCAAGGAGGTCTCTTCCAAGCTGAGCTGTTCTATGGTTCTACGATTCTATGAACCAACATCAGAAAACATTTTGAATCAAAAAAAAATTAACGTTAATGGGATAACTAGTTGGGAAACACTAGCAAAGTCCTGGTTAGAAGGAGAGTTTGTCTTGTGATGTTTTTAAAATATATTAGTTTTTCTAGCGTAGAAAAGTGACTAATGAGATATAACTGCTGTTTTTAAACAAAACAGAGGGTAAATACCAGAAGAGTAATATTTAATTAGCTCATTATGGTGAAAAAGCAAAGGAACAAGACTATCCTGGATACATTTAAGCTAAGAGTTTTAAGAGGTATTTTAACCACAGAATGAAAGACTTTTCATGTTCCAGTAGCAAAAAGAAGAATAGGTACATTTACAAATGAACAGTAACAGCAATAAAGGAACAAAAGGCAAAAAGGGTAAGAGTATAGTGAGAATATCTATTGTTAGATGTCAAGTAAATACAGGTCTTGTAACTTGATCCTCACAAATATGCAAGTAAAAAATTCCAACACAAAATGTTCTTGGCTCCCTGTGTCTAGCTGTTAGTTCATGAAGGCAGTTTCCAGGCAGCAGCACCTTCCCATTTTTTCTAGAGCTTATTATTTTTGCTCCCTGAAGGTCCTGCTCTCGGTAAACAGGTGCATTTCCACACTTGCAGCACTACTCCATGACCATTCACTTTCTGGATGGAGGCTGAGTGGTGTGTGACCAGTCAAAGTCTGTCTATAAAAACCTGAGGGCTGTCACTTCACAGGGACAGCTGGGGGACAGAGCTGTTATGGAGAGGGAATTCAGGGAGGAGCTGACAATTCTTTCCTCAGAAATTGCCCTGCTCTATTCCTGAGCCAACACTATACTTGTCCTTTAATAACGGCTGGTTACGCCATGTCATTACAGCCTGTTGTGACCTTGGAAGTGTCTTTATATCCTGGGAATCAAGAAAAGAAAAAGCCTGCAAGCATAGAAGGGTCTCAGCCCTAGAATAATCTATTAAAGAAACTCACAATGAGGTTCTTGTTTTAAAATGCCAAAAACAATGCAGAGACTTTGAATGTTAACCCACAGATAAAAGATTCTCTTGATACTCCTGATGATACAAGTTTTGACCTTCTGCTCTTTATTCCAGATTTCCAGGTAATAGAAGACAGATACTACAGGGCTAGGAGGGTAAGAGAACAGGGAGCACTCAAGCAAAAGTACAACTTTCATTGCATGAAAGGGGGGAAAGAGAATGCTCCCTTTTACCAAAGTTACATTTCAATAACATCACAGTCTTTGTTATTGAATACATTTTTTGTGTTTCTATTATAAACTTGAGTTTAGGCTCAATTCCTGCTGAAATAACAACTCTGAATATTATCAGGGAAGAAAAGAAGGTGATTTTAATCTAAATTCTGCCCTCACAAAGGTCTTTTCATTACAAGCCTAGAAGCCAAGCACAATGTATCTACAACATTTGATTAAGATCCACTGAGAGTAAAGTATAAATTTACAAGTTTCTTCCTGTAGTGCTGCTGCTAAGATATTGAATGCTGATCTTTTCCTTTGTCTCTTTTCCTGAAGACAATTCTGTCTCTCAGGTATCCTATGCTAAAAAATAAGTTCTTTTTCATGTAAAAAATGCTAAATCTTTTATAAGAAACTGCTGAAATAACTTACTGCGATATATTAGAAAGAAATATCCACTGAGAGAGGAATGGTATACAGGTAATCTGGAGGATTAGGAGTGACAGAGCGTCAGCCAACATTTAAAGCTTTTACAGATGGAAAACTCATGGAGATATGAGTGAGGTGGTTATGACTATTGTAAGGTTAACAGAGATTAAATGTCAGCATGAAGAGATGTGAATTCTGCACTACTATGAAACTCTTATTTGTTCTTTAATATATATTTGTATTATTTCACAGTTAAAAAGAAAAATGTCAAATTATATTGGCAATTAATAAGAAGTAAAATTGTGTGCTTATTTTAGGGAAATTAAAAATATTGAAAGACAAAATATAAGTAGATATTTTGATAGTTAGAAGTAGAGGTAGATTGGAGAGATTGCTTTGATTTTCATCAGCTCATGTCTGTTTTCAAATCTAATACCTCTCTGCATCCGTGGAGCAACTGGGAGGTACTGCAGCAAGATACTTTAACAACTATGTCTCATCAATATTTAAGGATCTACTGCATCATTTCTGTTGTGCAATATGGGGCTTTAACAGAAGAAGCGAGGTAGTCTTTCCTCAATACATATATGTGCATGCCATATGCATATTTAAAGGCCATTAGGGTTTGTTTCAGGCTTTTTCTCCCCCTCAATTTTGCAGTTATAAATTAGGATGCAGTCACTAGTTGCATTCATTCTAAACAGCCAGTAATCTTTCCTCACTACTAGTCAATATGAGTGAGAGGTGGCTAGTATATACAAGTAGCCATTGCTTGTGGAAATTTGAATGCGATTCAAGTGATAGAAGTCTGAATTCTAGACTCAAAAACTGAGAAAAGAGGTCTTTTTTTACATATAATAACAGTAATAGAGGTTTGTGGATTATTTTTCCTGATTGGAAATTTAATTTATCCCTAACACTTAATATACCACACACACACGAGATACAGGCAGCAGGACACAGGTGTATAGTCCCGTCCTTGTTCTATTTTTATCTTTTCCTTAAGCAGCTGAAAGAACAAGTGCTAGTCTGCCAGCACAGCTCTATAAAAGAAGCAACGTAATTAAAAAAAAAAAAATTTGCTGTGAGGGAAAATTACAAATTCATAAGCTTCATTACTTTGGAAAAAAACCCCACAGTTTTGTGAGGATTTGGGGTTTCCTCACAGACAGCAGCAGTGTTTGCACTTTACATGATAATAGCTGTTTAAAAATTTATAAATTATTCAGCCAAGATTCTTATCTCCTGGTGTTTTAAATGAGACAAATATCAGTTTTCGTTAGAAATGATGTTACAGTTGCCAAAATTCCATTTAATATTTATTCGTAAAGGTTAAATGAACTGTCAAAAAATGCCTAGTCAGAGACATCTTGTAGAAAGTAATTTTCAGAGACCATGTTTAAGAAAACATTAATGCGCACCACAACATCTAGTGAAAAGTATTCTCGTACTGGTACTTTTAAAAAATTTCTCTGGATGTGGAATAAACCAATGAATAATGAAAGAAAAGGTCATACAAGTCTCTCACCATTTCTATTGCCCGAGTCATTAAAGCAGTCATCTGTCTCTACCTGATTAAAGCAGCTGCTGCAGCACTCTAGGTGACTTTTGGCTTGTAAAACACCTGTAAACAAATCTGTCAGACACCAATTCAGGGAGGTTACAGAGATTCCCATTTTTAAAATAACAGGAGCTTAAATGGCCCACATTCACTTCCATTTGTGGTTTACATCTGCAACAACGCATCTTAAGCCACAGCCAGGGGGTTGTTGCACTTGCAGAAATGGAGAGAGCAGCCCAAAGGTAGACAAGCTTTGACTGCGTGACACAGCACGCAGCTGTGACATTCCTTGCAGCCTTGTGTTTTGCTCTTCCTCTTAGACGACTGTCTTCCAAGGACCATTTCCATAAAGTAATATCTCTTTGCACAAAGTTATTCATACTGGCTCTGAGATAATTAAAAATTTGCCCCTTACAGCCTAACCACCAAATAAAAGCTGTGACAATTATATGTGTCCATATGACAAAAATCCACAAGACTGGATGGATGCATTTTTCTCTAGGATTGGCAGGAAATTGCAATATGTGAACAACTCTATGTGATAACTGGTTAGTTTAAGACCTATAAAACCTCTCCAATCAACCAATCATAGGGAAAAAATCCCAAACAACTAATTAAAAAAAAATTAAAAAACCCCAACCCACTCCGAACAAATAGGATCAATAAGACTTCATACTTTAAATGTGGTCTAATACTTACATATTTTCTGTACTTTCTGTGCCCTTTAAAGCTTGTCTAACCATCCCTGTGGCTGTAGATACACGAGAAAACTCATAGGTTAATTAAACTGTTTCTTATCAGAAATTACAGTAATGTCCAGCAAGCCAAAATACTAATCTCCTAATGTGCAGCTTAAGCTTTGTATCTAAAACCAATCATATTTGCAAGCAGCCTGAAATTTTATACATACTGCAGCCTAGCATTAAATACCCTTCCATATCTAGCTTTTGCATTTGGCACCCAGGACTCACTCTGTCATGTTTAGTAGCATTTCAGTCTGCAAAGAGCCCCACAGATTTCCACAAAATATAAGGCGTAGTTATGCATGTATCACTTGAAGCAAGTCTGTCTTTGGGCCCTATAGTATCTCTAATAAAACAAGCAGTACAGTATTTTTGGAGTGTTAACAATATGCTCTGTTCATTGCATCCACAGCAATGTTCCTGCAACATGTTATTGCTCCAGCAAAGATGACTTTAACTCAAATTTCATGCAAAGGAAGGACAGTCAATCTAATGTTAATATTTGATCAGCTTCAAGCTGCATATCTTGCGTTAGCACTCTTTTGCCCCTTTTCACATGCAACTCTGTCCTTGGCCAGAGAAGTTTAAATCTGCTCCCATTTTCACAGTAGGACTTAACTTCTCTAGAAAAAAAAGCCCATTCAAACTGATAAACTGTACTGGTGTATGAAACACAGTGGATTGTGGGTATGCTTTATTTTTTCATTTTGTCAGCAATAAAAACAAATTACGATGGCAGTTTGCTCAGTGAGATCTGTTCTAGTTTGCTTTAATTTCCTTTCTAAATAGCTGTGTTCATACGAGAAATATCCACCCTGAGGTACAGAGAGTGGAAAAATCCCAGAGGTACTTTTTGGATTCTATAGGGAATCAAAAAATTGCAATTACTCAAAGCACTGCTTCTGAAGCTCTCTTGTGGAAAGAATCATGGGGCTTGTTGCATCTCAGAGCAAAACCTGCTCTCTCAGCAACAATTACTGAAGATACGCTTACAAACTGACACCAGTGATAATGTCAATGTGCAGCTGGGATCTTAAATGGAACCTGCTGCTCTGCACCAGCTTACTCAAGCAGATTCCCAGGCAGGAAAATAGCAGGCAGAGAAGATATGACTCTGTGTGTATCCGTGTGTGTGTGTGCTTGTATATATATATTTAAATTCAGAAAAGCAAAAGAAAAAGAAGCGGAGTCATGCATTTAGATAAGAAATGTAGGAAAAGGCCAACAGGGTGAGAGGATACCACCTGCCACCCAGCAGGGGATTCGGGGCATCAGGAAAGCAGCGCGGTGCCAGCAGGTGAACAGGGCAGCGGGAGCCTGGTAACTGGCAGCCAACATGTGGCCAGGCCAGCAGGCAGCAAACACCTGGCCATTTCTTTGTGAACCAGTCAGCGGGAGCCTGGTCAAGAGCAGAGAGCAGGTGGATGGGGCAGCAGCCAGGCTGGGTACCTGGCAGCTGCTCGGGGGTCAGCTCGTTGAGAAAGCTCACTGCACAGAGCCGCGGAAAGGACTGTTTGCTTTTTCTCTGCTGCCTTAGGGTTGTTCACATAGTTTAATAGGAAAGATGAAACTCAGCTTCTTCAAAGTGCCTTTGGTGGGGAAGGTGAACCCTGTGTCACAGTCTAGTAAATTTTCCTACAGTCATTTTCAACAAGATCTTTAGAGGAAATTGTACATGATGGTCATCAGTGCTAAAGAGCTGTCTCAGTTTCAGCATCTCTTGAACAATACTGCAATGATATTACCATCCTCACATTAGTCAGTCATTAAAAGATTCTCTTTTTAAGTACCATGGTCTGTATTTAGATCTCCAGACAAGGAAAACTAATACATTATCCAGTGTAAAACTAGCCACAGCAGTAATAACATTGCAAACATCCTCCAATGAGCACTACAGCAATGAGAACATTTTACTAATCTCCAGAGGGAAAAATAGAGATTATATAACAGCTGATGGCATTCATTATAGCTCCACATACTTTAAGGCACTACATCGACTGGCACTATCTAGAAACTGGCTTTGTATGTCTGTCCTGTCCCTGATGCGCCCTGCAGAGCATTACATTCAGACAAAAACAAGTACTACTGCTGCAGTATCAAACCCCTCGTGAAGGGGACTAGCTGGAACCAGCATACAAGTAAAAGAGGTTTTAAGATTTGAGGTTGCAGAGCTCATTAAGCTCTTTTAATGAAAGTTATATTTTTTCTATACATTTTACAGCCTACAGTCTTTCCCCAAAGAGTTAACCGTACAGCTGACCCATGCAATTCAAAAATCTTTGTCTAATTTGAGTCATCAGGGATATAGCTTGATATACATTAAATTAAATCAGAGTTCTTTCTTTGGAGAGAAGAGACAAAACCTCTATACTGATCAGAATGAGGTTCTCTGATTTTCTTTCTTCCTCTTTTCATTGCTGGTACATTACTTTCTATAAAGTGCATTTGCTGCAGGAGAGTAACCTCTTCACTTCCTGTCATGACATGCTTCAGCAACTATCATGTTCTTTGGGTATATAAGCAGACTATGTAGGAAGCATTATGTAGGAATAAAGAAGTGGCACTACCTCTGACCATTAAGTTCTTTGAATAAATAATTAAAAAAGCATATTTGTGAATACAACCCAGTACTTTATGGAAATATATCAAGTCTTAAGAGGAAGAAAACTGAGAATAAATCACAGGAAAAACAAACAAAAAAAAAA
>VXBJ01003875.1:540315-579661 GCA_013400055.1 Nycticryphes semicollaris | reverse complement strand
CCTTCTTTTCCCTGCTACTGGGCCCCATTTTCATGTTTCGAGATTCATAGGACTGTGGACTTTATTTTCTAGACAGCTATTGGTCTGAAGTTGCACGTTTTTGGAAAGTCTTACCCCTCTTCCGCAAGATTTATTACACACGAAGAAATATGGGAAGTGTTTGCCCCATGAACAGCACTGAAAATCCAGTCTTACCTGGGGCCAACTGTTTTCCCGGGTTTCCAAGGCCCCTTAGTCAAAAGACTGCATCTCTGTTTCACTTCAGTCTCTTGAAAATTCACTTCATTTCTTGACTGTCCTCAGGGAAGACTCCTTCGAAAGCTGTAGGTAGCACTTCATGACTTCCCCCTACCCACGGCAACAAAGAAAAAGGAGCGTGACCAGGTTGGTAGGGCTCTGAAGTGAAGATTTCCAGCAGGGTATTATCAGCACTGGCTTGACGGTCTGCTTCCTTGGTCACGCAGCTTTGGAGTGTAAAGTAAACTCAAGCATTCCTGCCCTGTGCACCTACAAACCTACCCTTCGGTGTGCCCGTCAGTGCTGCGGGCTCCACACACGTAGGAGCCTGAAATTACATAATGTATAAGTACAGGTTTGGGATTTATAATAGCTTGGAAGTAGCATATTTTCATGCTATAATTCTCCGCAATTTTTTCCACGTTGTTGATTGCCTGCCTTGGTTTCTCTTGTTATCCTTGCAAAAGCAGCTTCCTGAAAACTTGGCTGTAATTCTATGGTAGCAAATATTGGAGCGGGTCTGTAATTTGTGATATACAATAACTGCAATAATGGTACAATGCCTGTGGGTAAAGGAGTGGAGGGAACATAATGCAGCTAATAACTATTCATTTGATTGTTTTTTAATCGGTTTCTTTTTTTTTTTTCTGAATGTATACCATGTGTAATATTTTAACTGTTTCACAACATCTTTGTGAATATCTCTTTTTATAATTACACATTTGTATCATCTGCTGCTTCCCAAAAGGCAGAAGTAATTTTCCAGTTTTTCTTATTTTAAAACTTTCCTATCGATTTACATTTTCTATTTTGAAGTACTTATCCTGTACTAATAAGAGGAAGAGATTATGTACATATTCTGTTATCCAGACTAACTCTTTGACATTTTAAAATGCAATTTTTAAGAACAATGTGGTTTATTTCTACATTTCTTTTTAAAAGTCTTTTATAAAGATAGTTTATGTCAGGAATTCTATAGCTCTCCTTTGTACAATAATAATATCTTTTATGTTCTATTAGAGGGCAGTAGAAGCCCAGTGAATACTAACCAGAGAGGAGGAGACCTTTTCTTTGCTCAAAGTCTCATCTGCAACTAATAGTACAGGACAGTAGGAACTCCCTTAACAGTACAGTGCTTCTGGGAGTAAAACTGTTGCCTGACACAGAATGGTAATTTATGCCTGTGAATGGCCACTGGGATGTTTCTAGCATATAAATGATGGACAGTAATAACTGAGGATTTGTATCTGGAGCATTATGAGATCTCCAAGGCTTGAAGGATTTCAGGTACATTATACAGCCCATCAGGGTAAAGTGATGTAAAGTAGGTCAGGTGCTAGGAGGAGGGAAGTGAGATGGGAAATCATCAGCTGGTACAGACATTAGCACATTGTGATCTCATCCGCTGCTGTGAAGCTGCAACACAGACTTGATAAAGTCTGCCAAAAATATTTTTCTTCATGTACCTGTCAGTGACTCTGTCTCCTCCCTGCAGTTATTATGTCTGACTGCAACATGTTCTAAATAATAATGAGCCATGTGGGAAAGTGTTAGTGCAATTTCTATATGAATGCTAAGTAACACATTTTGTACAGTTTTGTGTAAGATTGCATATTGATAAATGAGAATTGCTAAAATACTTGTCTTTTGCAGTGATGTGCATATGCATGGTCATATCCCATGTAGATGTTTAAAATGCAAATATTATGTCCATAGAAGGTATTTATTGAGCAAGAAACTCTGTCCAATTCCTTTTTTTGTTGTGTAATTTGATGTAGTTTATAAGACCATTATGCTGGCTTTCCGTACTCAATCTGAATTCTTAATAAAAATGGGGATAAAAATTCTAAATAAGATGTGTTGCAATATTTTTAGTGTTAATGATAATTTTCACGTTTTTACATCGATTCCCCACTTTTTTCAGTCTCAAATCCTGAATGAATATATTTGCTTTGAGTTTTCTTTATAGACTTCTGTGTGTACTCAGAAACATACAGCTCATACAGCTGCATACATTCCTCTTTGAATACAAATTTCACACAGCAGGTATGATATAGGCATTACTTTATAGAGAATATTTCTTATAAGGAATAAAGGACTGTGGTAAGTAAGTTGATAAACATGATTCAACACAGAACTCCTCTACAATTAGTTACTAAATACCTTTTACACTAGTTATTTAAAAGTCATCTTCTTCAAAATAGACCTGACAAGTTATATTGTCCTTGTTTACATACTGAAATTTTCATGTTGTTTTCATTACCTTTTCTTTTACCTCACTGTTAAAGAAGCATCTCATTAAGGTGCTGTAGTCCAGTGTGAGAGTGTAGAAGTGTGTGTATAAAGAGGAATATCTCCCCATATCTCTGCTTCTGAGTAATTATGAAATAAATGGAGGTTCATGGAAAAAAGTCATTTTATAAAAAGACCATTACAGTATTTATCTCCCTTTTGCAAGCACTGCTGTTAGGACTTGGAATTTTGTACAAGATCATTCCAAATAGTCAGCTGCTTTCCAAAACATGGTTTATCTTACCTCAATTCTTTTTTTTTGTCTCCTTCTGCTGTGTATTCTACAAACCTGGGATTTTACTAATCATTTTAGCATGTTACTATTTACATATGCCAGCTTGTATACATATAAGGCAAACCAAAAATCTTAATGTTTCCTTCAAGACAATGTCAGGCATACAGCTGACTTGAATTTAGGTAGTTCTGCAGTTTTAAAATTAAATGCCAGTGATTCTTTCAAGCTTCTCTTCTCAGTAGTACGGAGGAAGATGTTCAGTGTAACAGATAAAAGAGTTATTTTACACAAAGAGACGAAAGGTTTCCAGAAGAGTAAACCCATCCACTACAGTGAAAGAAGAACACACATTAATTTGTGCCATGATGAAGATATAAAGGAACATTCTGGAGACTCCTTCTGAAGCTGACAAAAATGCTCTCCAGGAAAAAAAGATGGCAGTTAGAAAGGAAATTGTCCATCCATTATTCTTCCATAGTCAGAAAACTGAAATATTACTGAAAAAAAGGCCTTACTCACAGGCTATCTCTTGGCAGTTCTCAGACCAGCAAGCCACTGCCTTATCTTTATACTAGATAGCCTGTGTTTAAAACACTGGAAGACGTAGCAGCAGAACCAGCCCCTTTCCTTCCTTCATGTCTCTCAGACATATTAATGAACATGCTACTATGTGAGAGTGATGCTCGCTCTCTCCCTTTCCCTGCCTCCTGCTTGTAAGGTTTTACCACCACATTCAACAGAAAAGGAGAAGCACACCTTGCCCAATGAAGATTAACTCCAAGATTGGCGTCTAACAGATAGGAGATGTGGACAAAATATCTTTGGGCACTTTCATCTCCTAGATGCCTGCTACATAAAAAGCGACATCACTTCTCCTACACTGACATTTTAAATCAAGATTCAGGTCTGCTCTGTTTTAGTAAAAAAACTGTATCTGTCTTTCAGTGTGGGTTTTGAACACCAAATCCAAAGGAATAAGGTGTCTTTCTACAGCTTTGTTCAGAGCTCCAAAATCCTAGAAGGGCACAGCATTTCAAACGTTCCTGGGTTCCTTGTTGGATCTCTCTTTAAAGCTTCAAAATTTGATCTATTCTTAAGCTACAGACAATATGTGGTAACCTGCACTTCAGCACATTAGCCTTTGGGGAACAAAATGGTGGTGCTGGGCTCTCTCTTCGGCCCAAGGTAGGGTGAGGTCCTAAGCAAGGGAGTCTAGATTACCCTCAGATGCAACACAGGCAGCTGCAGCATCCTGCTGAAAATGTGCAAGTTTTTCTTTCACTCAAGATTACTGAGACATTGCTACAGCCGTGAGACAGTCATCCAAAGCAAGAAGCTGTGCTATATGATCTTGAAACAGAAAAGCCAAAGCAACTGTGCCAATAATTGTCTATAGCCAAAATAATCTTTTAAATACCATTTAAAACAGTTCCTTCAATACAGGGTGTGAAATATCATTGGCTCTTCTAGTCTGGGTATCCCACTGTTCTGACAATTTCATTAAATCCTTAATAATCCTTTCAAATGAGCAATGATTAATCTATTCATTTGTAAGCCTTGTTGTTGAACACAGTGATAGACATCATGTTCTTTCACTGTTAACAAGTGCTAATTCTTGGGCATTGTGACAAGTTTCATTTGTCAGTGTTCCTGCAATTTTCCACAGAGTTGCCGCTCTTTCCATCAGGTTATCCGCATTTGGACTAAGCGATGTTGCCAAAGAAATCCCACGCAGTTTTTCACAACTTGTTAATAAAAGCAACCTGTGTTAATACTTTGTGCTATCAAGGTGTATAAAAATGATTCAGCATTACGTTTGAAAGCAGAAGAGAGGTAAGCATATTTACAGATTAATTTCTCTTTTGGACATCTACTTAATAGAATATGTTGCATTTGTTTGGAAAGCCACTACAGTTGTCTCCTGAAACAAAAACCATAGTTTAATGAAACAGAGAAGAAAATTGTTTGCTAGGGGAGCAAATACATGAAAAAAATAATTTGCATGAATAAATTCTGCAAAGTAATGTAATTAGACAAAAATTTTTAAGACAGAATATTCATTTTCTGCTCTTCAGTCTCCCAAAGTAGTGCTTAGAGATGCAATCTCACCTAAAGATAGCTGTGCCATTGCTTGTATCTTTTCATATTTCATTTGTAAGGTAGAATGTCACAAAAATTACATAAAAAAGAGACACTTACAAGCACCCTTCCAAAAATAAAAAAAAAACAACAAACAAACAAAAAAAAAACCAACCAAGAGAATACCCATATGATAATCTCTGCCTCTCCAGCTGGCCTTGGCTTGACTTCCAGCAATGACACCAGCTGCTTCAGCACTTCCAGATAAATTGTAGGTTGCTGCTCCTCTGATTTATCTGCTACTTTTTTATTCTGCAGAAGTCACTCAAGCCTGGTGAAATGAAGAGACCTGCATGAGAAGACTGCTACAGACGTATTAATATGTCTACATCAGTCACTCTCCTCAGAGATAGAGAAGAGGTACTAGTCACAGTGTCTCTTCTTCAGCAAACACTTCAGTGAGTTTGTAAATCAGAGCAGAAGAGTGACATATCACGTGTCTGTAAAGCACAGCAGAGGAATGATGTACTACATGGCTGGGCAGAAAACAAAAAATGTGATCAAGGAAGAAAGAATCTTAATCTGCAGGTGCCACTATGGAAGAACTTTCAGATCTCACATCCAACATGGTGTTTTGTTTCTGATTTCAAAATGAAAAGGAGAAATAATGAAGTGGAGCATGCTTTGCTGCATTCCCAACTGAATCTTTTCCTGCAACTGGAACATGTGTAACTCATTGCTGCAGTGTGAAATATCTGGCATCAAGTAATGTGTGGACTTCTGGTTTTTATCATGCCTTAAGTTATTTTTTTGAGGACTAATTGCAAGCTGCTTCTTCTCTGATTAGTTCAGTAAATTTGGTAGGGCGCTGATAACTTCTCAGGTCTGGTGAACTGAGAAGCTTCTTAATCAAATATGTATAGGGTTTCCCTCTTTTACTTGACTGGATTTTTTCATGAAAAGTTTAATTTCCTCAGAGATCTCTACTACTGGCTGATATTGGTCAAGATACCTCAAAGTTAGGGGAGGAAAGAAAGATCTATATAGGTACAGATATTGTTCAAAGGTATGATTGTGCAAGCCTGAATTTCCTGAGGAGCTAGGCTAAAAGCCATATAATGGCAAGGTTTCTGAGCTTTTGAATTATTTGAATTTGCTAACAGTTATGATGACTAAAACATCTTTAATTTCTGACTTGCCATGTCCCAGCTGGGCCGTGCAAAGCCCTGACACTTTGATGCTGTGTTCTCTAACCATATGTTAATATTTCTCCCGAAGCCATAGGGCTGGTTGTTGTGTTTTCGGACGAGCAGGCTCTTGCTGGTCTGACTCACAGCTATTTGACATTAATGTTTTTCCTGTAACTTTTTATAACTTCATTTGAAATTCTCAAATCACTTTGTTGACACTAGCTAAACCTTAAAAAGAGCCTTATGAAGTGCTTGCAGTTTTCAAATGAGAAATCAAAAGGAAAAAGGAAAGCCATCATCAGAAGTTCTGTTCCGGTTATATATGAGCTGGAGCAAACTATTGTCATTACCTGTTGTTTGCCTGTGATTACCCAGGCCTCAGATACGCCAACAAAACTGCATGAGTAGTGGCTAACTTAGTTCTGTCAGTGTAATCACACTACCTTACACACTTATAGGGCTTCCTAACTTGCATTATTTTGGTGGGATTTGATTTATGCCATAATTATATGGATAATTATTCCAGAATAGCTGAGGGGAAAGTAACATCTGGCAGGGAGTCAACGTTAAACACTTGTAGGTGGAAAGGAAATGTTAGCCTCTTAAATTGCCTGAGTAGCAATGGAGCAGTGCGACTGACCACAGCCTCAGGTCCCTGAGAACAGTAATACATGTGATTTAGGTCCACTGCAAGATTAATTTGGTGCACTCTTCATTAGATATACATAGATGTGTCTTTCAAGTGCCTTTTTACATTCTGTAAGAGCATTGACACACTTAAAAGGACAATATCTTCTTTAATTGAAGCTGTGTCTCAATATGAAGGAAGGATTCTGAAGGGTTTACTAGAATCTCTAGCATCTCTAGAAATCTCATTCCCCCAAAGCTGAGGAATATTGTGGAATGAAAAAGGACACCATGACTACTACAGCTTTAGTTTGGATAGTTGTTTCAGAAGACAACAATTGCAAAGCCTGAAACATAAGATACTCCAAAATCTTTTTGCGTAGTAGATAGCAGAGCACACAAATAAACATAATAATTGTTTCTGCTTTAAGATGCTGATCAAAAGAAATTCTCAGAGTAACACCACTAGAAGCTGTCATGACTTTAGACTGGTTAGCACAATCTGACATTTATAAGAATAACTGGGTTTTTTTTGTCTTTGTGTATGACTGTAAATGCTGACAAGTTTAGGACATGTTGTGATGTGGTTAGTCATGCTGATTAATACTATTCTGTGAGCTTAATGACATTGATTAACTAGGATGACACATCGAGCAAAGACCTAATCAATATAAGTAACAAAGCAGAATCTTTGGAAAAAAAAAAAAAAAAGTATTATATTTAAAGAGCTCATAGAGGCATCTGCTTTGGGAATTGTATCATCAAGTTCATGCTGGCCTACAATCCACCTACATTGGCTGAATAAAAGAAAGCTGAATAAAAGAAATATAATTTTGTTTAATTATTTTTTTTTTCAATTTAATGTCTCAACCGTAGAGAAAGAGAAATTGCAGCTAAAGTAAGCATTTCTGAGCATCTCAGTAAAATCAGCAAAAAGCCATATATGGACCAATCAGTACAATATTGAAACAAACCAACCAACCAAAACTCAGTAAAAGCCAGAAAACTAAGAGTTAATACTTCATCTATTGACTTTTTAAAGGATAATATATTCACAAAATGATTGGTTTAAAAGAAATAATTGACTAAGTGATGATAGTGGGGAAAATCCCTATTTTAAAAAAATCTGACTTTATTTACAGGTTTTGTTATACAGTATGAGTATTCACTGGCTCCTAAAATGCTACACTTCAAGAAACGACTTAATTCTTTGTCTATTGGCTTCTGAAGGAAAATCAGACACACATAGTGAAGTATTTGTTTAAAATATCAATCTATTTGCTGTACAGGTTTTGGTGTGCTTATCTAGGTCTAATTATCCTTCTGCTGAATTTGCTGCATTATCATAATAGAAAACTCATTAGTTACTTGTGTAGTACTGTCTTCCTGTAATCTATCTCCTCCTGAGTTACCATATACATTACGTTTTATTTCTCTGTTGCACTTACAATACACTTTTCCTGCATCACTTCATAGGCTGAAGATACATACTATTGTTATTTTGTTGAACACTATCATACTTCACCGATGAATAACAAGGAAGTATCTGGATCTTAAGTCAGATCTTCATGTTAGAATGAGCTTTTTTCTATATGCTGTTATGCCAGCAATGTACTAAGATTAGATCTAACCACACAGAGGTACCCAAGATCTTCTATCATTGATGTGCAGACTGTCAGAGAGGCCTTCAATGATGGGTTCTTGTGTGTGAGAGTGTGCGTCTCTGCACGAGCACATGGCATTCCCCAGCCCAAACCCTCAAGCACTAGAGCTTCCGTCGTTCCCTATTGCGCTCATTCAGTAACCTTGCTTTTACCAGTTACTTAAAAGAATTCTCATTAGGCAAAAATTAGCAAAAATAATAGAAGTGCTATTTTCTAGTTCTTTTTTCACATCAACTTAAGTCAACCTGAAGTTCTGTTTAGCCTCTGTCTTGACATGTGAATTGCTTGCTTACACCTGAATAGCTGTCAGTGCAATCTCCCTCTGTATGCACAGAACAGCCCTAATGTTTGTGAGTAACATGCCATAAAACAGAACATCAAAACACCAGACATAATGCAAACACATGGTGGGTTACCCAAAGCTTGCTTCCTGGATGGCTATGTCATGCATCCAGTTCTGGGCTCCCCAGTTCAAGAAACTACTGGAGAGAGTCCAACACAGGGCAACAAAGATGATTAAGGTCATCTCCCTTACAAGGAAAGGCTGAGAGCTGGGACTCTTTAGACTGGAGAAGAGAAGGCTGAGGGCAGACCTTATGAATGCTTACAAGTATCTAAAGGGTGGGTTGAAGGAGAATGGAGCCGGACTCTTTTCAGTGGTTCCAAGTGACAGGATGAGGGGCAATGGGCACAAGCTGGAACAGAGGAAGTTTCATTCAAAGATGAGAAAAAAAACTTTACGGTGAGGGTGGCAGGGCACTGGAACAGGCTGCCCAGGGAGGTTGTGGAGTCCCCTTCTCTGGAGATTTTCAAGACCTACCTGGATGCAATCCTGCGTAACGTCCTCTAGGCAACCCTGCTTTAGCAGGGGGTTGGATTAGGTGATCTCTAGAGGTCCCTTCCAACTCTGATTTCATGAAATTCACAGCAGACTGTCACTGGTACTCACATGGGCCAGTTGTCATATGCCTTTGGCTGACCAAGCTGCAGGGATCTTCCTGGAGCAAAGTCTTGGCAGTCCCAGCATGAGCTGGAGCAGAGCTCCACTGCTATTGTTTCTGCTCTGATGCAGATCTTTTGACCTGCTGTTCAGATTTCTATCGGGGCCAGGAGGTTTTGGATTGTGACTTTGCAAACTGTTCTCTGCTCCTGCCCCTTCTTGTGAGATCCAGATAAAACTTAAAAACAGACAATAGAAAAGATCACTGTGTTAAACAAGTGTTGAAGATTATTAATATGCACTGCCAGTGAACCTAATGAGATCTGCAGATTGATATTTAATAGTATGAGTTCTGCATTGCTCACACAAGAAATGTAAGTTCAAAGGGAGAGCTTGTCTATTATATTTAGATTACAAACTCTTCCACTAAAACACGGGGACAAAAATAGGGGCCTGTCTCGGTTTTGTGTTCCAGTTCATGTTGCCACAAGTAGTTTGTGGTGCCTATCTTTTTTGTAGGAGGTAGGTGGCTGGGAAGCTGACTCAGGCCAATGCACCTTCCCCATGGGCAGAGGAGCACAGACATAAACTAGCTCATGAGACTACAGTGCAGCTATCCACAGTGTTTCAAAGTTGTCTTGAGGATGTCTTTTATCATAAAGGCACTTTTGTTATTTTAGAAGGAAAGATCAAAGGAAAACATAGAGTTTGCAAATAACTTTTCCTATGTTATGGTTTTTCAATGGAGTAGGGATATAATGTGTTTCTCTATCAGGGTGACACAGCAAGTTAGTAATTAAGTCAAAGCTAATTCTCTGTTATTTGGCTAAGAATTCTCCCTTCATAGATTAATGTTACACTACCAAATTACAATCAGAGAATATGAAAGACTGTTTCATTCTATCTTGAATTTATTCATTATATAGCAGACACTTCTTATAAGGATAATGATTAGCCTTCAAGATGTAAAGCGTGTGCATTTCAAAGACAATTAATTTTGATTCAGTACTGCTTAACTAGGTAAAGTGAAGGATATATGCTGCAGAGTGGATTTTTTATTTTATGGAAAAGTTTAACTCCAAAGGGTTTTATTTGGCTTCAATAGTCTAAGCTTATCAATGCCACTTCAAGGATACTGAATATGCATCTCACTTTGAGACTTCCAAATATAATTAGAGAATTTCCAGCTGGGTTTTTTTGGCTACTAAAGGCAGATGTCTCCTCTTCTCTTTATCTGTCCAGACCATGGATAGGAAAAACAAAAATAAAAATGCCCTCAAATTATTGTTTTAAGTTTTTAAAACTATGTAACATATCACCTCTGCCTTTTCAAATGCTAAAACTTCTTAAATGGAATGTATTTTAGTAGGGGAAATTATCCTGGATTCTAGGCAGACAGAGCTAATGAAAAAAATGTGATTTTCATGAATTTGAACCTAGAGTTCTCTTAGTTCACCATAAAGTTATTTGGAAATATGACCCAGCTGTCCAAAACGAGAAATAAATAACTACTGAAGTATCTTCAGTTACAATCAGGTCTGCAGAATTCTGCATTTCAGCCATTCTCACAGGTATAACAGTTACATGGTTAGAAGACTGAAGGTGTATTCTCTCCCACAAGTCTCTCCCACTTGGATTAACACCTGGCAACGGGCATCAAAAATTTTAATATCCATCTATGATGCCTGTATACAGCTATTTAGGGTGTTTGTGGAAATTGTATATGTTTTCCAAAACTAGCTAATCATCAACATGGTGATCTGATAAAATCTGGTCCTCTGTTTAGAAGCTTACTCCCCTAGGAACGTCCAGTTCTTCAGATAATTTTTCTGCAATTTTTATATCACCTTACTAAGTAAAATACTAATCAGATGTAATATTTAACCATATGAAATATTTCAGATTAAATAAATAATTTTTACCACTTTATATTTACTCAATACAATTTGCTTCAGAACACATGCCTGGAAGATTTACAGAATAAAATGACACAGTGTATGACATCTTAATTGCACAAAGTGTATGACATCTTAATTGCAATCAGGATATATCTTAAGATAAAGCTGGTGGCTTTACGTCTGCAACATAAAGTTCTAGACAACTCACATAAATTTATGTTTTCCTCAGACTTTAGTTCTTAAAACTGCTATTTTACTCTGTTCCTGAAATGTTTCCAGGAGTTTCAACTATGGGTACCTCATGCCAATTTATCTTCAAAATCTTCAAACTGCACTGATTTTACTGCAAAATTATTAAGCCCTGAGTGTATTTTAGTTGAATTAACAAACTCTTTGAAAGTCTTGATTTAGATTAATATTCATTTTATTTATGCATCAGAAGCTTAACGAATGTGTGAAAATAGGTCACACTTTTATTTTTTTAAAGTAATACCTCTACTTGAAGGACCGTTATTATAGAGATTGATGATACGAAAAAGCACAGTTAGAAAGAACTACTAATCAAAAGGAAATCACTGCCTTTACAGTTAAGGCTATATAGTTCCTAAATATGTATTAAGGAGTCTAATTCAAAGAAAAAAAAAAAACTTCAAGATCTTTGCAGCTTAACTTTTGAAAGGATTTATAGCTGCTCACATTTCTGAAAAAATCAAGATATTTCTGTGCATGAGCTTAAATATAGCTTTAGGTATTTAATTTTGCCAAGTAAGAATTCAAATTGTTCAATCTAAAGCAGTGATTTCTAATTCATATTTTATTTTTCCAGGCTGAGCTGTGTTGTACAAGGAAACAGTCACAGGTATGAAAAATGAGAAACTGCACAACAAAGGGAAAGTATAAGAATGTTCTAATGTTCTGCAAACTGCAATATAGAAATAGGTGCCATTGCTGGACATTCCAATAACTGCAAAAAAAAAAAAAAAAGGAATACATTCAAGTTAAATTCAACAGCACATCTAAAAACTTACTATCATAGACTAAAATAAAAAAAAAAAAAAACCACAACTAAATAATAAAAAAAAACCCCAACAAACAAAAAACACAAGAAAACCCCCAACCAGAATAAACAGAACCATTACAAGCCTTTGCAACATCCCTCTGCATTGCAAGTTGATGGTGGATCTTGGAAGGGAATAGATACCAAAAAAATAACCTGCACTTTAAAGTCTTACAGTTCTGACTGCTACTCTTCCTGGAGCCCCTGGCAAAAGTTTGTATTCAACCTTGACTATGGCATCCAGTTTCTAAAGTGTTTATACTTTGCAAGTTGAGAGAAATTAATTACTTTGACTGAAGATTATTTCTCAGTTCCAGCAGAGCACTTGCAATAGCATTGCTGGATAAGATCAAATTCAGTAGTGTCTCAGCAGTATGATCTAGCTTGCTTTAATTAATTAACCCCTCAAAAATTGCAGCACTGAACATCCAGTTGAGAGAGCAATTAATGTCTACAACAAATTATGTCAACATTTTGTAATGTTTTATTCATATACAACTTCACATAATGTAATTAGAGACTAAGAGCTTCTAATGCTGCCGTTATTTACACCGTGCACATTGCACACTTCATTGCCTATTTTGAACCAAAAAAAATGAAGATACAAGGCTTTCTTATTTCATTTACCTGAAGTTGATGTTCTGCTGCCTGCAGCTTATATGTACATATGGGAAGAAATGTCAGGCACAGTATGGCATGTTGAACAAAAATCAGAGAGAACACAAGAAAGGTTAACTTGCCATGAAATAGAAATGCACCAATCTTTATAAAGTGGAAATATTCAAAGAAAAAAACACATGAGAGAAAATTAAGAGCCTCTCATTTTTAAATTGGAATTATGAAATGCAATTCAGATTTCCATTTTTACTTAACCTTGTGATCTTTACCCTTAGAACCCAATCACTAAACAGACTATTTCACACACTAAGCAAAGTAGCCAAACCAGGGGTTTCAGCAGACAGCTTGACATATATGCAATCCCTTTAACCAGTGATGACAATTCATGATTGGTAATAATCATTATTAGCATGACTATTGCAGCAGCCCCTATGAGCTTCATCCAAACTCTCCATTAAAGGAAGAGCTATAACAGCACAGTGTCAAATATAACCCTTTTCCCAAGGGCTTGTAGGGTAGCTGGTCAAGATCGTTTGAGTAAAGGAGTAGTATTTCTGTGGTGAAGAATATAATTATTAAACGCATTCAATGATTTGCCAAAAATCACACGTTCTTATTGATCTTTTGGGTGAAAAATAGCAAAAGCTATAGTAAAAGCTGTATTTGTGAAGCACTTAATTATCAACATGAAAAATCTTGAATTTGTTTGCATTTGCATTTTATTTTTTATGGGTATTGGTAAGTATGGCAAGTAAGTAGGCTAAGTTAACCAATTAAAACAGGAGTATTCTAACCCTATATTTAGGAGGAAAAGACTACATTATCCAGGGAGATCTTATTGCAGCCTTTCAGTACTTCAGGTTATGAGGATAAATTACAAGGTTTATGAGAAAGATTGGGACAAACTTTTTAGCAGGATAGCAGGACCTGTTGCAACCCCAACAGGGGTTGGACTAGATGATCTTTAAAGGTCCCTTCCAACCTAAACTATTCTGTGATTCTATGATTCTATGTTATATGTTATAAATTAGTCTTTTTTGATAGGTTAATTTAGTTTGTATAGTATTATGACATCAAGGACATTGAAAAACTATTAAATTCGCATATCCTGGTGTTTGCTTTTGGATGTCTGCAGGTTTTTAAATCCTAATTGTGATATGGTCTGAGATACATTTTTGTTTTGTCCAACGTTTAACACCTACTTGATTATCATTGCCTTACTGAGGGCCTTTTTAAGCCAGGGACTGTCTTTTCTGAAGCTGTACATGTCTACTGAGCCTTCATAAGTGGATGGGTTAAGGAGAAAAGAAAGGAAAAGTGGTTATAACCATAAGATGAAAAAAAAAGGAGCAGACGAAAGACTCCAAAATGATGTATCTGTGAAATCTCTGAACCGTGGAACCAGCAAAGGCTTGACTCTTGCAAAGTTTTACTTTCATTTGGACTCTCTGGTATCTAATAAAAGACAATTTCAACTGAGGTTTGTCCTTTAATTAGGACTTTTATGATATGTTGTTCTGGTATGGATTGTGTGGTGTCTACTAACTGGAACTCATGTAGTGCCCTTTCCCTTAGTGGGTGTACAAATAATTCCTCTCTCTTGCACCCAGCTGGGTAGTTACAAGAACAAAGTCTCTTTGAAATGTGTACTTTCTTTTCAATGCAGTTGATCTTAGGTAATGGATTAAAACATTGCCTGGAGTCAGGATAGGGGTAGACAAGATGGACAGATGCACATACACAGACTAATTACAGAAGCAGTGCTGTCTTAATGAACTGGGTTAACCCCCAGAAAAAGTGGATGTAACTAAGGTTTGCCTCTAACTCAGAGCACTGATATAGTATCTCCTTTAGACTTTATTAATAAATTACAGGCTAACTCAGTCCTAAAACTGAGTTATATTATTTTCTTTTCCCACTCTCTCCTATTAAAATTACATGTGGTTCTGTGGTGAATATTCAAAAAATCTTATATCAAAAACTGCTATAACAGCTTCTAGTGGGTACTTGCTAAGTACTCTTTTGAAAATAATGCCACGCATATCTCAAATAAAGAAAATGTAAGTAAAAAATAAAAAAAAAAAATCTGTTAAAAAAATACCCGAGAAAAACTTAATATCCTGTAAATAGGCTCATAAACCCACTAACTTTACTGTAGACTCTTGCATGTTTTGTCTCCATGTGTACAACTGTTTCACAGGATTTTTTCAGGATGATTAGTAACTGCTTTTTCTCCCAAATTCAAATTAAATTCCCTCCCTACCTTCTGTTAAACAGGACTTCAGCTTTGTAGTTATTTTCAAAGCCACAGGGTAGTCCTATAGTATGGAAACTTTTGTTTTTGCTGTTAAAATGAGAGAAAAAAATATTCTGCTTTGCTTTGAACTCTAATTTGGGGTTTATGTCCTTTCTGCTCCATAAATAGACAACCTGGCCTTCTGTGATTTGAGCTGTATTTCCAAATCTCACTGACTATGTAAATAGCTTTATACATTGCAGGAAAAAAATCAGAAAATTAACTCTTTATGGATGGCATTTTCCAAATCTCCAGAGGGTCTGCTAGGAGATTGAGAGCTTTTTTAAACGGTAGCTAAAATCAGACACTCCTCTACCTAGTAGCCTTTTTTTTCTCCACAGTCATTTTTTCATCAGTTTCCTCCTTGCAGGACAAAAGACATCCAGTAACAGGGGACCTCACTAGTGCCTAGGCAATCGGTATTCTGGTTACACTCTTCCTTGTATCATTTTAAGTTTGTTCTACAAAGGAAAATACAGATTATGTTATCCCTCTCTACAGGAAGGACACTTCTTTTAGCTTAACAAACACACTTTCAGATTGCAAATGTTTCTTCTTGTTCTCCATCGGTTCCAGAGTGTCCACATTATTTTTCATATATATTGCAGTTTGGTGAGCGAAAATGGACCACAATAATGAGGCTTTTCCAATGCAGACTGTGACTGTATTAGCCGTTGACTGTCAGGTAAGGCTGTATTCCTATTTACCTATCTATCTTTAATTGGTAACAGAATTTATTAATTGACATGTATTTGCATTAGCATTTAGTATATCCACTATATGTCCCAAACATTTTGGTATGAATTTTGCCTTCATTCACATTTAGCAAAATCTGCAAACTGAATGGCAACGTACCTTCCCAATAACTAACTTTTTTTTGCTAAAAAACACAGCTAACATCATTTTAACATGTCATACATGTGGGATGAACTTTCCATTGCAAATTCCACAGCTAAACAATGAGGGAGAAAGAGAACCTTGCTTAATACTTTTAATAATGATCTAACTGCTTTCTCTGTATTTCTGTTTCAATAGAAATTTTAATAGGATTTTTTTTCCCATGGATCTAACCATGTGAAAGTTTATTCAAGATCTCAGAACTGATTTAGTAGTTTGTTTTTAGACAGTGATGACATCCTGCCAAAAATTTGGTTGTTTACAAAATAACTGCTATCCTCAAATTAATTCAAAAGGTCCCCAGCCATCAAAAGTTTGCAATATAAGGCTAAGATTTGAAGAAATAAGGGAAATATGAGATAAATATGATAAATTTATTTGATGCACACAAGTATAGTCACAAGATACCGGTTACTTACCCTGTTTATAGAACAGGAGAAGACTGTTGGCTTGACACCTGAAGGTGATTAACACAGTAACACAGTCTTAGAGAGTTCCTCTGGTATATCAGTTGTATCATAGAAGAAAGCACACAGATATTTGAAGGAAAATTGGCTTCATGGGTGAGACAGGCTGGCATTTCCTGGCACATTCATCTTGATGATTCAATGGCAAATAAAAGATGGGAGATAGGATGGGTTTATAATTAAGGGGTTTAAGAGAGAAGACCAGTACTTCATAATTACATGTTTGACTTTAACATTTGTTTCTTCTGAATACTAATGAAACTTTTAAATTTGCTTTCTACAAACAACAGACTAGTGCAATTCCATTCCCCAAATATTTGCGGGATGCAAACAAACAAGTGTTGCAAGTACAGCCAAAGCAAATTTATTGAAAAGTATGTGTTGCATAGAAATTTGTTGTATTACACTTTCAGGCCTTCATTTGAACTCGTACTTTCAGTGTCTCTCCAATTGTATCTTTTACAATTTTATAGTTATTTCCTGGCTCTGCAGACTATTTTTCTCCTAAAATAAGTAAACAACAGTAGATTTTGATCACCTCATATTTTGTCATCTTCTTCCTGCAACCCTAAGTATCTATAACTGGTAATCTATTCCTTTTAGGATACTTCAGAGTAAATATTCTCTCTGTCTCATCTTCTCCAATGTAGCCCAGTCCAACACAGAGGTTCATATTTCTTTCTACTAGTACTCACATCCAAATTTTACATGAGACAAAGATATTTTGGGGCTTGGCCCATGGTAAATCTAATGTAGAAACAGGCACTTTTATATTAAGGGCTGTTTCAGATAGTATATGGCCAGCTGAATTAAGACCCTAATCAGTGCAGACAATGAAGCACACAGATTAATTACAGTCATCGAAAGATGGATACATATCCACTTAGCTGAATTGCTGTTTAGCCTTCATTGGCTGCTGTGATGACCTTTCTACTGGTTATAAGGGGAACTTAGAAGCAGAAACCTAGAGTAGGTATGTTTCTTAGTCTTGAACTGCTTTCTCCTTGAGAAGATGTTTTGGTCTAGAGAAAGTAAAACTCTAAGGTTTTCTTTGTCCTCTTCCTACATCTGCAACTGCCCCCTTCTGCCCTCCTTTGACCTCCACTCCAAAGTCCTTGTCCCTTTCAGTGCCAAAGCCAAGGCAACAGGGAGAGGTAGGTGCCCTTTTTCCCCTTAGAGTCCCTTTTGGTGCAATCCAGCTCCTCCAGCGCCCTTCCTTATAGCAGGTCTTTTTTGCTTGTTTCATCACTGGTATAAAACTGACCATCTAGAAGACGGTTACTGCTTTTTTATCATTGGGATCATTATGATGGTGTAAGAAACCCTAATGGATAAATGTTTGATAAATACTTTTGGAAACCCATGAGAAACGAAAGCAGCATTTTCAACAATGTGTTTATCATTCCTTGAGGTGATTAATAATCTGATTTTTTTTCCCAAAAATTTTCAAAATTAAATCACCCACCTTCTGTCAAACAGAACTTAATCTTTACAGTGACTTTCAAAGCTGCAGGGTAGTCTTTGTAAATGAATTTCCTTGTTACATGTTAAAAATTACACTGCAGTTCTAAAACCTAATTTAGGATCTATGGACTTCCAGCTCCATAAATCATCAGCATGTCCTTCAGCTGAAGTGTGCTCACCACTTCTCACAGGCTGTAATATATTACACAACAATATAAAATATAAGGTGCGGTAACAGACTCTCTTAAAAAATAAATTCAAGACAGACCTTATATACACATATAAAAATCCATTTTACTGGGATAATGTTATGATATAAAACTTGAAATTTAATTAAAATGACTTATGCTTTCAGAGCCTCTTTAGAAGTCGAGTTCAGTTAACGTGGAAAAGATTTTTCAACCTACATAAATGCCACAGTACAGGGATACATATCGTTGAAATTGCTTTCTTTTAACTTTTACAAAGACTTATTGTTCCTTTTCTACCCTTCTATTTCTTTAGAAACAGGTATAACAGAACCAAAAGTACTGATCGTTTGTCATGACTTATAAATATTAACATCATTCTACAGGATTTCCCTTACAGACAAGGGCAAAAGCTACCTTTGCAGAAGTCCTTTTCCTTACCATTGAGGCATCAAGATACTGATGACCAGTTCCAGGGATGTGCATTTGTGTAAAGAGTGTGCATTGTGCAAGGGGCATGGTAATCATATGGCTGCAACTCATTATCTATCCATCCAGCAGAACACGTTTCCTCTAAAAGATGTACTTCTTTCTCAGCTTCTCATTGGTTTGTGTGATGTAACTTGAAAATAATGGGAATTCCAGGCTTGCAGTCTGAAAATCAGGTTCAATATCTGCTTTTGATCACTACTCTTCCTTACAGCAACTGTTTATTTTTTCTAATCTTTATCATTCTTTGCTACAGAGACTATCTTTCACTATTTCTTTTACTCTTTGTTATTTTTAGCTTAGTGCTTTTTCCCTTTTGATGCATTTTTGTGAGACTGCTGGAATCACTTGCATTAATTTGAAAGTGTTTGTAAGTATTTCTGCCCAAAAGGTGACTAAAAGTTAAGTTTTGCGGGTACAAAACTTGCAAGTCTAAGCTGTGAACAAAAATCATCTGCCTGAGACCCTGCATTCTCCTAGATGAAGATTATCTCTGTTGTTATTTGGAGCAATGCCTGAGTGCATTTGGAATATGTTCAGGGTCTCAAATGAGAACATGTATGTTGAAATTAGATAAAAACTAATCAGTAAGCTTGGAGATGTATGCCAGATGGAGGAATCACTTCAGTTGGAGAGCAATATCCATTTAATGTAGCAATAAAAACTGGTAAGGAAATTGGTACACCTGCAAAATGCAGATACCACCAAGCTAATGCAAATTGAGCCTTGGTATAGTACAGGCACACCGGGCCAAGGATCACTGTGGAGTGATAAGCCTCATGGAGACATAAACAGCTTATTAATTCACCAAATACAGTTATCTCAAATACAGAAGCAAGTAAGTCGGACTGTCTGCTTGTCACTATGGCATTGCAAACACTGGGATCTCTGCAATCCAGTGTAGTATGGATATTCCCAATGCATGTTTAGACTGTGTCTGTTTATACTCTTTTTCTGGCAGTATTCTTTTACATAAGTAAGCACTACTTTGCTTTTACTTACTGCATTTAATGGCTTGTCACAGCTCCAAGAGTGAATTCAGTAAGATCTAGATCTAAACATATATTTTGGGAAAATCTAGTCTATGAAATGCATCTAAAAATGGAAGACATTTAAAACCACTGCTCTGATATAAGAGCAAGTTTTCCATTTTAAATAAGTACTTTATTGTGTATATACTTTATTGTCTTTAATGTGAGGGTGGTGACACACTGGAAGAAGCTGTAGATGCCCCATCCCTGGAAGTGTTTAAGGCCAGGCTGGATGGGGCTTTGAGCAACCTGGTTTAGTGGGAGGTGTCCCTGCCCATGGCAGGGGGGTTGGATCTCAATGATCTTTAAGGTCTCTTCCGACTCTAACCATTTTAAGATTCTGTGACTGAAAGAAGGTGCTCTAATGTTATTTACTATATACTGTAACTGCAAAAACACTATGCTTGGAGCAGATGCCTTGTCTCTTGTCTTTTCAAGCCATGGAGTTAATTGTTTGGTTTTTGTTTTTTTTTCTTCACTTTAAACACCTGTATTGCAGTAGTCAGCAAATAAAAAATTTCCTATGTACTCTGTTCTCAATTAATCTCCATGTCCCCATCTCCTGTTACTTCTGTGTGATAAGATCAGAGTGTAATGTAATGTAGGTATCGAAATTCCCTTAGCAGTCAAAGGAGGGAGACAAGCATTTTAGAAACACACTTAATCCCATTCCCAAAATCGTAATTCCACTCTGCAAATGCAAGGCATAGGATGGAGTTTTATTGATCAGAAGTTGGCATCTATGTTGTACATAGAATCATAGAATCACACACTCATATCTGATCTAGTTGTCTAAATGCTCTGCATAGCCTGTGGTAAAAATAAGTACTTTCATTCATCCCAATGTTGATTCCACACAGGACAGATGAGCTGGGTGTTAAAGATACCTTTTCTTCCACTTGACTGTTCAGGGAGATGCTAGGCACCTGTCTTAGGTGAAGTCAAAGATACCTAACACTACCACCTTCTATGCTGATAACTGAGGTGAAGTCAAAGATACCTAACACTACCACCTTCTATGCTTCATCTCTTAACTGAGCCTAAACAGCACTCCTTGACATTTCAACTAAGCTAAATCCAAAATGTAGGGGAGAGGAATCCAGGCTTTTGTGCTTCTCTATCCGTGCTCATATTTGCAGATGCTTATCTATTTAATTACATGCCTCCAATTCCTGTTTAGCACCTCTTGGATTCGTGTGTCAAAATTCTGTGTTCATGTTAAAATTTCTAAAAATACACATGCTTCTAATAATTTAATTAACAGTCTAATTTCTAGCTACAAATGTATATTAAGTACTTTGCACAGGGATCTCTCTCCTTTCTTTATACCTAAAGATTCTAGCGGGCAACTGCATTGTATTCTCTGTCCTTCATACCTTTCACACCTTTCCATTAGACAGAAAGCATTTCTTCCTGAAATACTTGTGTGATGCATGTGTTCCTTCTGAACAGTATAACACTGGATAAAAAAATCACAGTTCTCTTTCCTCTCCCTTAGATGGTGTTAATTAATGAATGTCACATGGTTCTCCAATGTGGCTTACATCATTGCTCTCTTTTTTTGTTTCCTTTGTAGTGTTTGTGCAGTGTGTAAACAATGAAATCAAATCCAGCACATCCAGTAATGGTTCTTCTTATGTAATGGGGAAAGGGTGTTTGGAGGCAAGGGGAGAAGATGTGTTTTATTGCAGCGGCTCTGTTTTATATTACAACCCCATCTGCCTATGCTGGACCTTTGGATGACATCTGACAGTGCAAGCTAAAGCAATGATCATTCGGAAAACACATCAACAAATCAGCTACATAATCAGACCCAAACCAGATGGTGCTGCAAAAAACAAGTATCTTTTTCTCTATCAGTTTATGAATAACTGCTCTTCTTATAATGATGATGAAAAATTGCATACAAACATTTTGTAATGTTAGAAGCAAACTCTCCCACTGCCAGATGAAAAAATGGGTCAATTCACCTTCTTTTGAAAATTAAATATGGTTTGTTCAGACTGTATTTGTTAAATCACTTTCCCATGAAATAATATTTTCAATGTAAGACAATAGTGTCAATATTAGGAATGAGTTTTTTAAGATCACCCATGTAGAAGTGCATTCTGCATGTACACATACGTACATCTGCTATTGTGGTAACAAAGACTTTTTACATTATGTATACACAAACTGCTGCAGTGCTTATATTCTAAGATATAAATATTTTAGAGTTTTTGTATAAAGGGTTAAATTGACCTCCCAGTGCAAATTAGTGAAGCAAATGAGTTTCCCCAAGTGTATAGCAACTACAGAACCACCTGCGCTAAGTAACGGTGGGTTGATTTACTGGGCTATCATTTTTATTTTCTATTTCTCATACTTTATACATTTTGAATTTTGCTATTGTCCCGACTTTCATTGTCTGCCAATTTCTCATACATATTGAAAAGTCGTAATTATTTAGGACCAAATATGTTTAGCCCATTTTATGTGATAATTAGACATAAAGTTGGTATACTCTGCAATCTAAAAACATTAGGAGAGACATTTTTCCCAAATTCTTCTTGATAGATCAGCCCACTAAATATATGATTAAACAACTCTTCATACTTATTTCCTGCCAAGTAACAGAAAACTTTGCAAAGCTGAGTTATGAGATATAGTTTGATCATTTTGGAGTATTATTACTTTTAGACTTAGCAATCTGGCAGTGCTAAAATATGATGATCATTTCTAGCATTCTTGCCAGGAGTTCGAGACAGGTATGAAATTTAAGGCCTAATTTTGTTCTCCCTCTCTGGTGGCATAAATCAGGGTGAGTGCTACTTCATTCAGTGGAGATACACCAATGTAAAATTACATGTTGATTGTGATATCAACTTCAAAACCATCACCAATAATACTGCTTTATTATTACTATTATTGCACTTGATATTGATATTTTTATATTACCCCAAAAAAAGCAATGACAGACTGACACACTACTGTACAACCCATGTACTTGTACCATACCATTATCCTAAAGTTTTGGAAAATATGCTGTCTCTTGTCATTAATTCTTTGGTTATGTGCCTCGTCAGTCTGCAATTCCAGTTCTGTGGAACAGTTCATGGGCAGGGCATTACTTGAACAGACAACTCTAACAAGATCAAGAACCCAATTTATGATCAGATACTGCATGAGAACATAAAGAGAGAGGAGGGTAAAAGCAGACAAATAGGGCAGTAACATGATCTTCTTGTACAAATTAGTAGTGAGAATGTCTTGAATATTTGAAACTTTCTGTTGTAAAAAGATTATTATCAGCAGTCTCCATCTGCCTTCTACTTGCTTTACTAATTATTAGAAGTGAAAGAGTGTGTGACAAGGTTCAGTTTTTTAGCAACAGAAAGGAAAGATTTTCCTGTCTTCTGCTTTGTCCCGTTGTTGAGATTTGCTAGTCCAGTGTTATTAGCTCTCTTGCTTACTAAAGGTGGCAAAAGTAATGTCTTTTGTGTTTTACTCTTGCCTTTTTAATTTTCTTTCTTCAATCCTCTCTCCTTCAGCAGGCTGCAAGATCTTTTAATGTTATTCTGGCCTTTGCATGCAATACTGTGAACAGATTGGTGTTGTCAGGGAATTACATCCAATCTGTGTTGAGGTTTGAAGAGGAATTGTTTATGATTAGGCGATTTACACTTGAAGTGGGCAGAAGATGGCAAGGCCTATAATTAGAAGGAGGGAAATTTATCTCCCAACAGCATGTTCCTCCCTCTGAGCAGAGCCCTAGAGTCAGAAAAGGGCAGATGTAAACACACTTCTCCTCCAAGCTGGCTGATTCTGCACCTGGGTTTGATTGAGTCTAGGTTGTTGCTGCCAGGAACAACAGTTGGACTTTAGCCTGGTTAGGAAAGGCAAATTCTGTCACCACTGTCTTCTTTCCTTAGTTTATCTGCTGTGTTTTCTAAAACATTTTGTTGAAGCACATCTGCCTCTTCTGACCCAGTTGGCCAACTGTGCATAAGCAAGCTGCAATGCAATACCTGCTCTTGGGTTGGAGCAGCTACAGGTCACTTGAAGAGCTGAAAAGGAGCCAAAAAGCCCCAGAATAGCCATGTAAATAACATCTGTCTGAAGCTGAACAAAGAGGCATTATCAAAGCCCCAACTCTCTTCCTTAGATCTGTGCAGGTGTATCTCACCCCTGCTCTTCCACCTGTAACTCTGCCTTTACTTCAAGGGTGTGGCTCTACCAATGGGACTATGTCAATCTCCAGCATGGGATAACAGCAATATGCCATTTTGTAGGCATATTTACTCCCATGTTTAAAAGTTTAGAGAATGTGTTGGATGCCATCACAAAGGGCTCACAATTCCCACTTCCATGCTGTACTGTTACATTAACTTGCTGTCTGATCTCCTCATTGATGTCTTTGATTACCTTATGGGGGTCTTCGGAGCAGTGTCTGGGTTTCTGGGGGTCGGTTCTTTGTACAGCAATGTCACCCAGTTCTCACGGTTTACTGTGTTCCATTCTCAAGAGTGTCCTAAAGAGGGAATATAAAAAGACCTTCTGGTTAGAAGTATGTCAAATAATTCAACTCAACTGTATTTCTTCTTGGAACAGTCCAACTAATCCACAGATTTGTTTTACTGTCCATTTTAAAAGTCTGCATAATGATTTGTGAAGTTCCGAATTTATCTCAGCTAAGGCTTGAAGTGATAAATTTGTCTTTTGGCTGTAAAATCACCTCCAGCTAAATGTATTCTTCTGTTGAACAGGAAAGTAAAGAATACATGGCAACTAAGAAGGTTTTCCTGTGACACAAGTTGTTTTGCTTTCATTTTCCCATCCACGAAGCCATGTCTTGTTGAGCTTTTTATCATTTTCCTTCTCTTTGATCTTGAGAAAAAAAAAAGTTGAGCAGTTGAAAGCTATTAGGAGATATCTAAGAATTAAGAGAATGATGTATGCTGCCAGATTAAAACTCCATATCTAAAAAATCCCAGCCAATTCCTAATACTTCTAGTCTATGGGATTTCCCAGCCAAGGCAAAGTTACTGCCATCCAAGAAGCTGTTAAGAAAAAGGTGGGAAAAGTTAGATGGTAATTTGCTTTTAACATAATCACTTTATGTACATCTGGTAAACATGGGTTTTTTTGAAACAGATTTTTTTGCAGCCCCCTTTAAACCAATTTTTCCATTGTTTGCCCTGCCTGATTTCTCACAGACAGAGTTATGGTAATTAGTTTCTCTAGATCATAAAAGATTTTCTGCAGGACACATAAAAGGAGACTGTTTACATTCCATTGTGAGTTCTTAAAGAGAGCACAGCACAACTATTCACAGTGTCTTCAGCCTCTTCCTGTTCTGTGGTAGGAAAGAGCTCCCAGGAGTTAGTTGACCTCTGCATGCAACCAGTAATTCTAGTTCAGGAGTGTTATTAGTGCTCATTGACTCTGGAGAAACAAAATAAATGGTTTTAGAGAGACTACAAGTTTCAATAAGCCAGGAAAGAATGGGAGATTGGAAAAGGAAGCAATACAAATAATATAGTGACAAGTCAACAAAAATTGAGCAAAATTAATGTATACCTCAGAAACACAGGTGAGGAGAAAACAAAGAGAAAGTAATCATATAATTGTTTCAGCAAAGATTACACTGAAAATTTTAATTTATTCTCTAAATTCCTTCACAGATAAAAACCCAATACCAAAAAGGGAAAAATCTAGATATTTCAAAGTATGAGATTTTGCTGTGGAAAAAATTACCTAACAGTATATAATACTAGAAATCACTGAAATGATAAATAGCTAGAAGTTTGAAAAAAATCACTTTTCTAAAATCCTCCAAAAACTGATATGTTTTCTAATGTATCTGTGGCATCTGAGCATTAAAACATGTTTCAAAGACCTATTCTGAGCAAGTTCACTGACAATACTAAACTAAGAGGGCTGGCTGATACTCCAGAAGGCTGTGCTACCATCCAGCATGACCTGGACAGGCTGGAGAGCTGGGTAGAGAAGAACCTAATGAGGTTCAACAAGGGGGAGTGTAGGGTCCTGCACGTGGGAAGGATGAATTCCAGGCACAGCTACAGGTTAGGGATGGATCTGCTGGAAAGCACTTCTGAGGAGAAGGATCTGAAGGTCCTGATAGATAGTAAACTATCCATAAGCCAGCAATGTGCCTTTGATGCCATGAGGGCCAATGGAATCCAGGGCTGCACAGGGAATAATCACAGAATCACAGAATCTTAGTGNAGAGCTCGGACTCTTTATCCTGGAGAAGAGAAGGCTGAGGGGAGACCTTATGAATGCTTACAAGTATCTAAAGGGTGGGCTGAAGGAGGATGGAGCCAGACTCTTCTCAGTGGTTCCAAGTGACAGGACAAGTAGCAACCGTCACAAGCTGGAACATAGGAAGTTTCATTCAAAAATTAAAAAAACTTCTTTCCAGTGAAGGTGACAGAGCACTGGAACAGGCTTCCCAGGGAGGTTGTGGAGTCCCCTTCTCTGAAGATTTTCAAGACCTGCCTGGGTGTAGTCCTGAGTAATGTGCTCTGGGCAATCCTGCTTTAGCAGGGGAGTTGGAGTAAGTGATGTCTAGAGGTCCCTTCCAACTCTGTGACAATTCCCTGATTCTGTGATTCATGTTCTATGACAAAAGNACATAGGAAGTTTCATTCAAAAATTAAAAAAACTTCTTTCCAGTGAAGGTGACAGAGCACTGGAACAGGCTTCCCAGGGAGGTTGTGGAGTCCCCTTCTCTGAAGATTTTCAAGACCTGCCTGGGTGTAGTCCTGAGTAATGTGCTCTGGGCAATCCTGCTTTAGCAGGGGAGTTGGAGTAAGTGATGTCTAGAGGTCCCTTCCAACTCTGTGACAATTCCCTGATTCTGTGATTCATGTTCTATGACAAAAGTAGATTTCAAGGAAAGAACATACCAGTTCTGCTGACAGAAATGCTACATTGTTTTTCATACTCAATTAAGTAGCCAAAATCTGCCAGCAAGGGCATCATTCTCATAAGCCTTAAACTTAGACTTCTGCTATTAAAAAAATCAACTTAAGCATGGGATACTTAAGCATCCTGACTTTTATATCCTCCTGCTAGTGGGTTAAGAAGCATGGCAGAACTTTTCAAAGGACACAGCCAGATTTTTTCAAGGATTTTTTTCATGGAACGAGATTTCAGAAGTAATACATATCTACATAGAAAACATAATAATACATATCTAACTTCCACTAAAAGCCCACCTGCTTCTTTAGATCACTCTATTCGAAAATCTAGTGCCTAGTAACTTCCTGAAAGAATGTTTCTCTTCCTCTTGACACATTGCATAATGTGCCAAGAATAAGATAAGAACTCTGATTTTATTTATTTACTTTTAATTTCATTGTTTGACTGACACCAAATACCTGAGTCCTTTGAGCTCTAAGGCACTTTTAGATGAATGACAAACAAGCTGAAAATACACTAGAGCTGCAGGTCAAATACAAAATAAAGTAGCATGAGAAGTCTTGAATGTTATTAGAGTGTTTTAAATTTTTTTACAGTTGCTTTTTGATTCTTGTGAAAATTCTGGGTCCAGTCAATTTGTGGTGCACTGCAGGAAACAGCTATTACTCAAGATTCTAATCACTCTATAATCTAGTGTGAAAATCAATTCACTGGTATTAAATTCAGTTCTGTAGAACTGAATTCTGCAATATGAAGGATGGATGCAGCCATGATATAAATGGTGACTAAAGCCCCACTGCAGGTTCTGTATCCTGCTGTCTCATCCTTCTCTGGAGCCCAGGATGTGCCCCATAGTGCCGGCCATGGCAGGCTGTCTACTCTGTGGGGAATTAGCCTGCAGCTGGCAGAGACACAGTATCTGCAGCCCTTCTGGCATTAAGGCTACTGTGGCCCTCTCTCCTGCCAAAGTGCTGGCTCCATTTAGACTCCCAGTACAACACCAGAGATCCTCTGCAGAGCCAGTAACTGCAGGGATGTGCTGAGTGCACTGAGCGATGCCAGTGCCACAGCAGGGGAGACAGGACTAGCACGAAAGCAAAAACCTTTATGGTCTGCCCTGCAAATCTGTGCTTGGCATTGCATATTCAGCATCCAAATGCCTGGTGAATCACAGGTCACATTCATTAATTTAGGCTTCACTTCAGCTAGCTGATTAAACACATAAAACAAATGAATATTCCCCTTGATTTCAATTAGATCATTCAATTTAAAACTTTCAAGGATGTTTTCTTTGCTGAACTAGGGCCATTGCTGTTTCATAATAAAATCTATTACTTCATTTGAAGGGACAAAAAGGGATAGAGAAGGCTGTCTGCTATAACATATGAGAAAAGACATGTTCAGAAACAGGACTCATCTTTTGGTTTTGTTCTCTCTAGGCTGCAAATACAACCTAAGCTACTGAAATGACAAAATCAAATGTAATGTTTGTGGGGTAAGACACTTGGATGACATCTAATTCATTGTAACTCTTTCCCTGGAAGTTGAAACAAAATCACGCTGGCCAAAATGAAAAACTGAGTGGTCATTCTGGATGTGTCAGCCACCTGTGGATGATCCATTGGAAGTACTTCCTTTGTCATTTATTAGCATCCTCAGCTGTGGACCACTCACAGCTGCCAAACACATAATTGGATGCTGCACATTCTGCTATTCTAAAATTCAACAACACATTTCAAGCCGACCGACAAAAGGTAGCAGCCTCCTGACTTCAGTGTGTTCATCTTGGATTCAAATGCCTATATGTGAATGCAGAGTGTAACATTTGGATCATTTGTATGGTTGCCATGAGAATAGATTAATCAGAGCTTTTGGAGTACATGCCATATTGCTGAGCACCATAGAAATGCCTGTAGGTAATATTTTTAAAAAAGTAACTTAACTATCATCATTCTCTTCACATGCGCTCTGAAAGCTCTTAAAAGCCCTCTCTGACCCTTTCTTATTCAGTCATTTGTCTTGCAAAATCAGCTGCTTAGTGTGTGCTTGTGTAGTGCCATAAAGGATTGTGATGAGGTGAAGGCTGAAGCTCTAACTTTAATGAATTAAAGAACAGATACTATATTATGGTTCTCTTTCAGGCCTGAAACTAAAATTAGACGGGTGAGATTCAAAGGAAAAATGGTCAAAAAGAAGGTGTAGTGAAACACAGGAAGATTTTTTTTTATTCTAAATAATATGAAATAAAATGCTATATTGTATTTGGCCATGAAAAGTAGCAGAGAGCTGGAATACCTCTCCTATGAAGAAAGGTTCAGTTGTCATTGTTCAGTCTGGAGAAGAGAAGGCACCAGGGAGACCCAATTACAAGCTTTTCAGTATATAAAGGGGGTTCATAAAAATATAGAAAGAAAGGGAAAAAAAAAAGGTTTTTTACAAAGGCCTGTAGTGACAGGAAAAGGGGTAATGGTTTTAAACTGAAAGAGGGTAGATTTAGATCAGACATACGAAAGAAATTTATTATGATGAGGGCAGGGAAACACTGGAAGAGGTTGCCCAGAGAAGTTGTGCCCAGGGTCAGACTAAACAGGGCTTTGAGCAACCCGATCTAGTGAAAGATGCCCCTGCCTACAGCAAGGGGTGTGGAACTGGATGATCTTTAAAGTTCCCATCCAACCCAAATACTACGATTCTGTGATTCTATGAATCTATCGATGACTGCATCTGCTTGATGAGCAGAAAGGACCAGTAAGACCATGAACTGCTTCATCAGAAAAGGAGGGTTCAATACATAGTCAAAAGCCATATTAACAAGACAAGACAGAAATGCTACTTAGGCAAGTAATAACTGGAAAGATGGCAGCCTGGAAGTTCTACATGTCAGCTAACAAGACAATTAAATGAAAAATGTATCTGATGATGTTGCACCTGTGCTGCTGAAGACTATGAGCTTGGAACAGACGCAACCTCTCTCTTTTATGCATTGAGGAACTCCATAATAAGGGCTATTTCTCACAAGGAACAGTGAATTCTGTAATACAGCTGGGAAACTGAAGAGTACAGTTAATATTTAAATTCACTTTTCAGTGCAATGCTGTTTGCAACAATAAGCCAAATCTCTGCATAAAGGAGTGCAATAGTAACAAAAAACAATATCAATGCAAACATATTAAAAACATTTTAAAAAAGGAATAGAAGAAAAACTGTTAAGAAACCAAATAAAACTAGCATTCTACTTTCAAATGCCACTCCAAAACTTAAAGCCTCTCCAGTCAGAAAAAAAAAAAAGCCAACAAACAGGCCTTATTTTCCAGAAGCTGCTGACTGCACTAATACCAGCACAATATCTGTCTAAATCTAATGCATTTTATTTCATAGGATCATCATAGAATTGTCTAGGTTGGAAGGGACCTTTAGATCATGTAGTCCAACCTTTTAACTCTACTATTACCCTGAATTTGTTCTTGACATTCACGACCCTCCCTAACATACAGGAATACCTCTCCTACTCCCCCTCCTCCTCCTTTCCTTCCTTGCCTGTCTCTTCTGAAAAGTTTGTAGCCATCCATTGCAGCACTCCAGTCATGTAAGTCATCCCACCACATTTCTGTGATGGTGACTACATCATAGTTTTCCTGCTACACAAGGAGTTCCAGCTCCTCCTATTGCCCATGCTGCATGCATTAGTGTAAAAGCATTTCAGCTGGGCTACTAGTCTCACCACCTTTTTGGTGTAGGAAGGCCTAATTTCTACCTGATCATTCCCAGGCTCAACCCTAGTTCCTAATCCACCAATGAGCCTCATGTCTCTGCTGATGGATTCTGCGCCTTCCCCCTTCAAACATAGTTTAAAGACCTTTTGATGAGGCCTGCCAACTCCTGTGCAAAGGCTCTCTTCCCCTTTTGAGACAGGTGTACCTTATCTGTCTCCAGCAGGCCTGGTGTCATGTAAACCTTCCTGTGCTTCATTTGGAAGTGCACGTTGGAAAAATCGAAGGACTTTGTTGTGAAAAGTAGAGTAATTACATATGTAATTACATGAAGAGTAAGTATCCCATGCCAGAGGCCTCACAGTGATAATGTATGTTTGAGTAACTGAAAGTGTGTATCTTCAGCAACCACATGACCCATGCTGTTCTTAACCAAATATATTCTGTAGCATCTGCATAAATCATCTGGACTATTTCTGTTTGGTTGGCTGAGTTTTCCTCACCTACACCAGAGGAAGCAACATATAAATGAGATTTCCATGGGACAGGTATGTCACCTGTGACCTGAACTTACTATAGGAACAAGTAAATGAAATAGGTACATGCTGTTAATAATTTTTGTGAAGCTTACTGATTCAGTGAAAAGAGCTTTTAATTAAATAAAAGGTGGATAATGTGAGACCTCCAAAAATTAACATCTTCTTAGGTTTCTCTGTGCTTATGATGAAAAGAAAAATTTTTATTAATACAAGCCAATAACACACCTAAATGTTTTTCACAAAGTCAGCTTGCAAGAAATTGTATAACAGAAAACACATGAAGATTGTTTTATAGTCGTTATTTATACTATAGAGTCACTATTAGGGCTCTTAACAAGACTACATCTCAAAAGCTGAAAGCTAAATAAGAAGCTATATTTTTCAGGAAGATTAAGGGGAAATATTTAAAGAGGGTAGGGGTGCACCTGCTAGAGCGAGAAAATTTACAATGAGACAAAACTGTATGGATACAAAAAGGTGCACTTTCCAATATCCAGCAGAGAAACATTGCATTACTTAGAAATTAAAGACAAGATTATAGATTCAAGTGAATGAAAAATTGCCTCACAATTGGTGAATAACATGCACGGCAGTATCTTATACCTTTAACGCTTCTGTTAGTTCATGTGGCTGATTGGACAGATCTGGTGTATACAATGTGATTTAATATTATTTCCCATAGTTAGTCCAAGTCATAAATCAACTATTTGCTCTCTAGTAAAACATGTTTAAAATATTATCTTTCAGTACAGCATATGGATTTCAAGTTTGGAATTATATGTCTCTCCTAACTGAATTTATGTTGTCATATCGGTTTGCTTAGCTTGTTTTTATAATTATACCCCAACCAGAAAAGCAATGGATATTTCCCTATTGGATTTTTTTGTCTTTTCATGTGAAGATTAAACAAAGTTGGGAGGAGGAGTTTAGCATACTATTCTATTCTGACCTGTTAAGACAGTATGTGCTTGTATTCTTTAGACGTATATACAGTGTCATGAAAACATAGATGCAGTCTGTATTAGAAAAGCTCTTCAGTGTCACATTAAGGCTCTTATTGAAAGAAAAGTGAATGGTATTCCATTTTGCAAGATGTAAACTTTGAGCTGAGATCATCTGCTATCTGTACTATATGCTAATCTAGCAAGCTATAGCTGCACCAAAACAATTGTAAAGAAGTACCTTGTTTTCACAAATCTATTGCACCCACCAGCATCTCAAATAACATCTTAAATTAAAAAATGCATCTGTCTGTGAAAAACTTTAATTAGCACATCTTAAAAGGAGTTTATCACTGTTTTCTGTCTTTGTAAGTTTTACCACTGGTTCATTTAGTGGTATCTCACCAAAACTTCAACATTTTTGTTGATCATTCACAATTCATGACCCTCAGTTTTTCACCTACCCTAATTAGCGTCATAAAAAAAAAAAAAAATTTACAAAAGCCAAGATGTTAGTCATAAAACCAAATAAATTAGACAGCATTTAGACTGAGTAGAGCTATCTGTGTCACTTTGGATAGGTACCTAACAACAAAGTAACTCAGCTTAGTTTTCAATTAAGAGCCATATCTTGAAATTAAATACTTTTTAAAAGACACTTTTTTGACAATTCTTAGGGAAAGAAACATAGCTCAGCATCTTCTTCTCTTTAATCTGTAATATGTCACAGTTCAAAAGTTAGTGGTATTTTCTTTAGCTACAATGGTGGAAAGACAGAATCAAGACAATCATAGAATTGCTGGATGGTACAGTTGCAAAGACCTCTGGCTGTCATCTGATTCTTACTAAAACTCACTGATCCAAGCAGGGTCAGCTACAGAAGGCTACTCAGAGCCATGGCCATTGAGGTTTTGAACACTTCCAAGGATGTAATTTGTCTAGGTAACCTCTACCAGAGGTATCCTCACAATAAAAAAAGTGGGTTTTTTTCATTTGTTTAAAGGGAGTTTCTTACATATTTTTTTTTTGTGTTCATTATATCTCTTCGTTTCACTGGACACCATCAAGAAGAGTTTGGCTACATCCTTTTTACTTTCTCCTATGATGTATTTACAAACATTGATCATGTGTCTTCTGAGCTTCATTTTTCAGACTCAACCGTCCCAGCACTCACAGCCTCTCCTTGTACAGGAGATGCTCCACTACCTTAATCATCTTTGTGGCCTTTGCTGGGCTCACTTCAGTATGTCCGTGACTCTCTTGCATTGAGAAGCCAGGACTAGGCACAGCAGTCCAAGTGAGCCTGACCAGTGCTGAGTGGAAGGAATTACCTCTCCTGACCTGCTAAAATGTTCTTGCTAATGCAGCCCAGGATGGTGTTGCCAAAGCACATAGCTGGCTGTCCTAGCTTGCAGCAGAGCAGAGCCAAGTTTTAGTTCAGTGAGAGGGGCTCTTGCTTATATTTGTTGCTGTGGCAACACAGGGTCAACGGACCTGGGAAGCATTCCACCTGCAGGGAGAAGCAGACAGGTCAGGTTACCCAAATTGACCTGTAAGATAGTCCATCCCCCTCTGCTTTCATGCTCAGTATAAAAGCCAAGGGACAAAGGATCATCCCTGTTTGTTCAATGGAAGGTGTATCTGAAGTTTTCAGTCTGTTTGTGTGCCTTTGATCCTAATCTGTGCATTCCTGAATTCATATCTGGAATCCAGTTCCCATCTGTCACTGAGTAGAGTCTGGGGTTTTCCTAATGCCTGTTAGTGATGTGATCATCATCCTAGGAGTTCGATATGTTTTTGTATGTATTGTTTTTGTTGGAATTTTCTTTTTATTATTTTATTAATATTTTTATTAAATTAGTTTCCTTTTAAGCTCATAAGTCTCTTTTCTCTCTCTCTTCCTGAAGGGAGATGCTCCCCTTCCTTAGAAGGGTAGACAAGTAAAAGAGAGCAGCTCTCAAAAGTTTTGGTGGCTAGCCCAGCTTAAGCTATGACTTTTTGTTTGTCTGTGTGGGTGTTACTAGAGATGGAGTCATTCCAATGAGACAGGAACTGCTTGCAAACCTTTAATTCCTCATGTTTTTTGCTCATGCTGTATGCATCAGGATATACAAGTTTCAGATAAGTGCCTAGTGGTGATTTATCAGTAAATAAGAGGTGTAGAATGTACAAGTAAAATTAATAGTTCTTATTAAATTAGAAAACGGATGATACCAAACGTTGTGTTTTAACACAGACTATGTGTTATGGAGAAGAGGCCAGGCTAAAAATGATGCTGATTTTCTGCACTTATGTAAGGATAACATCACCCCCAGAGATGTCACTGTTCTAACTTTGGCTGGTCAGACTACACCGCCAAACTTCAGGTTGTTTCTTGTATCTTCTCTAGCAATTGGTGCTTATTGCATCTACCTACAAAACTTGTCTTGCCAATACACTCAGCACTTGATTCGGATGTGCAAAGGAAGGATTCAAAACCTCTTTCTGCTGGAAGTTTTGTTTCTCCCTTCTCAGGAAATGTAAGTTATTCTGAATCAGTTCTACCCTGCCTTGTGAAAGCTATTCACGCGTGTGTAGTCACTAATTGTTCATTGGTCTAGAAACCAAGTATAGGTCAGTAATTAGAGAAACTCTATCACAGCACCAGATAGAGCAAAGCACATCTCATTTGTTAGCTGAGTAATTTTGTCAAAGCATAACTTTAAAAAGTCACATTGAAAAGATCTCATTCCTCCAGACATCTCTACTTAAACAATATGCTGTAGAATATTTTCCAGGTGAGTATGCTCAGAGGATAGAGTTGAATAGGGAATGTCAACTTTGACATAATCTCCAGTGCTCTAACCCTTCCTATAGAAGGTTCTCAGCTACAGTTCATTACTTGGTTGAAGGAATCATGTTATTCAGATGAGATATATAGACTGCAAAACCCCATTTGAACATATGTATGAAATGACACATGAGTGAATATAGGAAAGATTTGAATTTGACTAAACTGTATACTTAGGCATCAGAAGCATCAGCTGTATGCTTGCTGCAACGCTTGATTTTTCAAATTCACACTTCTGGGATATGAACAAAAAAATAGAAGCACAAGTATTCGTCAATTCATTTTACTTCATGCCTAGTGATGATAAAAGTATAATATACTCTGTGCATAACTTCTGAATTTAATTCTGTGTTTCCCATAGGAGAAGATCACAGTTCTGTTAATTTTTTTCTTCTGAATCCACATATTTATAAAAGCTCACATGGTACTGAGAGCTAGGGCTACACTGGGGCTAATTTCTTTGCTGTTTTATTTGATAGTTTCACCTCAAAAACTTCATCCTATAACTCACTTCAATAAAGAAGGGGGGTGAGGCACTCTAATAAGTTTTCAATAAATTACTGCAAAGGTATTGGAATTGGGCATTCAAAGTCACTAAGATTCTTCCGTACACAGCCAAATGCCAAAACAGAAGGACACAAGTCTTCTAAAGACAGTGTTAAATCTTTCAGTCTCGTGTGTATGTCTCAAATACTGTGTGTCGTTTCAAATGTCACTAGATGTCTACATTTGGAAAATTGAATGGAACGTAAGAGGTGAGATGCAATAATTGTTGAAGATGTCTAAATTAAGGTGTGCATTTGTCTATAATCACAGTATAGTGCATGGAATCTACAGCGATACTTGTTTGACAAGAGATTGTCTTCTGCTTCGGGTTGAAGTAAGTAGGAATATAGTCTTATTGAACATCATTGATCAGACTTCCATTTGGCTGTAATGATCAAATTCAGATTCCCACATGTAGTTGCCCTTGAGTCACTGAAAGTCAAGTGTCAATAGCCTGGATGGGATAATGATTTTCAACAAATAAAAGTAATGATTTTCAAGAAGGTTCAATGAAGCGTTTTTCCAGAACAGAGTTTGTTGCAATACAAAGCAGAATAATGAGCCTGAAGGTGTGTCCTGCTTTAGCCTCAGCCCGCAACAGAGAACCATGTTGCAGCTGCTCTCTCTTGAGCCCCTCCACGTACAGGAGGGGAAAAACAGAAGAAAAAGGCAAAACTCGTGGGTTGAGACAGAGGCAGTTTAACAGAACAACAAAACAGTAACAGTAACATGGATAAAGGGGTATAAAAACACGATTACGATGCCTACTGTCTCTGACCACACACCGCCACCACCGATTTCCTGTACCCCTCTCCTTTCAGGCCAGCTCCCTGCTACCCCCTGGGCATGGCCCACATGGGATGGAATACCTGTGCCCTGGATAGAGACATGGGAGAATTAACCCTGTCCCTCCCAAAACCAGGACAAGGTGTGACTAGAAGAGGCTTCTAGAACAGTTTAGGTGCTAGGGGGCTAGTAGGTGGCTGCACTCTCTGGAGTATGTCTCAAAGCTGACATGCAGAAGAGAAAACTCCACAATGAAAGTCATTTATTGGCATAGGGGACATTAACCTCATATCCTCTTTTCCACTAGTAATGCATCTTCCATTNTAACTAAATAACTTTACATCTCAAAATTTCAACAACAAGCCACAGAATGTTTAATTCTTTCCTCCAAATTTAGTTAGTTACATGACCTGCAATTCCAGGTTTTGGAAGCTACTGTAAGTTACATACTTTTTCTCTATTAGCTCAAGAACTAGAGATATACACACTGGATTTATGATAAGTTGGCAGTTTATGGTGACACAGTTCCGCATTTTCATTATTTTTTTTTTTTTGATTATTTGCAAACAGTCTTAAAATTAGTGTCTAATAAGAATGATGGTCTTCTTAAAGAGATGACTGCCACGTGGTTAAAAAAATTTAGATTCAGCAAATTGAATTTTGTCATGGAAAGTCAGTTATATTCCTGCTGCTCTTTTAAACAAAGTTGACTTTAAATCACCAAGGAACAGAATGAACTTTCAATAAATTTATTTTAAAGAATAAAGTAATGAAAAACAAAATTCATAAAATACTGTAACTACCATAACAGACAAGTCAATAGTCTGAAGCAGTAAGAACATAAGATCACACCATTAGAAGATTCATTTATTCTGAATTCAAAATTGTTCTGTCTTTAAAGAGCACCAAAATCCTTCTCAGTGTGCTATAGAGGATAGAGTGACTCTTCCTTTCTTTATTATTATCTCTGGCATTACAGAATGAAAGACTCATTTAGCTGGAAGAAAATACATTCTCCCACACATCCTTCCCTTTATTGGTTTTCAAAGTATTGTTCAAGAGTTAGATTAAAATTTACTTTTCTTAATAAATAAAAAATAACAACTCATTTTTAACTACTAAGCTGGGATTTCAGTATACTTCACATCTACTACCTGTCTGAAAAAAAATGCATGTAGGGTAAATACAGGTAAATCTTTCATTAGCAAATTAAAAAATTTCTCAGTTTTTAAGATTAACTGTTTTGAAGTTCTTATATTATCAGATTGATCCATTCTTTAGAACAAAAAATGAAGGTAATAGTAACATCTGGGGCTTTTTGACCAAAAGCATTGGGCTCTGCTGTTTTTTATCTTCTCTTATCACTGAGCACAGGACTTCAGGCAAAGATCAGACATGTATACACTTGATAAAAGACAAGAGTTCTAGAGATTCATTGTTCAGATCTTATTTAGTCTCTTGCTAACATCATTAAAAGGATCTTATTTGCAGCCAACGGTCTATAAATCCCTGGTCCTGTATTGCTTTTATTTTTCTCCATATTGTCATCAACACCTCATGAGTGCATTATTCTATTCTATCTACACAAACCAGAAAATGAGATACAGATAAGTGTTAATGTACAATGGAGATGGGTATCTCTGGTTATTTTTCTTTCTTCTCGTGCCTATATTCCATATCCCAACACAATATAATGCTTCAGTAGAAAAAAAATAGTCATTTTAGGATAATAATTAATCAGTGTTACTTCCAAGTGGACAAGTTAAAAAGGCAAACTGCTATTTACTGAAGAGGTTTAGATTCTGGGTTTCTAAAAATTCATTTGCGTCCGCAATGTGCATGAGAGCTCGTGAGGACCCCGATTAAAGACAGCTTTTCAAGGCTGATCTCTGTACTTAAAGCATGCAGAATTTCTTCTGATCATCTCTCAGTCTTGAATTTGCAGTGGAGACTGGACAAATCACAGCCATCAAAGAACACTCCCTACCCTGGTTCCTGCATATTCTTTAGTCACCATCTTCTTACCACTGTAATGTTGTACACAGAGCAGAAAGGCTAATCAAACTTAACTCTGTGCTATTAAATGGTAAAGGAACTCATAAATATGCGACTTCTTGTTGAACCTTCCATACTACCTTCTTTTTTCACCCACAGCACCTATCCTTTAGCATTCTGGAGGCTGAGAAACAGTTTTCATGATATTATTTGAAAAATAGTAATAATAAATCAAGAACTAGGCAAAAGTATACAGATTTGAAACACTGGGAAAACTTTATAACATTGCAACAGGGCAACAAGATCCAACATATAGCTGAACAGTAAATACAGTTTTCCATTTTGCTGGATACAAAATGTGAGGGGAAAAGTCAATAAATGGATGTTGACCAGATTTCAAAGATATAAGTATTGAATTTCTGCTATTTTTAAAGGAAAGATTCAGTGTCTTAGGTGGTTTTGTAGGGTAAATATTTTTTTTTTTACTTTATTTTGGTAAGCTATCAAGTATAAATAACTTCTTTGTTAAAGAATATATAAATATTCTTTGAAAAGTGCAAGGGGATAATCTTTTCTCTTGTAAATGTAATACTGGAAATGCATGAGAGTGTGTACTGACTTCCCCAGTTTCATTCCTTGTGCAGTCTCAATAAAACTAATTTACCCCCTTTTCCCCTGCTCTAACCTTGAAGTCCTCCTGTTTTTTTTCAATTAAGTCAGTTCCTCACAGCTTCTTTGTAATCATACCCATGATTGGCTCTCCCTTGGGAATAATGGCAGCTGCTTGCTGGTGAATGTTAACTAGTGTAATTATATTCTCAAATACCATAAATGTCTACTTAATTCCCTAAATTGTCAATACTGTTTGTACAGGATAAGTGAAAAGAAAAATATTTGCCCTCATGGTTTATTTAGAATGCAAGCTGCTCGTGTCAGGGGCTGCCTGCATATATTTGGGTAGTGGCTCACACAACAGGGCTGTAGTGCTCATAAAATACTACGCAGACATTAATACTATGAACTTCTTTTTAATTTTAGAAATCTACATAATTTTTGAGTGCACCAGAGGTTATGAATGATAACTTTCAAGTCTTAATTTTGGTAAGTTGCAATTCCATACATAACAAGAGGCAGCCAAAAATCCTTGACACCCTTACACTACCAAAAGCTAAGATTGAATTGCAGAAGGAAGTACACTTCTTTTTTAATTACCATTATAATTAATTTATATTTTTTAGCAAACTATTTCTTCTAGAATTCCTTCTAGAGATATTCACTCTGAATGTCTGTATCATGGTTGAAATGTGCTATTTTTAATGACTCCTTCAAGTGTAATATGAATGTCATTTAATTATTGAATTATTTATTTATTTATCTTAGTGGTTGGAAGGGACTTTTGAGAT
>VXBJ01003875.1:478718-540148 GCA_013400055.1 Nycticryphes semicollaris | reverse complement strand
CACCCATTGTACAGTCTGCTTCTGCACTGGAAGCGTGTGATGTCTTTTTTCACAATCAACTTTATAGTTGTGTCAGGGTGGAAACTTCTATTTGTTCTTTTATTTATTTATTTATTTATTTATTTTACCCGATTGCTGTGAACTTACCTAGGATCAACTTTAGTAAGAATGATTTTATTGTGAAAAAATAGGTCCAAAGCTTTAAAGAAAAGAAAATCATTCTAAAGATGATGTCACTGGATTCAAACACATGTAGGAACTGGGATTTTATCTTCTAATTCTCTTAGAGAGTGCGTAAATACAAGTTTCTTCATTTGCAATTACATCTTCCAAAAGAAGATCACTTTTTACTTGCAAGTAATTGTATTCATTCAATATTAGATACAAATTTAATAACTGGAAAGAAAGGGATATTAGTACTCTGTATTTCAGTGCAGTTTTAATCCACAAATATCCTAATTGCTTTGTTAGTTGTGCATAAAAGCAGTGATTAGTATGTTTTCAAATCAAATTATGTCTAAGTTTTATTCAATTTTAACTGAAAAATTGTTTGATACATAAACTAAAAGCATTTTTCCAAATAGACTAAAAAGATATATTTTATTCAAATGCTTTCTGAAAAATATATCTTTCATTTTGAAATGTCATTACTGTTGCCACTTTCTGTGAACACTTCATGTTTGATTAGCATTTTACAGCTGATCCCTCACAAAATGTCTGTACAGTTCTACATAAAAGATCTGCGCCTGATACCTGTGGGAGAAGGAACAGCAGTTGTACTGCACCAGCATTTGCACAGTAGCTCTGGAAGGAAATGGGAAAGAGAACTTTGTATTATTCAAATCTCTATAATTTCAAAGAAGTAATAAATAATAGACAGATTGAAGATCGTGTTAACTCTATCTGCACAGAAAGTGGACTATGAGCCCTTTCTTGGAGTTTTTTTCATTAGCTGGGAAGTGGCACTCTCATTCATTCCATGCCAAAACAATTTAACATTACTTCAGTCATAAGAGTACTGATATTGCAATTTTCAAGATTTTCTGGAATTATTAGCCTAATTGCCACATAATCCATAATACAAGAAGCCACAAAGATAATAAAACTAAGGGTTTCTCTAGGTACCCATTTGCAAACACAGGGAAATATGTTTGCTAATTTCTTAATTGTCATTAACTTTATCCTCAGAGTTCATGACACAAGGTGTAATATGATTGAATGAATACAATATGTGTATTTTTGACGGATTTTATTTTTTAAAAGATGAGTGAGCAGTTACATACTTAACCAAGCATTTTACTGAACTAATTTATGACAACTTTAAAATGCTAATTGAAGATGGAATGATAAAATGATCCAATCAAGGTCATAATTAAGAGTGAGCCAATAAATCAATATGTGAAATTATGAAATTATCAAATGAATATAGCAAATAATCAACTAAAAATACAAGGCTATACAAATAACTATTTCTGGTAGTCAAGTGGGGAAAATCTGAAATCACTTTTAGTCTAAGACATCAGCTGGGTTTTTCAGGACATAGAGAGCATTGACCTAGATTCTGAAGGCTCTTTCCAGGAAAGTTATCCATCTTAGTTTCACTCAGTAAAGTAGACAGTTGAGTCTTTTGGCAATTCCACTTAGTAAGTTTTTAATTGATGCTTTGTTTTTATTTTCCCTTTTTGTAAAACAGCATTGTAACATACATTCTAAATATACAAGAAGAGATAGATAAACAGTGGCCAACTTGAGACTTTCTATAATAAAGTTGTTTTGTTGTAATCCAAGTGAAGAAATGATGAAAGAGCAGAAGGAAGAGGGCTTGGTATTAATATCTAGAAACATTTTTGTAGCAATGAATACTCTGACTGCTTACCTTAGAAAAACACATGTACTAGTGGAACGATATAGGTGAGACATTCCTGCANAGCCACCCACCAACTAAACCCCACACCCACAACCCCACGCACAACACCCCACCACAAACCAGTTTTTCACTGACACCCATTGTACAGTCTGCTTCTGCACTGGAAGCGTGTGATGTCTTTTTTCACAATCAACTTTATAGTTGTGTCAGGGTGGAAACTTCTATTTGTTCTTTTATTTATTTATTTATTTATTTATTTTACCCGATTGCTGTGAACTTACCTAGGATCAACTTTAGTAAGAATGATTTTATTGTGAAAAAATAGGTCCAAAGCTTTAAAGAAAAGAAAATCATTCTAAAGATGATGTCACTGGATTCAAACACATATAGGAACTGGGATTTTATCTTCTAATTCTCTTAGAGAGTGCGTAAATACAAGTTTCTTCATTTGCAATTACATCTTCCAAAAGAAGATCACTTTTTACTTGCAAGTAATTGTATTCATTCAATATTAGATACAAATTTAATAACTGGAAAGAAAGGGATATTAGTACTCTGTATTTCAGTGCAGTTTTAATCCACAAATATCCTAATTGCTTTGTTAGTTGTGCATAAAAGCAGTGATTAGTATGTTTTCAAATCAAATTATGTCTAAGTTTTATTCAATTTTAACTGAAAAATTGTTTGATACATAAACTAAAAGCATTTTTCCAAATAGACTAAAAAGATATATTTTATTCAAATGCTTTCTGAAAAATATATCTTTCATTTTGAAATGTCATTACTGTTGCCACTTTCTGTGAACACTTCATGTTTGATTAGCATTTTACAGCTGATCCCTCACAAAATGTCTGTACAGTTCTACATAAAAGATCTGCGCCTGATACCTGTGGGAGAAGGAACAGCAGTTGTACTGCACCAGCATTTGCACAGTAGCTCTGGAAGGAAATGGGAAAGAGAACTTTGTATTATTCAAATCTCTATAATTTCAAAGAAGTAATAAATAATAGACAGATTGAAGATCGTGTTAACTCTATCTGCACAGAAAGTGGACTATGAGCCCTTTCTTGGAGTTTTTTTCATTAGCTGGGAAGTGGCACTCTCATTCATTCCATGCCAAAACAATTTAACATTACTTCAGTCATAAGAGTACTGATATTGCAATTTTCAAGATTTTCTGGAATTATTAGCCTAATTGCCACATAATCCATAATACAAGAAGCCACAAAGATAATAAAACTAAGGGTTTCTCTAGGTACCCATTTGCAAACACAGGGAAATATGTTTGCTAATTTCTTAATTGTCATTAACTTTATCCTCAGAGTTCATGACACAAGGTGTAATATGATTGAATGAATACAATATGTGTATTTTTGACGGATTTTATTTTTTAAAAGATGAGTGAGCAGTTACATACTTAACCAAGCATTTTACTGAACTAATTTATGACAACTTTAAAATGCTAATTGAAGATGGAATGATAAAATGATCCAATCAAGGTCATAATTAAGAGTGAGCCAATAAATCAATATGTGAAATTATGAAATTATCAAATGAATATAGCAAATAATCAACTAAAAATACAAGGCTATACAAATAACTATTTCTGGTAGTCAAGTGGGGAAAATCTGAAATCACTTTTAGTCTAAGACATCAGCTGGGTTTTTCAGGACATAGAGAGCATTGACCTAGATTCTGAAGGCTCTTTCCAGGAAAGTTATCCATCTTAGTTTCACTCAGTAAAGTAGACAGTTGAGTCTTTTGGCAATTCCACTTAGTAAGTTTTTAATTGATGCTTTGTTTTTATTTTCCCTTTTTGTAAAACAGCATTGTAACATACATTCTAAATATACAAGAAGAGATAGATAAACAGTGGCCAACTTGAGACTTTCTATAATAAAGTTGTTTTGTTGTAATCCAAGTGAAGAAATGATGAAAGAGCAGAAGGAAGAGGGCTTGGTATTAATATCTAGAAACATTTTTGTAGCAATGAATACTCTGACTGCTTACCTTAGAAAAACACATGTACTAGTGGAACGATATAGGTGAGACATTCCTACATCAAAACACCACAAAATTCAAGACATCTATCTCTTGGGAACCTTAATTTAAATGGAACAGAGAAGTGCATGAATTGTATAACAAAATAAATGTCTTTACACCATCAAAAGAAGATGGGGAAGCAACATACACATACACAAACACAGACACACAAAAGCATTAAATTCTTCATGTCTTTGTGTGGATGACCTACCCAGAAAGTAGGCAGCATATGTCACCAGCATCTGTGTTAATCCAAGCAATATAATATGGGTGAGTTTTCCTTCTGAATTGTCTTAATCTTTATCTTGCTACTTTCTTTTTCCCTTTGCTTCAGAAATCTTCATTTGTTGGTGTCCAGTTGAATGGATGCAAGTATCGATCTTATGCTTTCACTGCAAGCAATCTGTTAGGCTTTACACAATAGCGCTGAGTATTGTCATTAGCGATCTTTTACTTGAAATCTGCTGCTATTATTATTCACAAATATTCTTCTTGAACGGAAAAACTTGGGTCCGGATGTATATCAGAAGTCTAGCTAAACCAGAACAGATGAGACCCACAGTGAGAGGAAATTATGTGTTATTTTATGAAAACAGGGACTTAGGCAACTTATTTGCCAAAATACATTATTTTCCTTGTGCTTGCTTCAGCACTCATTACATTTCTTTAAAGAGTTTCCATATTTACATTAGAAAAATTAGACCTGTATAAATTCAAAACCCAGCCTAAAAATTTCTAACCTAGAAGCACATAAAAGATTATATTTTTCAGATGAGTAATTAAATTATTAAAGTTTTTCCTGCCTAGTAATACTTGGAAGTGAATTTCCTGTAGTTGAAAAGCCTTAGAGTGAAATCAGAAGACTGCCAGAGTAGTTTTCCAAGTTAAGACAACTGTATATTTGACCAAAGGCCCAATAGCCTAGTCTCTAGCTATGACCAGGAGCAAGTGCTTAATGAAGAGTTTAAGTCCCAGGAACTCTGCAGTGATTTACATTTCAGTAGCTTTGTGATACAAAGGAAATACCTTTATTCCAACTCCTTCCTGAAGGCAGGTAAACGTGGCAATCTATAGTTGCCTATAGTGAAAGAGTTGCACAGTTTAACCAAGTGTGAAGATGTGTCCATGTTTTTGGAGGGATTTGAACCTGCTATCTGACACACAAATACATTCAGTTTCACCCTAGCTTTTGTTCACTTCCTCAACAGAACTTTCATTTTATCAATCTGTATTGTATTGTATTTTCTTCCATCTTTCCAAGGCTGAAGAATTCCAGTCTCATCCTCATTCATGAAAAAGCTTTTCTGTAGTCTTCAACATTTTTATCCAGCTTATACAGAAAGGTAAAATTTTGGAACTGGGTTTGTTTCTTTTTGGTTGCTTGGTTTTCTTTACTATTAGAAAATACTCTCTTGTTAATGGATTAGGCTAAAGTTAAACCAAACTTTATGAAATTAACACTGTATATTCTAGTCATAGCGGCTAGACAACTGAGCAGCTAGGTCAGGAAGTGGACTGATGGTGGGAGTGAGAGAGAAAGCTGTATATTCATTTACAAGGGTCAGTCTGCCATTCTGGTTTAAGTGCTGGGAAAGTGCATGTGTAAGCACATGGCATTATATGGAGTTGAGTATTATTAGCAATGTTATGGCAAACTGTAGCTGGTGTATTTTACTTTGTTTTTTATCACCCACCCTTGTCCAAAACCATATCACAGGCTTGATTCAAGACTTGGGTAGAGCAGATTGGAAAGTGTTGGCACATGTTGTTGGATCTATGATGTATATGTATCAATACGGGTTATTTTGTTGATAGGACAGAAATTATCTTCGGTAAGATATTTCTTCTAATTTCTTCTATCCATGTCTAGGATAGAATGGCAATGGGAAGATCAGATGGAAAAAAACCCAAACAACTCAATGGTTTACTTTTTTTTTAAACCTTTGTTTGATATTTATTTACTGGTTCAAGTCCAGAACATGACAGATTGAAGAAGATAGATACGAGATAAACATAGTACACCTTGTAAGGAAACACCTTGAAAAATAAATAGACACTAAAACTTAAAAGCAAACAAACAAGCAGAACTCTAAGTCTTAATTTTCAGTGCACAGAGTGGATTGAGAAAGATTCCAATAGAAATGAGGTGGGAGAAATTAGATTTCTGTTTGATTACATCTGGATACAAATTGGGTTTAAATTAGATTTGTGCTGCAAAACAAAGCTTGCACAGGGAACTGATGTATGTGCAGTTTTCAAGTTCACATTGAAGGTCCATTTTTTTAACAGTTGAGGTAGAGAATTAGTGAAGTACTTAATTACATGCCAAATTGGTTTTATCTTTATCTCGCTAAAGGAGTGAAACTCAAACTTTTGTAACATATTTGCTCATCTAAAGTGAAAAAATATTGTGGATTTTTACTTCCTTTTGAGAGGGTCAGAGATGAAGAATATGCATTTAAATTGTCTGCAAATAGTTCAGGATGACTAATTAAATGTGACTGAAATGTGTTTGCATTTTTCACATTATTAATATGGGAAATTTTGTGTGAAAGAAGATGAGAAATGGGAATATAGCGAGCAATTTTTACAACACTTAGCTAATATGTTAAGCTTCACTATTCTAAAAAATAGAACTGCATTTCATATTTTAAAAATGCTTAGAAATATCTTGTATTTTCTTTTTTAATTAGTAAGGCACAGAGTTTCACTACAACAAAGAAGAACTTTAATCTCTAATTAGAAGTCATTAGTTTAAGAATTTCCAAAATTTCAGATAAATTATGAAAAAAAGTACAGACCTCTGTTATGCATTGTACTGATGACTTATGATAGATCTATGATTACACATTGTATTCAGGTATATATAATGGTGTCCTCACATACCGATCTGTTCTGCACTGAAAAATCATTTTAATTCTGTAGCCCCTCAAGATATGATAATACTAATATCTTGACCATATGAAGCTTCATTAGTGTTATAACGCTTGGGCACATTTTCTATGAAATATTTTCTATACTCTGTAAACAGACTGTAGGACGCTAATAACACATAATATTTGAAGGAACAAAAGAGCACAAAATATCTTTGAAATAAATAGGATGTCAATGCATCATCATTGCTGTCATCATAGGTTAGTGAAAGAAAGTGAAGAAGTATCACACATAAAAGTACCCAGAAAAAAAGCAAATATTAGTTCTGGAGCTGTAGAATATACTCGGTGTTGGTTTACTTACTTTATTTTAAATCAATAAATTCTGAAAAGTGAAAATTATTTGTTCAGTGTTGAACAAGGAATTAGTGAAAAATAGAGGAATGAGAAGGAAAAAAAAACATCCCATGATCACTCCTACATATACTCTCTTTTCAAAGCTACTTTCTATTTTGCAGTATTAAGCTTTTTCATTATTTTGAGCTAATGGTCAAAGTTAAAGATCAGTTTGCACAGAGATTTAAAATTTTTGCTAATCTAATTATGTTATTGTTCTTTTTAAATAAGCAATATATGTTTTTAAATAAAGAATAACACCCTCTCTCACAGGAATTTTAATATTATTGTTATTTTAGTAGAACTTAACACATACACTTGAACATACACATACATATAAGGAAAAAAATAATTATCTTGAAAAGCAAAAATTGACTATATGAAAGACCAAAACACTAACCAAGTGCAAATGTCTTTATCCTCAACAGCGATTTCAAATACTTTAGAAGAAGATAAGACACTGTCATTCTACTCTTTACTCTCACTCTGTGACCTGATCTAGGTGTTCCTGCTCTGGCAGGGGGATTGGACTAGATGATCTTGTGAGGCCCCTTCCAATCCCTGATATTCTGTGATTCTTTGAAAAAACTTTACTTGTACCTAAGTACTTATGGAAATACATGTCATCCTCTGAATTCACAGAAGCCATTCTTTACAGTAGTAACTAAATATTTTGCCAAGGATTACAAAAAGCTAGGAAAATGTGACCACAATCCTGTTTTAAATCTACTATACTTTTTCACGCATTCCCTTACAGGAAACAAGTTGGGTTAATAGTTTTGCATATCAGTAATATTTCATTACATACAGTAAAAACTTTAAAAGAAACCTTTAGCATCACTTCCTGGCATAACAAATAAATAAATAAATAAATGATTGTGTTTTGTTCTGTAAGTACATTTTACTTTCCCTTATCATGCTTGTGGTTTCTAAAATATTCATTCAATCCAGGAATTCAGATGATTGATTTATGTAACGTCAAGTTTCCTTCCAAAGTGTTCAGAACTGCAACAGTGACTGCAGGACAAATGTGTGCTATTTAGCAGAAATCCATCTGTCATGGAAACGAGCAGGCTGTAAGTCCTGGTCAATACCTTACAGCCTATTAAACAGAAGAAAGGAAAGCAAGTTTGCTTAGGTTTATTATGACAGATTGTGAAAATGAATAATAGTAATGTATTCTTAGACTGCCAATATTAACATGAAAAATTATCAATCATTAATCTATCACAGAATGCTGAGTTTCTGAGTCTCAATTATTATTGAATTTCTCTATTTAGAGGAATATGAAATATGATGAAATAAGTTTAGTGACTGAGTTTAATGGAGCATCTTACTGGGTTGTTATACCAAAAAAAGCTTTCTTCATCACCAATAAACCTGAAGATTTAAAAGAGGCACTTCATACTAGATCAGAAAGATAATGAAAGATACCGGAAGGTCTCAGTGTAATGGACCTCCAGGAATCTGATTATGGGAATTTAATCATAATTATTTTTTTGTCCTGGAAGCAAATATATCATGTGTGCTTTCTGAAAAAAAAGTTTTTCAGCTTTGAACTTCTTAAGTTTCTGAGCTAAAAAACTCCTGTTAATTAAGGAGAAGTATCATAAATCATATATGGCAAATGACACAATCAAAACCACTATTCATTTTGTATTCTTGCTTCAAATCCACTGGAAGCCCTCCTTTCGTTCCCTTTAACTCAAATGGGCTTTGAATCATTCCTTCTGTTCGGGATAGATTACACGGAGAAGCAGCAAAAGTTTAAAATTAATGATCTGAATGATATAATTTACAACATGAATAAAACTTCAGTGGTGTAAGCAGGGAGGGAGACTGCTCTGCTGAAAATGCCTATATTATTAAAGCCGACCCATCTGTTCTATTGCTTACATCTTTCAGTTTTCTCTTCTAGGGTCAACATGTGTCTGTGTGTGTCTCTGTGATTGGGTGTGTGTATCTATGTGTTGCATTTCATTTATTGATGAAAGCTGAAAAATATCTCTTGCACGAAATTCTTTAAAATCAGATAAGTCTTTTCTAACTTCATTAACTGCTGTCTACAGCAAGTTGAAATATAACTCTCCTAGAAACTTATATATGCATACATACATATATATATATATATATTTCTGATGATAGCTGCAGAAATGTATTTCCATCCTTGATCTAGCAAAAGAAATATGCATATATGTATAATGCTGAGTAGCGGAAGAATCCTATTGGCTGTCACATTTTTATACTTTTACTGGGAGACGGGCTGCCTAGCTTTCACACTCTGCTTGACTCCCTTTGCATACCCACAGCTCATGTTGAGCATTGCAGTGTGGCATCACACTGGAACAACATCCAAACCGCTTTCCCATTCATCTTGGAGAGCGAAATAGGTACACCAAATCAGGACAGTTAAGCACGCTACACTTAAGCATAGATGTAGTCCAGCTCATCCAGCATAACATTCCCATGAAGGGACTTAGTGCCAAAAGTAAAACATAAGACATATAATGCTGTCATATGCAAGAGGTGCCTGATTAGCCTGTGAATGAGATAGGAGCTCATAGTGCTGCACTGTGGGTCCCAGCTGTGCTAGCAGTGCTCCATGCATTCTCACAGCACCTAGTGCATTTAGATAATTGTCACTGCACTGATGCGCTTTAATAACTAATGGCTAGAAGATCAAAGAGAAATCTGGCCAGTCATGTCTCACCAACTATAACTTGCTAGATTCAAGGACTTCAGTGACTCACTAGGGAGAAGGTACTATAAAAGTAGGAAGCTGTTAAAATTGAAAAAAAAAAATTTTGAAAAAAGGAGGAAAAAAAATGAAAACCATAAAATTATTTAAATTAAAAATGGTAAAAGACCTATATTCCAGTAGCCCTGTGGTAAATGGAGTCTAAAAGCAGAATGTACATTCCCTATCTGATTTTCTTCTTTAATTGGATATTTCAAAATAGATAAAAATTTTGATGCTTTTCTGATGCAGCCCTGCATCTGCAAGAAATTCCTGCCTGGAACCTAACTACTAAACTTTTTTCAACTTGATCCAACTGAAAGCATACAGATTAATTTATTCCACAGTAAATATGACACAAAATGTATATTTAAAAAAAAAAAGTTTTAATTTGTATCAGCTTTCATATTAATGTCAGTGTGATCTTTGAGGTTTTACTTCTGGTTATAATGCTCTGTCTTTTTTGACAGCACCACTGCATTTGAAGATTTGATTAGAGCAGTTCTTTGTTTGAATCAGAAAAAAAAAAAAAAAAAGTCACAATTGTTCTCTGTTTCGCCAAACCCTGTAAAAGAAAAGTGAAGTGTATTTCTTAGACCGCAACAATGTGACGCTGAAATGACAAGCAATGTCTTTAAAATGTCTTCAAGGTTGAAAGCATATTAGAGTAATAGCCATTAGTCTGCGTGTATGTGCCGTTATAGGAGTTCTACAGTAGAGTATTATATTTGATTACTCAACTAAAAACAGTCATCCATTAACCTCCAGAGAGTTAGAGCCCCCTCAGCATGCCTGAGGCCATGCCACTTAGTGTGTCCCCATTATTCTAAATGTTATAGAAAGAACACTAGAACACACAGAAACATCCTAAGGTCACTCTTTGTCATTTCAATAAAAGTTATGGGAGAAAATGTATCCCCTTTGCAATGTTACTGCAGTCAGCAGCATGATGAGGGAAGAATCTAGCATATATATTTAAGGCCATTCATGGGTTAAGCATCAATAATACTAGAAGCAGGGCTATGGGGTAAAAAAACCAACCAACCAACCAACCAACCAAAAAAAAACAAACCCCAAACCCCAGAAACCATCAAGTTTGTCAGAACAGAGCTAATGTTTCCACTTTTCTGGAAATATGAGGGGATTTCACTACCCCCTCCCTCCAAAAAACCTACAGAATTATAAATGATTCCACAGTGGTTTATTGATATTACCAGTCAAACTAATGAAGGCATTTACTGTATTAGAATTCAGAATTTCTAATAAATGTTGGGTGCTGTTTTTGTGGTTAAGAAGAATAAATTTGGACTTCTCATTTGTTTTGAAAAGTTTATAATACAAATGCATGAGTAATATATAGAGAAAACAGAGACTTAACATAGAAAGTTTGCTTTAAAAGCTTTTAAATATTCGGTAAAAAAACCACACTATATTTCAGAACTATCTTTCTAGGTTTTTTTTCCCTTTCTCTCTCCTCCCAGCAGAAAAATGTTTTAAAGACAGCGTTAGTAAGCTGGTAAGAAAGTACTCCATCATCACCACTACCACCAGCATCATGAAGCACACACAGTACAGAAAGGACTAGAGTCCTGTTGTGGAAGCTGGTTTAGCATCACAAAGGAAGTGACAACCTGGCATACAAAATTCTTCCAGTATAAGAAACTGATCCTGCCATTTTTTAAGACATGCAGGTGATTTGTGCAAATATGTATGCAAAGGTGCTGCCTAAAATACATTTTCAAAGAAAACTTCCTTGTTTTCAATATTATGCTATGCTTTCAATTTATTTGCTTTATTTAATGGTGCTCCATTTTCCTCCATCCACTTAACATTTCTTGAAGCAGATACAATTGTGAGCAAAATTCATGATTTGATCAAGGAACTCCATCCATTGACATGAGTTACAATTTGGTTCCATATCATCACAACGGTGATGGAATTTAAGAGCTTAAATATATATTATGATGTGATCTCTTATAACAATCACATTCCATTAGTTTTAATCAAAAATTGCAAATACTCAAGATACACTTCCCAGTTTTTATATAAGAGAAATATTTCATCTACTGTCCACAACAAAGAAATTTATCTTCTTGGACTATGTACCGGGGGGTGGGGGAGGGGACGGGGGAGTGTTGTTAAATTTTATTTTAATGAGCCACAGTGATAAATCACCAGTTTGCCCAATGATTTTACATTCTTTTCTGCATTTAAATCAACTAAACCAAACGAAAAAGAAATTGTGGCAAAGCATGTCTCTAGATGCATGTTCAAACTCAATCAAATACTACAGTGACTAAAATAATTGTTAAAACCTATGGGTAAGAAAATTTAATTGTGGTTACACTACTTTATCTATGTAACAGAGACAGTACTGAAAGGCTTAATAAATTCTTGATTGTAAAACAGTTAAAGATCCTTTGAAAAAATTGCCATGCAGGTCCAAAACATTATTGTTTGCAGTGGTGACTCACACAAGTCTTAGTATTTAATTTGGTAAAAGACCTAATTGTTTCTTTGCTGAATTTTTACGTGACTTTGCCCCCCACACCACTCTTTATTAGGTTCAAATTCTAATAAAATGAGCTCTCTTGGGCAAATCAGTGCAGCTGGACATAAAAGCCTATGTGCATGCTGTCTTTCCACTCAACCATATAATGCAACACTTTGCTATCTCCATTAAAAGACTTACTTTGTACCATATCATGCATTTCATAATATTTCCATCTAAATGCAGATTTTTCTGTTCCATGTGTAGCATCTAGTCAGGTTTTCCATAAAAATACCAGCGGGAGAGAACATTGAAATTCATTTTGCATATTAAAGAAATCTCTCTGAGAATCCTTCTTTTATTTGTTTTATCAACTCAAGCAATAAGCAAGAAAATTAGAGTTTCAGCAATAATGGAGAAAACATTTATGATTTTATCAGACTTGTTTTTTCTTTCCCCTGCTTAGACAATTTCCAGACTCTTAAGAGCAAGTAATTTTACAGTGTTCCACTGATAAATGGCATAAGACCATCTGTAACATTTAATCCAAGTACAGCATTAATATGCATTGCCCAGCGAAAACTTCACTTTGAGTAGCACACATACTGAATGTTTTCCTTCACAATATTCACAATACATTTAATATCTGTCCCATAGGAATTCGTTTCCCTTGAAAGCATTATTGCAAATGTCATAATATTTTCTGGTGTAGCTCTCTGGTGTGCACAGGTAAAAAAAAAGAAAAAAAAAAGAGAAAAGGTAGAATAGATTAGATAGCAGAGCTGTCATTGCAAACACTGTTTCAATTCTAAAACGAGAAGAAAATCAAAACTGTCATTGTCAAGCTGCATAAATAGAAGTGGAGTAGATTTATATTTTAATAACTTGTTTATTAGAAATGTTTATATTGCACATGAATCAAAAAATGGAAAAGAATGCAATTCAACTTAAAAAAAACCCACAACAGAATGATTATTAGAGCCTACTATTTGTTTGTTTATATATAAATAATGTTATAATTCAAAAACATAAAGAAGATATTTGACTTTTACATATTGATTTTCTTTATTGTCTGGAAACTTGTAAACATAAAATTTGTGTTTCAGAGAAAGACTTTTTAAGGCTTTGTACAGAAAATATGGTATGATCATGAATAATAGTGGCCTATATCCATACCTGATTTATTTATTGTTTTTATTAAATCCTCCCAAACCACTCGAAATTTTACCAAATTGGCAATACATCATCATCTTGCTGCAGCTGTAGCTAAGCCACACACAGATATGTGTTCCAGGATGCTTGCAAAAAGCCTGCATTTTTTTCCTTACAGTATTTCAATGCAGCCGATGGGATGCCACAGAGTGACAGAAGCAGCCATGCTGCTGGCCTTGACGAAGAAAGACCTCAATTCAAGTTTAACTTTGAGCAGAATGGGAAGTGCTTTTCTACCCTGAACCACCAAAGCAAGGAAAGGAAGGCCTCACAGGCAGGAAATCAAGATTCAGACCCGCAGGTCTTGCCTGGGGAATGCTGGCTTGACCTCTCTGCAGCCAGCTTCTTGGGAGGACACCAGCAACCACCACCAGTCCTCTGCTTCCTCTGACCAGTCGGCAGGACTCCACAGAATCACAGAATGACAGAATAATACGGGGTTGGAAGAGACCTCTGGAGGTCACCTAGTCCAACCGCCCCACCAAAGCAGTTCTCCTAGAGCAGGTTGCATAGGAACTTGCCTGATGGGTTTTGAAAGTCTCCAGAGATGGAGACTGTACCATTTCTCTGGGCAGCCTGTTTCAGTGCTCTGTCACCCTCAAAGTGAAGAAGTTCCTTCTCATTTTTAGACGGAACTTCTTATGTACAAGTTTGTGCCCATTTCCTCTCACTGGGCACCACTAAAAAAAGACTGGTTCCTTCCTCTTGACACCGACCCTTTAAGTATTTATAGGTGTTGATCAGATCCCTTCTCAATCATCTCTTCTCCCAACTAAAAAGACCCAAGTCCCTCAGCCTTTCCTCATAAAGGAGATTCTCCAGGCCTCTAATTATCTTGGTGGTCCTCTGCTGTACCCTCTTCGGCAGATCCCTGTCCCCTTGTACTGGGGAGCCCAGAACTGGACACAGTACCCCACATGGGGCCTCACCAGGGCAGAGTAAAGGGGCAGGATAACCTTCCTTGACCTGCTGGTCATACTCTTCTTGATGCACCCCAGGATGCCATTGGCCTTCTTGGCCACAAGGGTACATTGCTGGCTCATGGTCATCCTGTTGTCCACCAGGACCCCCAGGTCTTTTTCCTCAGAGCTGCTCTCCAGCAGGTCAGCCCCCAGCCTGTACTGGTGCAGGGGGTTCTTCCTCCCCAGGTGTAGGATCCTGCATTTGCTGTTGTTGAATTTCATCAGGTTCCTCTCTGCCCAGCTCTCTAGCTTTTCCAGGTCTTGTTGGATGGCAGCACAGCAAAAAAAAATTTCATGGTCTCTGCAGCCAAGGCTGCCCCCAACCTTAATGTTCTTCACCAGTCCCTCTTTGTTTGTCAGTATTAGGTCCAGTGGTACAACTCTCCCTGTTGGCTCCTCCACCACCTGAGCCAAGAAGTTATCATCTGAAGGAACCTCCTGGACTATACATGCTGAGCTATGTAGCTTTCCCAGCAGATATCAGGATGATTGAAGTCCCCCACAAGAACCAATGCCTGCAATTGCACGGCTACTTTGAGCTGACTGTAAAAGGACTCATCAACTTCCTCGTCCTGATCAGGTGGCCTATAATGAATTTCCATTACAGTGTCCCTCATATTGGCCTGCCTCTTAATCCTCACCCACAAGCTCTTGACTCTTTCTTCAGCTGCCCCCAGGGAAAGCTTTAGGGACATCTCTTCACTCTCTATCCATTCCTTAACACAGAGGGCAACACCTCTGCCCCTCCTTCCTCGCCTGTCCCTTCTGAACAGTTTGTAGCCCTTAATAGCCACAATGAGACTCCAGAGACTCAGCTCAATCTCCATACCTCACTCACCTCTGCCCATTCCTTTTTTGCTTTCTTCCTGGTAAGGTTGCCAAGATCTTGTTTCTGGCAGGAGAGTTTTCTTTTGTCTAAGTTTTCATACTGTACAGCCTCCGAGATTGTGCATGGCTAAGTAAAATTTCCAGCATTGACATGGCTGGATTGAATTTCCATCCATGAAAAGTGTAGGGAAGGTTTTTTTTGCTGCTTTGCTGGTGTTGGTTGTCACACCCAATGATGGTATATTTATTAATAAAATTGCATAAGTAAAACTAAGCAGAAATACCACTTCTTTTTTTCCAAGATCTCACAGCCTTTTGTAAAACTTAAGTGAATTTATCTCACAGTTCACTGGCTGGCTGGTATTTATCTCTGTATAGCTGTACTGATTTGTGTCATGTTACCTCTGGGACAATAATATTTACATGCCTTAATCTTCATCTTAGTTTGCTAAAATATTCATATCTGCCATGAATGTGAAGTAATATGCAGTTGTGTGTAACAGAAGGAAAGAACAACTTTGGATCAGGGCACATTTAGGTTGCAAAACTATCATCCTAAATATCAAAATATACATTAAGTCCATTAGCATTTACAAATATTTTAAGGTTGCTTTAAAAATCATTGGAATAATGAATATAGTTAAGATTAAAATTATTCTATTTTCATTCAAGCACAGAAGAGAAGAAACAGAATTCTGTCTCCATTTCACAGGAGAGTTGTGATGTTAAAAAGTTCTCATGTCATAACAATTGTTTGAAATTTAAATGGTCAGAATACAGATTGCTGGTGCTGGTGACAGGAACCCTCAGAGAGAAGAGTACACGATGGTTTCAGAGACATGGAAAAACTGGCTTGAGTTCAGTGACAGGCTCCCAGGTTGGTCTGGGCTGGAGCAGTTGCCATGCAAGGAGGGGCTGAGGGACTGGGCTCAGTGTGGGCCAGAGATGGCTCCAGGGGGGTTGGCAGCAGCCTCTGGTACCTGTGGGGTGGTGGTCAGGTACCTAAAATGTTCTGGCTGAAATATTACAAAGGTTTTTTGATTTATGAATCAAAGGTAGCCCTAAGGAGTTCATTCTGTCATATCATTTCCCCACCTCATTTGTCTATGAAAATAATGAAGGAATTTTCATCTGGAAAAATTTATTAAAAGAGGAGATTTGAAGAAAAGGAGTAAATTCATCACTTGAATGAAAGGAGTTGCTGTTTACATTTGACTCAGTTTTCACAGCTGTCAGTTTCTCAGGACAACTGTCTGGCTGCATGACTGTAAGAGATACCAAGAAACAGCAGGGCTCATTGGCTGTGCTGGAAGTCAGAGAACTGACATGATATGCAACTTCTCCTGTCCTCATTTCTATAGAAAGAGGGTTCCACATATTCAGCAGCCTATTCAGGGCAAATCATGTCTGCTGCTCTCATGGAAAGACCTGCTCACAGTGCAGTGCACGCTGAAGCTGTAGCATTCTCCTGAGAACAGGACTTCTTCCCTGATAGACTGCAGCCATTTTAGTGGGATATGAATTCATTACATGAATATTTTTTGGGGGGGAATGGGGTGACTCAGAAGGAGAATAGCCTGAGGGAGCTACAGATCTGTGGCATAATGTATCTTGGAGTGTAATGGCTTCACTTTATTCCCTTCATTTTTTTTTGTTTTAATAGTCCAATATGTGCAATATAAATTAAATACAAAACAACAAAGATTTATTCATTCTTTACTTTCCCAGTTTTCTCATATTTAAAGTTAATTATTTTCTTCACATAGGCCTTTGCTGTTGCTTTTTTGGGGTGCTTTTCTTCCCCCATCTCCATCGTTCTCTCTTTAGAGTGAGAAAAAAAAAAGATTAGAGGAAAAAAAAAAGACTAAAGGAAAAAAAGCAGAGTTTGTCTAAGTATATTTATATGCATACTATGGTCCATCATTTTCTGTCATGACCACCAACAGTTGCTTTTTCACATGATTTTTTTGCTTGTTTTCATGTCAATGAGAGGCCCATTCTTTCCCGTAGAGAAGACTACAGATCAGTGTTCTTCTTTGTACACAATTTTGGCTTTCTTCACTAGTTTTAAGAGTTATTTTAAATGTAGGTAGAGCATTATAGCATTATCTTCAATTGTCATATGAATGCATATTCTACTTTTTTCTTTAAATTAACCTGTAGACTGTTCTGTAAACTGGAAATTACAAATGCATTTACCAAACTTGGCTTTCCCACAGGCTTCTTAGATAGTTTGGCATAAGAGGCTTATATGACACTGTCACGTGCACTGATTTGTATACCATACCATCTTATTCTGGAGCTACCACTTCTTTGTTTATCATTTACTTGCTATCATATAACACTTCTTAGCAAAGATATCTTGTCATATCTGCTATGTATTCCCATTTAATTTGGGGCATTTTGATCTACTAATTATATTAGTGATTTGGAATTAAAGTCAAGTGACAGATTTGCATAAAGATATTTCAATACCACTAACTTATTGCATTACTAGACAATGATATTTTATAGAAATGCAATATAACTAAAAAGTTTATTTCTCTGCAAGCTGATTTAATTTGCCTGATCTGTTCACAAGAGAAACAATAAGTTATGGATTATTTTCAAACACTACTTCATCTTGTCCCACAAAGATTAAGACTAATTTTAGTACTTGTGATAAAAGTCTGCCTTTTAACTTCACTTATGAAGTAGTATGTTTTGAGCAAAAATATGATCCAGGCATGGCTAATTACAGACATGCTTGTTATGACATTTTACTCGTTTCACTACAGATGAAAGTTACCATGAAAGATACCAATATTTCATGTCTCCGCAATACATCTTTGGTTGTACTTTCTTCATCCCTGTGCAGGTGTTTTATTAAATTTTGATAGTGCTACTTATGTATAAGGTTGTTAAATAGCTAAACATTTTCAATCACTAATCATTTTTGTGTGCCTTACCTTTCCCTGACAATCTCAGACTGGTGTTTTGATTTTTACACAGACACACAACCCCTTTTTTTTCTGGGGGGAAAAAAAAAGTTTTTCTTCTTTACTATGCTTAAAACAATTCTTATAATAATTTCATGACCATAGTTTGAGGCATTTGTGTTTTGGATCAAAGGCTTACCATCTGCTGTTTGAAAAATATGCATCTGCATCTCTGTTGCTTCTGATGAGCAAAGTGGGAAAGAAGAAAGCAGAAAGAAGAGGGAAGGTCACTTCAAAGAACAATTAAAACAATTTTTTTAAATTACCCTTGAACAAAATCTCTGACCTTGAATGTTTCCACCATGATTTTGATCATGTTTTGATTTTGCCTTGTTCTAAAGTATAGGTGCTCACAGGCATGTGAGCTGCCAAGTGATTTCAAACTGCTGAAGGTTGAACTTTCTGTTCCCAGGCGCTGGGTTATTTGCTGAGCTACAGAACCAGAGCTCTGGCCCACTTTCTCACTCACTCCCTGCAGGCACTGAACTTCAATCCCAACACGGTGAGATGATTTTCTTATGGATACAAGTACAGTAGTTACAAGGGCTGGATGCAATACTGATTTAACCATGCAGCAACATACTTTTTTCCTTTGTTCACAGCACCAGACTGGGCAAGAGCAACATGGCAATCAGCATCCTCACTTCAAAGAGGATGTAAGAGTTGAACTAAGGTAGCAAAAGGAATAACTGAGAGTAAGATGCCAAAAGAGTCAGCTGGAGCCCTGTGTACGCACAAAGAGGTTGTAGCAGGTTGGCTAAGGAAAATTGGGTAGCTGAAATCACCAAATAGTTGTTGGAGAGAAAGTTGAGAGGGGGAAACCCAGACTGACTAGACAAGAAACTTTTCAGTTCGAAGATTTTTATTTGGGAGAATGATATGAAAGTCTCAAACAAGGAGTTTGAGAACTGAAACTAACACAGCATTGGGAACCTGGAGGGACTCTAATAGAAGATGGAAAGCAGGGCATGAAAACACTCATAGTGAAGAGATCCTTAACAAACAGAGTGCATAAGGAGAGACCACAGAAGGAAATCTGGAAACAACATTTGTGAGAGGCTGAAATTGGAATAATTTTTCCATTAGGACTGATAGTCATATGTAGAACTCATAGGCTAAATCTGTTTACATACAAAGGTAAATATATCCATTTCTGGCCCTTGTGTAAAGTAGGAGCCTGATATAGCAATCTCATAATTCATTAGCTAATAGCAGAAGCTCTGAATAAGCTAGGTACCAGTTTATATTAGCAAACATTAACAAATTTTTAAGTTTTGTTCATCCACGTTTGTCATACAAAATTAACTTGTGTTTCTCTCTTTTCTCTCCCTTCTCCTTCTTCCTCCTCTCTAATATACACAGGTTGTAGTACATGAGGATTTTAAATACTAAAAGCTAAGAACATGAAAAGTAGGAAAGAGTTTCTGAGTTACTCTTCACTACTTCATTGTGAACCAGAATATCGGTCTTTTTGAAATCACTTTCCTATACTGAATTGCATTCACTAAAAGATATTTTCATATATGAGGCTGTAAATTCCCCAGAGGTATTTTAATTGTTATTTTCTTTTGATTACCATCAGCAAAATCTCTGTTTTGTGTGCTTCTACTGTTCTTCATTCAGGCACAGCTAGCCTTCATCCACTAGCTGTTCTTGGTGAACATTTGACCCCATCTTGCTGTCTGGTGAAGATAAGCATAATGAGAGCTGTATAGTTTCTGTACTAAGTTCATGATGAGTCCAGCATTTCTAAGCTCTTTCTGTAGGTGTTGAATAGGTTCAAATAGGTTCAAAGAGATAAATGATAGTTGTGAAGTCATGAGATAAACATGACATTTCCTGTCACCTTATTAGAGCTATATACAACCAGAGAGATGTTATGTTTTGACATACTCATTATGCAGCCTTGCTATTTCCTTCAGTAATCTCTCATGATCACTGTCTGCATCAAATTTTGCAAAGAGGTCAACAAAGACGAGAAGTGATGCCTGCCCTCCACTCCACACCATCAAAAAATCATCCATCAATGCCATTAGTATTTTGAGATCTGGGTTCTGGTTTGCATCCAGATTACCTTGAGACTTGGACACTTGCTACAGCCTTACCCCAATAGTCTGTCATTGCTATAAGAACATCACAGAAAATATCAGTAATGTTGTGCCCTCTGTCCTGGAGCTGCTGTCACTGAGACGCAAGGATCGATAGGAGTGACTAGGACTCATTTCTAATTTCTTTGTTTTCACTGGTTTCAGGTTGAGATGCATGGCAGAACACTGCCCTATGCCTGTGAGTAGAGGAGGGACTCCAGAGAGAATGAGAAATAGGAACCTGCATCAGAAAATTATCAGTCATGAAGCTCTACTTTGTGACAGCTTGAGGATGCAGTGAGATGAAAAGTCTGTCCACTGGGCAGCTGCCCCATATGCAAAAATTACTGCTTTGATTTGTGAGCTTTGTCATTAACTGTACATATGCCACCATGCAAAATACAGCTTCAGCATTATGAGAAAAGCTCTATGAGAGGAAAATTTCAGAACTGGATCTATGCTATCATAGAAATGGTGGCCAGTAAACAGGCCTAAACTTTGGATGCAGTTAAATGCAATTATCAGCATTTGGACCAACTCCATTCCTGGTGAAACTTCCTGGAGTTTTTTGTGGAATTTTATTCAGAAAGAAAAATCACCATCAGTCCAAAGAAATAAACATTTCTTCTTTAGGAAAAGGCAAAAGAGAGGGAAAAAACCACCAGAGAAAAGTAACAGCCGAGAAAAGATGTCTAGAATAAGTAAAATTTAAATATTTGCAAAATATGGCCATTGATCATACGTGCCAAGGAAAAGACAGTTTAGGAAATTGTTCAATATCTATTGAAGCTCAGTATGTCACCTTGAAAAACCCAGGGTGTGAAATAACAAGGTGTTTGTGCAGTCTTTGGTATATTCAGATGCTGAATTTTTCTGTCCCTAGAGTATTAGAAATAACTCAAGATACGTCAGAGAGGAAAAGGGATATAAAAAATATGACACTATCATGGAATCATAGAATCATAAAATCTATCTATCAGGTTTAGTCTATTAAGCAGACCAAGTGGGTGACAGGCTGTGGCAGGGAAAGTTTTTCATTCACTTATGCACACACTCCAGTGAGAGTGTGCAATCAAAGCAGGGGAGATACAGCACCTTTCTGTCCAGTTTCAGGCTCTGGGTGGCAGCTTCAGAGGACTGAAACATAAGGTTGCCACCTCAGGACCTCTGCTCCTACATAACATCAGACATAATGGTGTTCCTCCCGGTTTCCACAGCAAGGGTTTCTTATAGCCACAAGCTGGCACAGACCGCCAATCACATCAGTCCACAACAACATTACAGCACACCTTTCCAACAGTTTCAGTTGTTCTCCTGTCACCTGTTTATCGTGGCCCATAGCCCACACCAAGGCTTCTTACGCTCAGTTCTTGTTTGCATTGTTTATTAACTATTGGTCAATATGGGGCCATGGTGCACCCATGTTAAAGAAAAGCTGTAAATTACTATAAATTACAAATCTGCTAGATAGAAACTATTCAAAAATGTAAGAGTTATGTCTCTCCTGGAATCTAGTGACACTATAGATATTGTGAGTTTTTCCTCTAACACCCAGGGACTTAGTAAGACTGCACCACATACTTAAGCATGAATTTTAAGATGCACAGCTTTTAGATGGAAATGCACAAACACATCTGGACACTCAAGTTCCCTTTAAAGTGCAGAGGGACATCTGGGTGTCAGGAAATGTGATTCACAGATATGGGCATGTTGAGACAGACAGCAGTGTATATAGATTCACTGGGAAAGTCAACACAGACACACAGGGTTCTAATGCAGAACACCTTTATGAAGATTGTTACTGTGTTTAGGCTCTGGAAGGCTGCTGGATCATAAATATTTAATCCAAAGAACACTTGAAGCCATCTCGTTCTCTCCCATACGAAGCTTTAGACTAATTTTACTCATCTCTGTGAGCTGTCACGCAATTTTTGTGTTTACTCAGAGACTGACTTCTTAGATGACAAGAACAGAAATTATGCATGCTTGCCCACTAGCAATTTGGATAATTCACCAACATTCAGATTATTCTAACCGCCATTACATCTCAACATTTTGAGATGGCTTTTTCCCTCTATAATTTCATTGGCTTTATGCAAGGAGGAAAGTTGTATTCTTTTAAAGCTCTGATGCAAAGTGATATGTGTGCCAAGTTATATCACAGATATAAAGAAGATTTTTCTTTTTTTTCTTTTTATTTTTTTTGCCATAAGGTAGTAATACCCAGACAAAGGAAGGAATAGGAGCAACTAAATAACATGTGTTAATATAAACATGTGTTAATATATATATTTATATAAAATATAAAACTTGGAAAGCAAAGAGGACATTCAGATCTTTGTGCTCCTTGAACTGCTGAATATAAGTATTTGTCCACTATCTAGGGAAAGCTTGTCCTTCATTCACCTTCAAATAAAGTGTTTGGAACTATTAAAGAACAGAATAAAAGTCTGAATAACAAGATTAAAGGATTTAACATTCCCCTGTTCTGCAAATTAATCCCACTAAGTAATGATATCTACTGAAATTGTCACTGGACTCCAATTGACTGTGTGACACATGCAGTTTTACATCACCCAACTAGAAGTTAGTCTGTTATCATAAACGCTCATACATGATTCATTTAGCAATGAAAGTGTTTTATTCTACCAGGTTTTACCTCACAGCTGGCATAGCTAGATGTACATACATGGATGTTCATTAAATCTCAATTGATCTAAATTTATGATAAAATCATGTTCAATAGCATAGCCATAAATTAATTTGAAAACTTAAAAGAAATTGATGCAAAGCCATATTTAACTTCAAGCCACATGCTTTCAAGATTCTTCTGCATAGACAATTAGAGAAAATAGCAGAAAACTAACTTCTAAAAGGTCTTATCAACCTCCTTAAATTCTCCTATATTCAGTTTTTACCTAACCCATATTTCTAGGTTTCTGTTGTATTTTAAATTTGCAGGATTTATTTTCAGACTAAAAAAAATATAGACTTTAAAATAAGGATTAAGCACACAGGTGTGAAAATTGAAGCTTAAAAATCCCCCTAAACCTTTTTCTGTTTTTCCATTTTACTTGGAAAGCTTATAAGAATGCCTAATGTAAAGTACGGAAATTTCCATCACAAATGTATGGTCTGAAGACATTTAAATAACAATACTACCATTTAGACGTTGTCTGAGTAAAAAGAATTTTCAGGCTTTTGAGGTTATCTTTCACTAGTCAAAAGGTGGCTTCTGGCACTTTTCATGCTGTGTTGCCAGATTGAATGATAATGTTCCTTCATGTAAGTGTTACATAGGAGAGAAAAATTTGTGTCTTGGAGATTCCTACTCCTCCTAGGGTCCTTTTATGAGAGGTTAATGGCCAGTAAAATGGGCTAGAAAAAAATCACCAAATCTTGGAGACACAGGAAATTAATGTTTTAAAGACTTTCACAAACTCAGCGATCCTGGAGATCAGAAGATACTTCAGGAGAAAGCCATGGTCTATCGCTACTCCTTTCTCATATGTTGAAACCAGAAAACCATTACAGTGTGCTAGATGGCAGCAGCCAAAAGCATTTGCCTGAATGTCTGTAAATTATTTGTTTTATACCTTGATCTCCGCTTCTCATAGCTCTGGTCATGGGGGATAGCAAACTACAAAGCTGTCTGCCACTAGGACTGAGAAAACAGTCTCCTCCAGAATTTTTCAGCTTCAAAATGAGCCTTTTTTTCCTTCCTTTCTTTTTAAACAGAATCAATGGCTTTTCTCTTTTGCCTTCCATTCATCACCAAGTACTCATCAAGAGGAGCGGACAGAGCCCAGATGTAGATGCATGAACTGAACTGAGGTTGGCCATGTCTCCTAGATCACAGAATACAACTGGATCCTGGTGGGTCTTAATCTCCCACAAGCTCATGCTCCACTTGGAAAGCCTAGCTTCCCTAGTCAAGGTGCAAATGACTAATCCAGGCAGAAAGCACAGACAAAAGTCTTGACTTCTCTTATCTTCCACTCCTGCATTGTGGCACTGAGCCTTTTTCTGTTGCAGCACACACACTAGGGACACATGTTCCACGAGTGCAGGGGGACTGCAAGGATCAGAAAAAAAACTAGTGAAGGAAAACATGGGGCGAGACAAAACAGTCCCAAAACTTCACCAAAAGGTCTGTGCCTGAATTATCTTCACTGAAAGTCTAAGAAATAATTGTTCATTTTGTAATGTGAATTTTGACATTTCTCCAGCCATCTCTAATCTCATGGCTAAATCTCTTGGAGATAAGATTCTCAGTGAAGAACACCACTCACAAACATGACAACTTCCACCCATGAAGACTAAACCTACAATGTATGTAACCCAATAGAGGAGATTCAATTTATTTGAACATCTGCATACTTCAGGTTTTGTTTTTGTCGCATTTTTGTGAGATGAAGTTCAGAAACAAAAGTAAGGAAGAAAAGTGATTACATTAGACATAGATGATTCAAAACCTCTTCCATCTCCCTGTAATGTTTTTTTTTTATTACATTTAAATATGAGGACAAAGACTATTTGCAGGAGGCATGCACAGATATGACTATCCCAGCTTGCTTAGAGGTGTAAGGGAAAACAGAACTTTCCTTAGCTGAAGGACATCAATAAATTCTGGATTAGAAAGTTCAAAACTATCTGCGCTGGATCAATATTTACCATCATTTTCATTTACTTAATACTCAGAAACCAGCTTGACAACTTGTGCTTCCTCCAGCTAGTACAATGGGGTTTACCTCATGAATTATTTTAAGTGATTAACTACATAAAACAAGAGAGAGTATATAACATTTCCAAAGCAAGAAAACCAAAAGATAAAAACACCACTATTTTTCATATATTTCTACAATAATGTTCAACAATTCTCAATGCAATGGCTTCAGAGGAATTTAAATATTCATGTACGCTTTGTGGCTTAAATTATAAAGTATAAATACTCAAACGAGACCAGACTGTAAGCAAAGTTGTACAAAGTTCCATACTTTCATAGGTGGGTGCCTTATCACACTATGAAATATAATCTAGATAAGCTATTATACTTCAAAATTTAGTATGTGTTGCATTCTTACTGAAAGTGTTGAGAAAGAAGATGAAAAGCCCTTTTACAATTTTATGTATCTACCTGGGTCTAGCTCAGTTAGTGCTTGAAAGAAAGGAAAAGCTATTGCTGTTGTGAATACTGGGTTAGTACTAGGATTTGCTCTCTTTTCAAATAACAAACAGCCTTTGTTTGTTGCATGCTAGAATGCTTAAAATGAAAGTGCCTATTAAGCCAAATTAAATTGCCTTCCTGAATGGATGGATTGTGAAACTGCTTTCAGGACTGAAAGGTGTATTAGAAATCTCGCAGATGGAAAATACATGAGATGTGAATTTCCTGTTTTCAGAAGAGCCTATATTCCCTTCTACTGTAAACATTGCTAGTACTTAGAATTTGTTCTCAAAGATAGGTGAACAAATGTGCTTGTGGTACTTCTACCAAAAGATCTGCAAGTTAGATGTTTGATTACATATTCTCCAGACACTTGAAATAATGTGATGACCTTCTACAAGACTATATACAATGCATGATAATCAGTTTGTAAAGTCTGGGTTTAGAAGCAAGCACTCGTCTTTATGCCTGACGTGAAAAACAGAAGGGTTTTGTAACTGCTGCTGTATTTGTTGATCTAATAAATCCTTTTGAGCTGGTGGTCCTTGACATAGTGAGCATGTATTCAAATACTCCCTATTATTTCCATCATTCCTTACATAATTGTGCACAGCTGCTGACAAAGTAGATTATTATTACTTACATGAATGGGCAATATAGGATCCAGGCTTATTTAGCTTCTTTAGGCAGATAGAAGCATTCCCGTTAGCTTTACCAATCATTGACAATGACAACTTTGAATCAGAACCTGCTTGATGTTCTCTGTAACTGCTTAAGAAGTTACAGGTTGCCCAGAGAAGTTGTGGATGCCCCTTGCCTGGAAATGTTCAAGGCCAGGCTGGATGGGGTTTTCAGCAACCTGCTCAAGTGGGAGGTATCCCTGCCCATGGCAGGGTGTTGGAACTAGGTGATCTTTAAGGTTCATCCAACCCGAACCATTCTAGAATTCTATGAAGTAGATTTGTTGGAAGTAGTATTCCATATTTTCACACTGTCAGATGTGTTCTCAATTTGTTTTGTTAAATTTAAATGAAGCATGTTTCAATTCTAAGTTTAACAAAAATATATCTCTGGTTGGTGCTTTCTGATTTTTCTGCACACTGTTATCTCCTCATATTTTGGCTTTTCAGACTCTCACAGACTTTTCTGTATTAGACTTTGGAAAACCCATTTCTTCTATTTTCAATCAGATTTCCATACAATTAATCACCCAAAATATTCATTTATCCATTTGATATTTAAATGGATATTTTTAAACTCCATCATATACTGGTATTATTACTTATACTTAGCAGTAGCATGCTTCTAAATTATTATCCCCTGTCCACTTGGTCTTTGGTTTACCTTCAGCTTGAGAGCTCCTGCAGGCAAAACCAATTACTGTTCATTGGTTTTAAGGTCCTATGTGGCCATAACAGATGAAGTGAACAGTGCAATTTCCACAATAGTTCTCCTTCATGCTAAATGGCAGTCCAAAAGGTCTAGTGAATGCTGGAGATTGGACAATAAAATTCATTCTTAACTCATACTTCTTGCAGCCTGGAAATCAAAACATATAAGCATTTATAGAGTTTGGAGAAAATTGAAAATGGCTGTGATTGTCTTATGTTACTTATCACAATGCATGATATTTTTATACATGCAGAAGAAATGTGTTACACTATAAATGCATTTTTTTTCTATAGAATTATCATTATAACATTACGGATAAACATTATCTTCTCTTAGAAACTGTTTATACAGCAGCTTTGAGATAGCTTTTCTGCCTGCCATACACTATTTTAATATTTACCTTTTTGCAGATCTGTTAGTGCTTATTTTATAACAGATAAAATTGTTTTCACATCTTAAAGTCGTTGGGTTTTTCTTTGGTTGATTTGGTTTGTGGATTTGTTTGGGCTTTTTTCCTTTGGGATTATTCAGACCTATTGTGCATTGTGGTTGATTTCCTCTTTCAAACTTTTTTTTCTCTTTAAAACTGAAACAATTCTTTTACTTTAAGCAAAAAATAATCTAAAGTTTCTTCCCTAGGTAGATTTCATTAAATCTGCCGTTTTCACAGCAAACTACACCACTTAATAGCCTATTCTAGACTTAGCTTGTACTTGTATGGTTTTGAAATGTGTCAAAGTTTAATGGACTGATTTAATGAAGACATAACTCTCTTTGCTAAAAACTGGATGTGAAGCACGGTTCACCTATCATGAGTAAAAATGGTAACGTAATCTGTGTTTTTTAATGAGTTGAACATGAACTCAGTTATCAATAAATTAAAAATTACCTCAATACTTAAAGGTTTAACTGTGTTCAACCTAAAAACAGTGCTGATCACTTTAAATTCCTTTTTAAAATGCTGTTCATGACATTCTTTTCCCAAGAATACCTTAAAAGCATAAACTAATCAGAATTGGTCATTTATATTTATATGCATGTGCATTTAAATGCATATTTTAACTGTTCATATATATTTATATAAGTGAAGTTGTGTATTCTATATGTACACACACACATAACAACACATAATCTGTATAGATAGAAATCATGTTTCTTACTTTTGCAAATATATGGGTGTACCTGAGGTACAAAAAGTAAGAGACGTGTTTCCTGTTGTCACAGACATTTATTTGCATTTATAGACAGCTCCTGTCAGCTGCTGGAGAGAGATTACCTGGGTCTTCATTTGATGGAGTGCATCCACAATACTTTTATCTCTGTAGGGTTGATGAAGATATGATTGCAGCACATACAGGAATGCCTACAGTAACTTCAAGTAAAGTACTAGGGATAAGAGCATCAGCACATCCCCAGGACAATGACTGCACGTGTTATTCACTGGTGATATTGCCCAGATCAAAGATACTAAACAGAGACTAGTGGCTATTGTCTATACTACAGGGCTCCCACAGTAGGTCGTTCTGTCTCCTAAATCAATGTATCTGCACTGCTTCCTGCCATAAGGGGAATCCCTGTGGGCCCCTACTCTATGTAGTTTGGAGATGGTGCACAAGGAACTAGTGTGGAATAAGTATTTCCTCACAAGGTAATATGAAAGTGGACACAAGCTAGTTTTATTTGGCTGTACTTTCTTGGACTTCAAAAGGGGCCACAGGCATCAAAGTGGTCAAAAATCTATCATGCCTTACTCATAGATGTTGTATTGACATTAAGAACATAATTGGTCTGAAAAGCAAAGGAAGTCCCATAATCTTAATTAGAACCACAAAGAAAAAAAAATAAAAGTAACAAAGAATTCAGGGAGATACTAGTTTCAGCAGTAGTCAGCCTAAGAAGTTTCCATCTACGCATTCCTGGTTGTGAAAGTAGACAAGTATGTGGATCTGTGACCCAAAACAGATGATGCAAAACTTTGCCGAAATCTCTGAAAGGTGTGTTCATCTGCTGGTTTGCACTTTACTGCGCTGTTTACAGGAAGAGCTAAATAGCCTGATGCAAACAAGCTCTTAATTTTAGTTTTGAAGCAGACAGTTTTTCCACTCTCTTACTGCAGAACCTGGAAGTAGTGCATTAAATAAGGCTTCATTCATTCACAAAATCACAATCTATACAGCTACTCTCCATTTGACACAAGCAACTTTAAATTATCTGATCATATTCTCCTTCTGAAAGCTAAGTCTGAAAATCAGAAGGATTTACAAGTGCATTCTGTTGCTATTTCTTTGTCCCATCATTCAAAATGAGGTTGTAAATCAAACAGTGCATGGATTTCCCTTTTGGCATATTTATCCCCTACAGGTCATTACTGCGTGTGGGCAAAAACTATTGTTGCACTTTAAAGCTATTATCAACCTTCTGTTAGTGGAGTTACAAGTTTAGCTCTGAACAGGCTCATACAGTTAAACATCTATCATTTATAACCTTTTCTCACCATAAAAATATAAATGAGAAGACACTGAGAAAAGTTTGTTCTTTTAAGTTAGGAAAAAGTAAGGGTTCTTTTGGCATAGTTTTTCAAGAAAAAGACACAGTGCTCTCATCACTAATACTAGCATGATATTATATTACTGGCCAAGAAGGCCAATGGCATCCTGGGGTGCATTAGAAAGGCTGTGGTCAGTAGGTCAAGAGAGGTTCTCCTCCCCGTCTACAGACCCCATCTGGAATATTGTGTCCAGTTCTGGGCACCTCAGTTCCAGAGGGACAGGGAACTGCTGGAAAGAGTCCAGTGTAGAACCACAAAGACTATTAAGGGAGTGGAGCATCCCCCATATGAGGAAAGGCTGAGGGAGCTGAGTCTCTTCAGCTTGGAGACTGAGGGGTGACCTCATTAATGTTTATGAATATGTAAAGGGTGAGTGTCAGGAGGATGGAGCCAGGGTCTTCTCAGTGACAGGCAGTGATAAGACAAGGGGCAATGGATACAAGTTGGAACACAAGAGGTTCCACTTAAATATGAGGAAAAACTTTTTCACAGTGAGGATGACAGAACACTGGAATGGGCTGCCCAGAGAGGTTGTGGAGTCTCCTTCTCTGGAGATATTCAAAACCTGTCTGGACACGTTCCTGTGTGACCTGGTCTAGGTGTTCCTGCTCTGGCAAGGGGATTGGACTAGATGTTCTTTCAAGGTCCCTTCCAATCCCTGATATTCTGTAATTCTGTGATTCTGTGATTTTTATACAAGCCTTGGCTATTTTGCCCCCAAAACTTCTCAAAATGAAAGAGACGTCACTAACAAACTTAAACCTACAAATATGCTTTTCAAATTAAGAGACACAAGCACGTGGCAGTTACTGTCTGGAAACAGATCCCTGAACACTGAGGTTGCTTCAGAAAAAGACAAAACAATATGATAAATTTAACAAAGTAAGTAATATCATTCATGGAGAAAGACAATGAAGTGGACAAATACCTGTTTTCCTCTATAATGATTGTCTTATTCTCTGAAGCGTAACACTTGATTGCCCTCATCTTTACATGGATAACTGCAAATGTTGTTATTGGCTATGAAATTACACAGCCCTTCTGAAAAATTCATCTCCAGCATCTGCCTTTCCCATTTCACTGCAGCATCAGAGGCTGATGACACGTAGTGCAAAGGAAAACATACTTGCTTCTACATGTTTTCCTTGTCATTTTCTCTGGTGATTCTCTAGTCTTTAGTATATAAGTATATTAATAAGTATATGAATAAGTAATAAAGTAACTATATGAATAAGGGCACTGCTTTATGAGGAAGAGAAGAGGTGAGGTCAACCCATTTGTGACCTAAAGGACTCAATGTGTCTGAGATACCTGAGAGAAGCATCAGGATTTTACAGGTGAAAGGAAAAAATGATGCAGTGTTGGAGGGAGAAAACCCTGAGAAATTCCTTCCTGTTGTAGCATCTTTGTTTTTTGTCCACTGACCTGATCCACTGCTCATTGAAAATGGGCAAGAAACAAAAAACAACACCCTCATTCTTTCTTAAGATTGCACTTTATGTTAAAGGAAAAGTCAAAACCCTCAAAAAACACCGTTAAGAAAATGCCTGCATTATTGTATGCTTTTGTTCTTCACAAAAATGCTGAGGTCTGCTAAATCCTCGTGTTGCATACAATGCTTGAGATACTGTTAGTAAAACTGCATTTAGCATTTGTGTTAGTCCAGAGGCAGAAGCAGAAATTAAAACATGTCTTCTAGGACAGTTAAATTTGCATGAACTAACCATTAAAGCAAAGAATGAATTCCTAGGGATTTATTTTTATGTGTTTTTCAGAAGGATGCCAGTGCACAGTCTTTTTTTATTAAATTGCCAAAATCATTACCAGGATATTTTGCAGCAGTTAAATCGAGAAATTAGGACTTTAAGGCTTAGTTGGTTAATTTGTTTTGCTAGGGAAAAGACTCAGGAATTTTTATATTAGAAAACTATTTTGGTTTCAGAAATGGGTTTGAATCAGAAGTTTTTGAACAAGTATCTTGTTTGTATGACATTTATGGAAATGTGTAATCAAAAAGGTAATAAAGCCACTTTGTAAGAAATGTAACATCTAAATAAGTATTAAGAATGCTTCTCTAGAAAATACGTTTAGAACTTTTTAGTTATACTATTACTGTTCCCTCTGATAACTTAGTCAATGGGAAACAATATATGAAATTACTTGTAAAAGAGACAGTCTTCCATATTCACTTCTGAAAGATTTCCAAAACCTTATTTAGCCTTAGCTAAACATTAAGGTATCCATGACCAATTTTTTAAAAAATCTTTCTGATTACAGAAACCAATCACAAAATACATATTGCCCTCAATCTGAGATCTAGCTTTCACTACGGGGCCTGCAAAGCATTTAAGTGCTTATAGTTCTAATTCCCTGAGAGCAGCTCTTCCCAAACTGATTTCAGAAAACCAAAACATATAGGGTGACATTTTGTTTGTTTAACCATAACACGGCAGAGTAATCGATTTTGAAAACTGTTCCAAGATTCTCAAGGTCATTCACAAAAGGGGCTTTATTTATGCTTTCATTTTGAACCAAGAGACATTTGAAGAAGACATTTGTTATCATAGGAAAGAAAATTTGTCAAGGAGTTATTGGAGGTGCTTTTTGTTTGGGGTTTTTTACATAAAAATATTGGTAAATATAATAAAAGTAGTTTGTATTTCCTACTTGGTGTCCAAGGTAATTTCCATCTGTTCTCATCTCCGTCAGCAGATCACTGTACATCCAGCCCTTCCAACAGCTGCGTGGGAGCTGTCTCCAACTTCACTTGAAGAGCCATTGAAAACTTTGGTGCCACAGTAGAAGTAATTTGAAGCAACTGTTAGATGGGTATGAATCTTTCTCTTAGAGATGGAAAAGTAGCTAGACCTAACTTTCTGGTTTAGATGTAAGCCTTCTATCTTTATTTTACTTCTTGCTTCCCCTCCAGCTCAGCAAGACTTCTGAGTCTCTGCTGTTAACCTTGAGAGGATTCAATCCTTTGAGTCAGGGCTAAGCAAGGCTTATAAAATGTGATAGTTTAGTACAGATTAGTACAGATTGAACACCCTGTCCACCTGGCCTAACTCTGGCAAAGCCAGATATAGGCTTCAACGATTTAGCCTTTTAAGGATGCTTAAACACACATGGGTTATTAATGGCAATTTTCTGCAGTTCTTTTCCTTTCTGATTTTGCATAAATCACATTCATATATACATGTATAAGGAACAGGCACCTTCACTAATAATTAAAACATAGATCAGGTATCTGTCAGATTCCTGAGCACCACAGTATGAATCTTTGAATCTTTGCTGAGAGAGATACAGTCAAGAGCATCTTTTAGCAAAACTACTTTGCAACTGTATAGTGAAGGTGTAATCAGACATATAATTTTATTAATATGGGAAAGATGGTAAAATGAAAAATAATCTAGAATTGATTATCTTTAACGTATGATGAAATACTAAATACAGTTTTCATCACTTTCCAGGAATATTCTTAAAGAAGCTGTCAATGTTTTTATTACTGTATATCAAATTAGGCTAACATTATTGACAGCAATTGGAAAACAATAATATTTACTTTACACATAGCTTGAAACTTCCCTGTGAAATATGGAGCATTTTGAATTACACTCTTTTCTTTTTTATGTCATCTCAATTTAATTGGGTAGAAACAAAAGAAAAAAAAAAATAGAAGAATGACACTCTAAACTTAATGTGCATATGTGTGCACAACAAAGTTTAGGAAGTCATGGAAATGTGTGCAAAATCTGATTTGTGAAAGGAAAGAAGATGAGAAGATATATGATGGACAGGTTTTGGGTTTCCTTATCTCTCACTTATGCTGCAATCTTTCAAAAAGGTGCTTTGTAGGAAAGAGGGTTATTGTCTGTCTTCTGCTGGTTGGTGAGTTCTTGGGCAAGGAGGGAATTGGGATGACAGTTCAGACTGGTGTTACCTAGAAACAGGAGTTTCCTGGAAAGTCAAAGGATGGGGCAAGAAGAAAACAGTCAGGGAAACAAAGCAGAAAAAATATAATAGAGTGAAAGACATCTGAATGGCCATTCCTGAGAGATGACAAAAAGAGTGAGGTTTTCCCTTGGCACGCAGATGAAATGTTCTGGGGCTTATTGTATCCTGGAATTACTGGAATGAAAACAAGCCTGAAAACAAGACACAGCAGGCAGGGAGAAGACAGACTGCTGGTTCATTATCTCTTTTATTTATTCTCAATTTCCTCTATTCTAAGTGATTTACTACCTAGCTGTCTTTAGATAAAACCTGTTGTAACCTTTGATATGCACTTTTCAGAGAAAGACACAGCTGAAAGTTCTGGCAGTCCCATGGTTTCAGGAATACATGAGCAATGTTCATAACTTTCATGCCAGAATTCTCTAAATATGCAGAGCTATGTGCATGTCTGTATGCAAACACATCCATAATCATGGAATATTTAGCAATAAAATCATGTGGACTAAGGTATCTGTCTTTAAGTACAAAATATTGTTGGGTGGTTTTTTCTACTTTTTCCATATTCTTTTCACATTTGAGTTTTTTGGGGGTTTTCTCATATTTTTGGAACAAAGATTTTTGAAAAATTAAGAGTATGGTTACAGAATAACTCATAATAGGTATTTAGAGATCTGAGAATAAATGGTGAGATCCAACTTCATGTTCTTCTACCTCATTCAGACATAACTGAGAAGTTCTGTAGTGTGTTGATCCACACACCTTTGGGCCGCTTCTTATTACTTTTTTTTTTTTTTTTCTAAAATGGCTTAGACTCAGATTACCTGGGCTGTGAGTGATCCAGCTTTGACTTCCTCCACTGTCTTTTTAAGTGAAGGAATTGGCATGAATTTGATAAACTGCTTGATGACTCCGATACTCAACTCTTTGACCATTTGACCAACTCTTTGAATTCTTTTGTTTCCTGGATTTTTTTTTCTTATTTTATTACAGTCGTAATAATTTGGCTTTAAAAAAAAAATGAAGTCCTAAAATTTCCTAAGGAAAATAACCTCCAGCAACCATGCTATTGCTTTACACTACCTGTGTAGTCTATTGCCTGCGTGTGCCTGGTTTTAAGCCTGTGAGCAGATTTGGCAGAGAAGTCTCAAAAACATTATCTTCTTCATATTACTTGAGAACCATTGCTTGGGTAGGGAAGTGGAACTATGCCTTCTAGTGAGAGAAATCCTGTAGCGTCCAGACACCAGTGTGGTTGGTCCCACTGCTCCACCACATTGCTGGGTGGCCCAGAACTGCTCATGAGAGACCTCATTCCATGGTGCTGTTAAAACCAGCTCCAGACACGTCACTAGGAAGTCAGTTGCAAAAGCTGAAAAATGAAACAATGACGCCATCTGCCATTTGGGCAAAATAAAATAAGTGGATCAAGGAATTTAATTTCAGGCACTAGACATAAAGATAGCAAATGAACCAGAAATATTTACAGGCGACATATTTATTGACATATTTTTTTCCATTTCCATAAGGGCATGAAAGTAATAGCAGAGCCATTCAAGGGATTTCTTTCCTTTTCTATAATCTCCGTTATTCTGAATGCACCACAAAGGTTCCCATATTGCTCAGAAAGAATACCAAAGAGGTAAATTACCTTTTTGGGGAATATTTTGCAACAGGATGAACTGTAATAATCTCAGAAATTGCCTGGCCCAGCAAGCAGACAAGCCCAACACTTACTTGATAATGAAAGAGAGAGAAGGCGGAAAGATTCAATCTTTGGGGGAAAAGAAAAATATAAACAAAAAACCCACCAAAATAAACAAACCTCCAAACAAACAAAAAAGAACCACCACAAAAAAACCCAACCCAAACCAAACCAAGCCAAAACAAAACAAACCTTTAAAGCATGGTTCTTTTTACTCTTCTACATACTACACCAGTATCTTTTGATGAGATCTTTGGTCTGCTCAGGGAATCTCAGAAGGGTTTTAAATTTCTATAGACATAAAGATCTTGTCATAGATTTCATTGAAAGGCTGTGGAAGCTTGAAAACAAACACCCATAGTGAATTCATAAAAGCTCAGCCATTCTGATATTTCTCAGACCTACCCTAAACTCAAAACTTAGAAACCTTATTGAAATATAAATCTTCATTTTTTACATTTTTTTTCTTGTTTCTTTCTTTGTGTTCTGGATTTTCTTTTCTTCTTTCAGAAGTAAGGATAAAAAGGATTTATTTTATACTTTCTCTATGAATAAACTATGCAAACTCTGTCTATAGAAGAACATTTCATTGAGGCATATATTTGTAAATTTTAAAATTTGGTCAGAAATTATGCAGTTAGAAATATGCAACTTGATTTTTTGATAATTTTAAATAAATTAGAACAAACTCTACAACTGAAGACAAAATCAAAGTGATTTATTCCATTTTGAAGATGCTTTCCCAAGCAGTAAAGCTAACAACCAAATAATTTTGAGGCATAACAATCAGGTCTTGAAGAAAGATCATTCACTGAGGGAAAATGAATGATGGCCATGTGCCTGTTGTGGGGTTTTGTGTGGTTTGTGGTTTGGGTTTTTCCCCCTGTATTGTTTTGTAGGATAGCCCACTGGAAGGTCCACTGAGTAGTGTAGGCTTCCATGTAGCCAAGTTCAGTAGTTTCAGGATTTTTTATTTTTTGATTTCTAAATATTTTGATGATGCTTATCCATTAATTTAAACATGAGTTTACTGACATTGGACTTATTTCTCTGAGTTAGTTACATTTCTTGGTAGCTTCATGGCACTCCGTCAAAACTCCTATGGAAGGCTGATGTGGTAATTTGGAAAAATACATATTCCATTTCTCAGGAATGTTTATGCAGCAGTCATCTGTGCTGTATCATTTGCTTTAAAGCATCCCTGCATTATTGATCACCCTGTGATATGGGAATGCTAGGGCTTGAAACACACAGAGAGAGTTACTCTTTAAAATTCCTGTTTGCATCACCAAATGATACTGTAAAAGATAATTCTTTACAAGGGGAAGCTGAGTTTGCAGTAGCAAAATGTGGTGAATGGCAAATAAAAAAGCAGAGCTATGTAAGATATAAGGGTGGACCCAGCAGATAAATAATGATATTAGTTAGGGGTGGTATCCCTAACCAGGGGAGAAAAGGTAGACTAATTTGTCTCTGTCCATTTTTCCTTTATTGCCATTCTTATAGGGACCGTAGCTGTCTTTTATAACTCTTGTTAACTCCTTTGTGTTTTCACCACATATAGGAAGATTTATATAGGCTGAATACATTTTCTTTTTAGTCTTTCTTATGCCCTAAAGCCAATTCTAGTGGTTGCATTCTCTGAATGACCAATAATGAGCCTTTTCTGATTTCTGTTTTTAACATTGATGCCAACTTGTGCCTGTACTTTCAAGGCTTATATTGTCACAGCATAATATGAAGCACAGAATAAATAAGTGGTGGGGTTGGAGGGTATGGGATGTGTAGAGGTATCCGTGCCAGAGCTTTCCAATCACATTTTGGCTTCCTCTTTTGCCACATTTGAACTCCACTGATTCTTGCCGCCTTGACTACAATGTGGCTTTGATATACCAGGATGGATAAGAGTTCTACTCAAGAATCTCCATAACATGATAACTAGAGCAATCTTCTTGATGTGCAAGTCAAGAGGCCAAGGAACACTCTGACATTTCCTATAAGTTAGTGGCAGACACGCAAAAATCGGTCATTGCTTCTTCTTGCAGAACTTTTATGAAAAAATAGCCATGGCTATACTTGATACTAGCCCAGTACTCTTGGTTCTCCACATGGTCACTATGTTAAATGCTGGAAAGTCTTAGAGAAATACCTTCACGAGTTCTGCATTATGAATTCTCTAGTTCTGTAAAAGTGGATCCCCTGCGCACGCTTTCCTTAACTGCTGTCCAAGTAGATACCTGGAGAGTTTTTGATATAATGTAAAAACCATAGCAGTCTGTTCTGCTGTATTGCTTATGCAAATCTAAATTCTGTCCATATTCTAACTCAAGCCATATGTATACACTTTCAGGTTTGCTATGGATACCAACGCATATGACTGCATGACAGAATTTTCTATTCAGCAAGCCAGTGATTATAGCTGTGCTAGGGAAAATTAACTAAATTATGAGACAATGTTATAAATGCAATAGCTTTCAAAATCTTTCAAAATAGATGAAAACATTCCTTCATTGATATACTGAAAAATCTTCCCCCAAAATGTCAAACTCAGGAAACAATAGATAATTTTTTAATGGTTTATAAAATTTGATGTGAAAGTAACGCTTCTTTATGTCATCGACAAAATATTGAATGCTAAAATCATATGTTAGGTAAGTTGCATTTTTTTTTTTTAAATAATGATAGTTATAAAATGAAATACTGCACCAAACTTACCAAAAAAAAAGAATAAAATTTAAAATAGGGAATAATACTGATGAAGATGAACAGCAGATCATCAACTGACAGTGTGCATTAGGCTTGCTTCTAGCAGAAGATAATGATTCACCTGCATATTACAAAACAATTCAAGTTCTGAAATTTAATCTTTTAAACATTGGTTAATATTATCAGCCACAAATCTTCTGGGACATTTAATTGTCTGATTTAAATTAAATTATTTTTTTGCCAGCTTTTGTTGCTACCCAATTACTTTTCAAAACCAATTAAGATAAAAATCACCCATAATAACATCATACTTCTTTTTAAAGCTATATTTTTCCCAATCTCATTTACGATTTTTGACCTAACATTAATGACTCCTGATTAGAGGTGAGCATTTGTGTCTCTGAACTGTTGATATGTTTGGAAAAGCATGTTTGCTTGAATTGGGTATGGATTTTGTTAACTGCAGAGATGAGTAATTTACAATTAATAATTTGTTTGATGTGTGTAACCCTTTTTTAGGCTAATGTGGTAGTAGATCACAGTTTCCTAAAAATATTAATCAAACGTGTGTAAGGTAATTAATTCCCTTTGCATTTTGAATTCTACAGGAAGGAATGGATAGAAGTAAATGTAAATATGTTTACTGTTGGTTCAATAAATATTTCTGTTTCTTCAGTGGGAGATTCACAAGAATATTTAGTGTCAATATATGAAGTCCCAGTGTTGAGAAAGTTTTTGTGAATACTGAATGGTCATAATGCTCTCGCTCCAGGTTCAGTGGAAACTGTAATTCATACTTATTTTCTGGAAGCCTGCTTTTTGTACACTCTTGTATTAAGACAGCAGAAGTGAAGGTGCTAGTATGGATAAAATGGAACCATTTAAAACGAGAATTAATACCATGTGGAAATAGTTCATATGCTTTGTCCAAGCCTAAGCTGCTGCTCCATATTCACACTAACTCTACTGTCTTAGTCCATTTCTAAGAGTTCTCTTTTAAGCGAGCTAACATTACTTTCCCATGGGATTAGACTGTCACATTTGTATGTGATAGAACATGACATTAAACGACATGAAATGAATAACCCAGATGATCACTTGTTGTCAACATAGTTCATGTAAATGTAGTTGAAAAGCTCCACATTTCAGAAAATGAAAACATTTATTCTCAAAGGTGTGAAAGTCAGAATGCAGATAATTTATCATATGCTTTCCATAACCTATTTTGCTTTCTGGTTGCTGAGGACTAGATGCTTTCTTTGCTCTCCCTTTTGTGTTATGTGTCTCCCTTTGCTACAGTTTTTGGCTAGTCAGAGTTTCTTACTTGTGCCTGATGATACGGTGCAACTCAGTACATGTATTTAAGAAAAGAGCTTCTGTAAACAGCTATCAATCCTGAAGAATAATCAGCAGCAAATCATCATGTCATTTTTCTCATATGTACCAGTAATATAAGTAAGTCCAAGAACTAAATTTATAATTTATAAACCTGATTAGTTTTTCAAGAGTGAATCTCGAAACAGTGTAGCGAATCTTTATTATTCTTACAGTAAACATTTTATATGATAAATAGATATACTTTTCAAAAATTTTTTGTTGTTGACCAAAGTATTGACATTCTACAAAGATTTTTATTTGTACAAATGCAAAAATAAGGTAGTGGCAAAGCATGAATAGATATTAAACTTGAAGGATGTTGAAAAAGAGCATAAGACTTATTGAAACCACCTAAACCATTGCAAGAACCATTTGCCTGTTTATTTCAAATTGTTTTTTCCACCTAGGATATTTCTTTTTCTTCCTCTAAAATTGTCATTGCTAAATCACAGGGGTTTCACCTTATTTCATCAGATGAAAAAAGTTAGCAGCTTCCTAACTGGATCTATCTTGACTATGATCCATCTCTTCATTAAACTTAAAAATCTACAGCCGGGGAGAATTAAGCCTTAAGAAGAACTATAGAGGGCTCATCATTCAAGTAAATGAATGTTCTGCATGAGCATCAGAAGGAGTAAGAGTGAAAAGAGTGAGCCATCTGTTTTGGAACTGACACAGGATTTAGAAGTCTATATCGCAGGTATAGATCATAAGTCAGACCTGGCACTTACATGTTTCTGTGAGTATTACAAGGCCTTTCTGAAATTAAACTAAGGCAAAGGCTATACAATCCAAGCTGCCCAGAGATTAAATTAGACTAGTTAGGGAATGTGGTGAAATATCTTGATTTATTTCCAGGAAAATTCTATTAATCTATTACCCCAGTACAATATAATATAAATTAATCATCATAGCAAGTCCATCTCCTCTATCACACTGACTGGTGATATGGAGAGAGAGAGAGCAGGAGAAATGGGTAACATTATTCTAGTCTAACACAGGGGAAGGAAAGTTTAAATCTCAGGTTATTGGAAAGGGAACCCAGGGTTATCAGAGTTATCAACGTTCATGCTAGTAAGATTGTATGGGCCTATCCTGAAAGAACTCCAGCCAAATATTTGAAATGTTAAAAAGCCCAAAACTTCAATTTACTTGCTAGAGATGCCCAGTCACCATTGCTTCTAGATGTTCTGTTCCAGATAGAAATAAAATACAGATATACTTCAATAAGAGTAAAGAACAGGAGGATTGTAAACCCTCTTAGTCCACAATGTGTCTATGTTTCATATTTTAGAATGAAGAATTTGTGCACCGAAGCCTATTCATTAAAAGGGCTACAGTGAAAGATCACATCCAAAGTGAAAGCTTGGCCCAGGACCTTGTCCTATGAAGCTTGAAGACCTGACTCAGCTAATATCAGTGGATATTACCATTTATTTCAAAGAATTCTAGACATCAATTCAAATGACTAAATTTGAACGTTAATCGTCTCTACCAGGAACCTAATGGGTCCTGTTTGAGTTTGAAGAAACTTATTTGGTTTCAGTACAAACTGTATACACACCAGTCACCATAACAAAACAGTGAGTCAGCAGACAATAGCATACAAACAAGAAATCTCTTTCTTTTTTAATGAGCTGAAATACTGTGTAACTTTATCTTTTCAATATATGGTCTGTACCACAGGCCAAGCTACTTGAAATTGAACTTAAAAGGCACTACACTAAGGTGTAAGAGAACCGTAGCAATACCTCTGAGACTTTATCCTCAGGACCCAACCTGCTCATTCAAGACAGGTGAAGGTCACCTCCACTTCAGACCCACTGCCACGCCTAACAAAATAAAGTTTATATACAAAATATTATGCTGTATGTTGAAAAATCTGCTGCCTGATGGTAAAAAATTCTATTGTGTGACAGAAAAATCTTTGTGCCTGATTGCCTTCAATTTCAGAGCAGAAATTTCTCTGTGCCGCCTCACTTTCCCATCATCCCTACTTTACTGTGTGTAATGAATTTTCCGCTATATTAAACTATCATATTAGTCTCTTAGGCTGTCTTTCTGTTTTATCTGCTGTTATTAAGAAGGTTGTGTTGCACATTCTGACCTGCAAAAAGTTAGCTTACCTTCTCAATTAATATGATCCATTTTCAGCAAGACACTGCAAGATACTTCATCGTGTGTAAGAACAATACTGTGCTACAATACTGAATGTTCAGGCTGACCCACTGCACTGCTTATTTAATATGGATATTCCATTGCATATTGCCCAGAGAACCTACTGATGTAAATTAGAACCTCGCTGGCAATTTTTTATTTCATATCTTACCCAGTTCTCTTTCTGAAAGGTCAGGTACAAATTGGCGTGGGTGTCATCAGACTGTTAGGACAATGTCTTGCAATAATCACTGAAAATATGTTACATTTTCATTTGTATATAGGCAAAGATTCAGTAAATGGTGGGAAGCAGATTCAAGTGAAAGGAAAGACTGACACGTTCGGGGAAAGAGATCATATTTCATTTAAAAGTTCTTATTAACCAAGTGATAATTTGCTGATGATCCTTCATTTGTTGATTCTATATTTTAAACATTACCTGTTTAAAAATAAAAAGAAAGCCCAACATATTAAATATTTAGCTAGAAGTTTATATAAAATCAGTAGCAATATTGTTTAAAGACTGCACTTCAAAAACTAGCCTTTTTTTTAATAGAAATATGTTTCTTTTTGAACTTGTTAATCGTTCTATATAAAAGACAATTCTTTACTGATCCTCTCTTCCTAATGAAGTCAGTGAGTCTTCATGTCTAACAAGGAAAACATGCAGGTGAGATTTGCAAAATCAAACTTTTTAAAGTAGTAAATGAGATAACGAATGCTTATCTCCTTGTCTTCTGCAAAGGCTACTAAGTCTAGAGTGTGTAAGAGGATCCAATCCTTTCCATTAAAATATTTGTCCCTTATTCGCTGAGTGAAAGACTGAAGCAAATTTTAAAAGATATTCAGCAGGGAAGACTGCTTTCTTCTATTTCTAATAGTGAGATAAAGTAAAAGGAGTCAGTCTGCTAACTGTCAGCCACTCCTAAATATGAAGTCATGGATTGATGTTAAGAAATTTAAGAAGCTTATAAGAAATTCAGCTACTGTTGCTTTATATAAATGTTATTTGAGATATAAAGTAATTGTCTGAAATTACTAGACTAGAAAGCAGCAACATAAACCAATAAAATGGAAGTCAATCAAATAAGTCAATGAAATAAAAAGCAGAACTGAAATTTTATAACAAAATGAGTAACCAAAATCCTGAATCACTGTTAATATTTCTAAAATCAGATTGGCATTAGACTGTCTCATTTGATTTAACCTTTGTGTGTGCTTCCAGCAGGCAGGGGGTGAAATCCCAGAGTCGCAAGCTGCAGAGCCAAGTATGTGTTTTTCTGCTCATTGTATGCTTCTGTAGGATGAAGATTCAGAGTGAAACAGCAATGAATGTAAGCAGACATCTTCTACCTGGAAAACAATTCCAGTCTACATATAAGTTTTAGTTATGAAAACTTAGACTTGCACTTATTCAAATAAATAAATAAAGGCCCTTTGCTATGTATTTATCTGCTATTTATTTGTGGGAATGTGTTTTTCAAAGTCTATATAGTTATATGCAAGAACATAAAAAAGTCAGCATTACCAGGATTGTCTTAGCTTTATGTTACTTTTAATTTTTTTTTCCCCGCTTCTTTTCCTAGCCTACATATGCAATACTCCTGAAAGCTTTTTTCCATTCTTTTGGACATTCATATAAAAAATTATGACCATGAGACGTAGGCGTTACACTGCTGTAAAAAGTGTATCCATTATAAATATTCTAGGGAGAATATTTTATTTTTAAGACAAACATATGGACTTCAGTTAAATGAAGCACTATAATTTTATGGTCTTCTCTAATATTTGAATACCAAGGTTACAAATGCAATCTCTACAGTGGTCAAGTTTACATCTATAAGACTGATGGCATAATTTATTGTCTATAAGATACTTGATTCATCTTTGTTATTCATATATCAGTAAACATGGAAAAGAAGGATGAACTGCAAACCTTGTCTGCTTTTATAGAAAGAGTAACATAAAAATGGATTTTCTGAGGGTGCTTGAAAAAATCTAGAGATTTTGAGAAGCATTTTCGTCCAACTAGTGTTAGTTTTCCTGAAGTTTGTTTTAGCCAACTAGGTTTCACAGACAAGACATCTGGAAAAGTGAAAACTGTTTAGCAAAAAGAAAATATAAGTATGTAAATTTGAATTTTAAAAGGAGGTTGTGCAAGATGTCTGGATACAAATGTGGTGCTGTTGTTTTCATCATGACTTTCTGGGCTCAGCCTATCACAGATAATCCTTTGAGGAAAACTAATAAAGACTCACGGTGACAACATTAAACAGGTTTATCTGAGTGGTTTCAGATATTTTCACAGAAAATTCTAGCAGAGTTCTTGTTCCTTCTGCAACCCTGGGTGGCCACAGATACACTTTCTCATTAGTTATGTGATGCGTTCACCCCCTTCTCTTTCAATGTGCCTTAATTACTGCCATTTTCAAACCGCCCTTCCAAGAATATGCAATGATTGTGAACATGGAGAACAGGCTTTTATCCACATTCCATGCCCTGCTCTCTGCTTTTTTGGATAAAGGAGCCACAAGATGTAAGTCTTCTATTCTGGAAAGGCTTAATTGACAAACTTGAATTAAAGGTACATGAGATTAAATTGAACACCAATGATTTTAGGTGTTATTAGGTATTTTCTCGAGAAATGCTGAAGTTGTTTTATAAATTGAAGGTAGAAGTCATGGCATTGTGAACTTTATACTATAAATGTAATTACTTAAAGAAGTTACCAATAATAGGCAAGTAATCCTTCTCAAGACCTTCCCCAAACCAAACCAAAACAAAACAAAACAAACCCACCCCTGAACTCTGTTTCCTTGATACTAAAACTCATTATACAATTTACTCAGATGTTAATGAAAGATATGGATTAACTTTAACAATCATAACAGTATTAAATGTAAGACTCAATAAAGGCAATGTTGGAATTGCTAAACATCTTTGTATACTGAATACCCACATATGATTATATAATTACCAAAATCATGTTAGCTTGTGTGAGATCACTCTGTAAATTCCCATAAAAGAAAGAAGTAGGAGAAGGGGGAGAAGAAGGAGAAGAAAAAAAACAACAACGACAACAATGAGTAGGCAGAGTTCATGCAAACTGAACCAAAAACATTGCACAAAAGTGCAAAGATGAAATAGTCAGAATTGTTCAGACTAACAATATTCCTGTGTAAAGTGAAATTGCTTTTGTTTAATATATAAAAAAAAGCTACAACTTTTCAGAAGAAATTTCTGAATATGATTTGTTAGTATATATACACTTTCTTTTTTTTTTTTTTTGCTTTATTAAAATTTACTACTCATCAGGTTGCTGTTACTGCACTGGTTTGTATTATCTATGCATCCTCTTTGCACAGTAGCATGGGGACATACAAGTGCGTATATTATTCATTTTTCCTCTTACATATGTTTGAAATTACTCTGTATTTCCATTAACAGCTGTATTTCCAACAAGTGAATGGAAATAGCAAAGCAATTCCCACATTTTTTTTCTTCTGAAAAAAGTGTGATAATGACCCCATAGTGCTTCCAATCCCTACATATTTTAGAAACTGATAATTTCAAGACTTTGAAGTCTTGAATTTGAAATAACACCAAACCTTTTCCCATTAACTATTATTATATGGTGCATTTTCACATGAATTACAGCATACCACAATAAGAAAGAAAACTATGTGACTGTTTACAGGAGGAGCAGAAAAATAAGATAACAAAACCCTCAGCTATTTTTATTAAAGTGGGGGAAGAGTTGATAAAGCCAGAATGGAGTTCCCTGAACTGGCATTTAACCAAACTAAAAGGATTAACAGTCTTCCTTGACCAGAAGGGTACCAAGGGAACTTTAACAAGAAGATACATCTGGCAAGCAGTCTGTGTGAAGGCCAAATAATACCATCCTTCATCAGCTCTTAAAATTCCACAGACCTGAAGAGTGTGACTAGAACAGCTTCTAGGAGTGATATTTCACTGTGCAGCAATAGAATGACTGAAGTTATGAGGCCAGAGATAAATCACATTGATGGCCTTATTGGAACAGCCTTGCCTGGAAGGGAGGTGTAGTCTGTTCCCCAGACACAAAGAAAGTAAGCTGATGCAAGAAACAAAATCTCTTGTTCTCTGGGGACATTAAACCTGTCTTTGAATGATGATTGTTCTCATGAGGGGAACATGCCTTAATTATGAAAAAAAGGGATTTTCAGAGGAGGCAGTACAAATTAAATTTCCTTTAGAATTTGCAGTTATCTGAATGGACATGTTTCTCCAGTCAAAAAAGAGTCAGTGTTAAATTTGCATGTATAAAAATGGACCACAAATGTAGAGAAACTCTGTATTTCGTATCTTTTCTCAATTCCACAAGAATCCAACAGTCTTCCACTCGAAATGTCAGTTAGTTTCTATCCCATCTCTGACTGAATAATATTTTAGGTTTTAAAAAAGAAAGAAAAATAGAAGGAGAAAAAAATGGGGGTGGGGGAACATTCTAAGCATTTTGGGAGTGCAATTTAATCATCAATGGAACAGGAGTTTAAGCCTCATGGGAGTCTTAGGTTTAAATTCAGTACAGTCTTCTTTTTCTTCTTATTTTTTTTTTTTAATATGCTTTAGACTTCTGTGTAAGGTCGCAGTATGGAGATAAAAGAGCAGATGAAATAAAAAGCAATAAGAAAAAACAATAAAACCATCATTGTTTTCTTGACCTTTTTCAAATGCATTCATCATAGATTATATGGTAAATCTTGTTAGAACTTTGAAGGTACCATTGCTCTGAATGGAATGATCTCTAGCATCCACTTACCAATGGCCCTTTCTGGCAAGGTCAGATAGTAAGAGGCCTCTCTCTGAACTGAAGCTCTAAGTAACCAGTGATTCAAGACAGGGTTTGTTTATTTTTCACTCTGGAAGAGACAGCACAGGCTAGGCCAATTTCTGTGGTAAGCTTTGTGTGAAGTTACCACGATATTGCACAAAAAGAACAAATGTTACATTTCTCATGTGGCATGCAATGGGAGAAGAGGGCAGAAGGTAAGCAAGAAGCTTCCTTTCCGAAGAAGGCATCCTTCCATCAACTTCATAAATATAGCAAAAGAGTCCAATTCCCATGTATTACAAGATGATATGTATCAAGTTAAAGATGTGCCCAAATGTTAGTGATGCTTACTAAACGGATAATTCTAAATTTCTAAATTGAAATATTTAACTCACTCTCCTTTAAGAGGGAGCAACAAGAAGCATATGTACTTTTCCTGTTGTTTTCCCAGAGGTGGGTAATCCTTCCCAGTACTCATACTTTGATTAAATATGAATTTTTCTCTTAGATCTCTTCCAACATTGGTTTTGTTAGTGTTTCTATTTCATGTAGCTTGTCTTCTAAACAGAAAACATGTTTACATGCTATTGTATATATGAGCTGTATTTTTCAGTATCAAATCTGATACTAGACATGAATTCAGAATAATTAACTGCCTGCTATGTATAGGCAAGGTTTGAGGGCAATTTGAGGGAAAGAGTTGTTATTTGCATCATATGTGCAGAACTGCAAAACCATGTTTAAGATATCCGATAAAAATTAACTTATTTGCAAATGAAATAGCAGAACATGTTTTTTTATTATTTCTCTGACAGACTCTAGCTTCTTTTGAGCCTAGCTGGATGGAAGGTTCTCTCTTTTAATGTATTTGGAATGTCTTATGTCTATGATGTGATAAAGGCTATAGGAAAATCACTATAAGATGTGAAAATCTCAAAGAGGTACATTTCAGTATGCAGCTCCTACCTTTGATCTGTGCTCAATGTTTTTAATGTTGGATGCAAAAACTAGGAATTTGCCAGCGGTTGCAGAGGAAGGAGGGTTGTTGATAAGAGCATTTTTGCACTCTAGAGATATTTATCAAATTGCGTTCTTAATTAAACTCACATAATTATTCTTCTTGTATTTTCTCCATTGGCACTTTATGATGTCACTCAAGCACTTTTAACTTATCGCACATTGACAAGGACCCCTAAGAATATGCCTGTTAATTCAAATTATGTTCATAGTCTCTATGCTTATTGCAATTTTTAGTGAGGTAGAAATTCCAGACTTTTCACTCATAATCTCTTTCCCATTGTTAGAGATCCTTCTAATTATCACTGTATTGCCTATTTTCTAACTGACCTTTCCAATATGATTAAGTTGTTCAGGATCTGCCATCTTGCAGGAGATGGATGTCTGGCTCTCATTTGTGATTGCTACAGATGACTACACTTGATAGAAGAGCTTCAGAAAATGAATGCCACAGTCGTATCTGCTGCTACTCATATTTTTTAACACAGTGAAAAGAGATCGGACACTGAACTTGAGGTCTAGTCTTCATTTAGCACATCATCTGCAGCATAACAAGCAAGATGGGTCACCTATCGGCAAGCTCTGTCAGATCAGCAAAGTTTCTGACTGTTTGTGTGCTTCCCACAGCAAAGGGAAGTTGAGGCTGGAGCAAACCTAAGTGTATTCTCACTGCACAGGTAATTCGTAATAGTAAAGTAATGGTGGACAACCTTTTTGATTTGGGGATTAAAATTGTCTGATGGCTGGAAATCATTAAAAGAAGCCTTTAGTATGTTGTATCCAATCTGACTCTGAATATAAATCAGTAGCACCTCCAAAAAAATCAATGAAAGTGCTTTGGTTATCGCATTCTCCACCTTTATTTTACCTTTTTATGGAGACAAAAGAATCATCAGGGACAAATGGGGGTTTATGAAACAACTATGGAACAGAATATTCTGCCAGATAAGTTAATTAAATAATTTACAGTTTTGTGCCTTTGTATTGCAAAGAGTCTGTAGAGTGATTTCAGGTAAGGAAACTCCACCAGCATCTTTCATTACTTCCTGTATTTCTTGCTGTCACATTAGAAGATGAAGGATAGGTTGACCCTTTGAACAAGCCTCTCCAAATAGCACTTCCATACAAGTTACAGAAACCTTTATAAATATGTCTGCACCTGTTCTTATGCAACTTTATGATAAATCCCTTTGACTTCTGTTGCACAAGAGAAGACTTGGCACTTTATTGTATTTTCAAATTCTTTTTTGCTGCTTGTGGATGTCATAGAGACCTGTACTAGTATTGAATCACTACTTGTCAAAAATTATGTTGCTTAAAAAAAAATGTATGTGCTTTGGAACTGGACTAGCCATCAACTTGTGATGTGAAACAGCCTTATTCTCCCTGCTGCCACCAGTAACATATTTTTATTTTAAAAGTTATTTTATCTGATTGCCTTCAAATACTAAACAATACAGCTTTTCCATGTAGAGATTCATTAACTGAGTTTTCTGTGATTTCTTTATAAGGCATAGAAATATAAATATCAGATCACACTGTCTAAATGGTTCTGGTGTAAACAAACTGTAAGTAACCAGTTCAGTACAAAAAGATCACATTTTTTGCATTTTGTTTGTTGTGATTAGCCCCTATTAGTCTTTGCAATAGTTCATAATGGGAACATATGGAATCATATGAATGAAACAGAAGTGATTGGAAAAATATTTTCCATCCAATTTTTCTGATCACAGTCTTTATCTTTTACAGTTTAATCTTTGTCACCTATACCAGGTTCGTGACATCATATGTGGACTCTAATTTCAAAGATAGTGTCTCTGTTATGGTTACACGACGCTATTCAGCACCTAGTCACGCTTCCTTTTTTTGATATTCAGTATGAGGAAAAGAGTCATCAGATATTTTCCCACTTCCCTGCCTGAGCTCCAATGTCCAACAACCTGTTATAGCTTACTCTAATAAGTTGCAAATGTCTCTTTAGGTTCACTGTAATGAGCTTTGCATCAATATATAGCAGGGTAGCTAAAACATAGGCTGGCATTTAGTTGTTTTGTTACCTTGTGTCACAACCTAACTTGTGACTTTTCCCAGTTCTTTACCTGTCTCTCCCATACCGTTTTTGAAAAATCCAGGTTTTTCACCAGTGCCAAGGTGCAATCTCCCTCAGAAAATGCCTGGCCTGCACTTTACTTTCTGGTGAAGTTGCATTAGTACCACTCGATCCCTTTACTTTGGAACGGAAAGCTCTCATGTTTACAGTGCACTGGATTATGGAGCTACAAAGACCCTTAAAATACAATAGTAGCATGTTACTGTCAAGAAGACACAATGCTTAGGATATTGTGTAAATGGCCTATGCCAGTGAAAGCCATTGGTCAAGACTGAGGCAATTAGAGTAGCAGAACTGAAAAATTTTTGACACTGATACAAATAATGATATAATAAAAAGAAATAAGTTTATTATGAAAGTAATTTCATTCATATGTGTCAGGAGGTAAGATTAAAGCTCAGTGATAAAGAAGCATATTCCTCTTATGTTGGAATATCACACACTTGCTCTGAACAATGAGGTTTTACATGACATGTTCAGAGGTTAGGTGCTTGACTGTAGAGGTTAATAGTTTTAAGAGTGACTCTCATCAAATAACAAAGACAAAGGTTTGCATTTGCAGAAAAATGACACTGGAATTACATGCATAGATTTGTCTCTTGTTTGCCTTTGAACTGGCAAGAGAAAACTGCATGCAGTCATTGCAGAGTTGGGAGGCAAGCATCTATTGCCACGACAGCCTCAGTAGTTATCCAATGGAATCAGATTCTGGACATGTGAAGTATTATATCAGGCAGATCCATCAACAAAAACGTTGCAAGGGATTTAGTAACCACTAAGTAAGCTTCAAACTCTTGTAACACTCCTTCTAATGGTATAGAGGAGGTACACAGAGGAAATCACTTTTACACAAATGTTTCTGTGATCACTGTAGTAGAGAATACAAGTATTGTTTTTCAGGTTTAAAGTTCCTGAAGGAGTCATTTGCCTTAGGAGATTAAATCTGTAAATTCAAAAAGGCAGAGTCAATGGCCAGTTACTCGAGAACCAGATTAAAATGATTAATAACAGTAAAGGGCTCAGTAACGCGTGCAGAAAGCCTCAGTGCAACATTACATAAGTTCTTCTTCATGTGTGTTTCAATTTTGGCCAGCTTGATGAATTTTATTTGATTGAGTCACCACAATAACACAGAGAGGAAGAGTAAGTAATTTGTTAGACACAGCCACATGGGTGCTGGCCTTATTTTTCACCAGTACATCTTTTGGTACTTAAGGGACTAATTCAGCACACATAACAAAAAAACCTAATTGTCTGGCATTTTTATATAGTCTCAGCACTAACATCTTCCAGAGCCTGTATTTTGAGACATGATATCAAATCACACAATTTGCTATATCCCATGGGCTGGAGGATACAATATTTGGAAGCACCCAGGAGTAACAGACATTTGCCAGCTGCCTCATTGCCACTGGCAAAATCCTAACAAAATCATTCTTTAATTGAAAAAGTGGTGAGATTGAACAGCATGGAGCTGTTACATGCAAAGATACAACTTATCCCCAGCTGAATTCCCTCCTGGGGCTGTGCAGCAGCAACAGCCCTCCATTCCATTAAACATGGAGCCAGGTCACCGCTCGGTACCCCAGCTCTGGCTGTGAAAAACCATTATACTTCAGACACGAGAAGAAGAGGGAGGTGGTGTGCAAGTGGCAGTTGATTATTAAACCCGATTTTACTAAAAGGATTGCATCACTGCAGTTTCCAGAATGAGGATTTCTTCCAACTGTTAAGCGCACAATTAGTTTTCAGAAACTGATTTGAAAAATAATCTTTGTGTAAACATGACACTGACTTGTATTTTGCTAATGACTGTGACTTAATTTCTGCTTTTATTGCAAAAGAAAAGAAAAAGCAATACCTTTAATTGTACAACATTGCTAGAATATTTGGACTAGTACATTTCAGGACAACACTAAATGATAACAACAGTTATGTCTTTAATTACAAATCTTTTAGCTGAGTCCCTGCACTTTGAATCTGTACCATATCCAGTAGTAGTCTCTTAGTAATGTAACATAATAATTTATCAAAATATAAACAAATTACAGGAACAACTAGGGTTTTGGGTTTTTTTGGTTTTTTTTCTGTGCTTCTTCACTGCTTTGTTGTTGAGAAACTGAAAATTATTTTTTTCTAGTTGTGACACAGAGTCTTAGAAATTTTACATGGCAGAAATGCAAGAGGAATGGTGTCATTTCACAACTGACGGTTATAGCCTTTTACACTAGTGGCCAGAAAGTGGGTAATAAACACTAAGCCTCTCATTTATGGTGGAAAATGAAAAAGCAAGCAGACTCAAACAAGGATGAGAATCAACAGACTGGCTGAAATATGATCATCCAGTTACAGATATTAATCCAAGCTGTGGAAATGTATATCAGCACAGTGGAGAGCCTTTGATTTTTGGAAGTCTGCAATAAGTGGGAGGCAGTGAACATCATTGCATCCAACCTTAAATTTGTTATCTTAAATTCTATAGATCCAAACAGGCCATGACCTGTCAGTCAGTCTAATAGGCATCTAATTTACTCAATAACCATGAATGTTTAGTATTTTGGCAACTTAGGGTGGATATTAAAGAAGTTAACTGTTTTGTGAAACATCCTTTTTTTTTAGTTAGCTGTTACAAACGTAGTAAACATAGCAAAGCTCAGATAACTGTCCCCAAATTAAAATCCAAGCTAAAATTATAGAAAAGGTAAAAGAGAAAAAAAACATGAAAAAGAAAGAGAGCTGCTCAGAAATTAGTAATTATATATATCCAGAAGCATAGAATAATGTGCCTGGAAGGGACCTCTGGAGGTCTCTGGTACAAGCTGCTGCTCAAAGTAGAGACATCTTTGTGAGGTTTTTCATGCCCTTGTCCAGTTGAGTTTTTAATACTTGCAAGGATGGAGATTCAAGAGTCTTTCTTGGTACCTATTCCAGTGTTTGGCTACCTATATGTGATGAATGCTGGGATGGTTTTTTTCCTTACATTACTATTTCCCTTGTTGCAAATTATGACTTTTTCATCTTGTTCTATTGCTCTGCTCTTCTGAGCATCTGGCTCCATCTTATTTTTCTCATAAACATATGAGGTAGCTGGGGTGCAGTAAGACCTTTCTTTAGCACTCATATTTTCAGGCTCTGAGTAATCTTAACTCTCAGCCTGCTATTGCATGTCTAACTCTCCAGCCCCCTAACCACTTTTTTGTCCTCCCTAACCACTTTTTTGACCTTCCACTGGACCTACTTCAGTGTAGCAATATCTTCCTTTTCCTGTGTGTACAACTATATGTATATTTGTATATGTATGTGTATATTTGTGTATGTATATATTTGGAAATGAGTTGAATGAGTTTGAAAACACTTTTTCAGGTAATTGTGTTTTAATTCTTCTTTTTGATACATAAAACCTACACATAAAATTCTGTTGGTGAACAACTGCACATTATTAAAATATGAGCAGATGATTAGAAGCAATCAATTTAACATGGCTTAATGAGTTACCATGTATCAAAGGAGCTACAAGACTCCCTCCCTTTTCCACAGAAAATGCAAAATAAGTCATCATGAGGCTTTGGTTGTCCATCTCTATAAAGAAACACAGATATTGTTGAACAGAGGAAATAACACTTGTTGGCTCAGAAGCACCAAATATTTATTAAATAGATTTTATTTTCTATTTTGAGCTCACACTTTTCTTAGCCTGTATTACAACAGCTGGGATTTTGACATACATAACAAAAGACCTCTATAGTTGGGCAGCATATAAAAGTTAATGGCTGATATTTTAAACCACATGTCTTTCTGCTTTCTTGGGAATCAAGACTAGTTTGCACAAGGTTCCATCCAAGGAGACACTTGGCTTCTTTCTATTCACATGTATTTCTCATGCATAATATCAGAAAATATTTTTTTTAAATTGTTTTCAAAACTAAATTGGCTTGTCACAGATCAGAATCTATGTATGTTTGAGTGATCTTCATTTCACAAACTGTACTAATCAAATTAATATGTAATTTTTGACACACTTGCCCTGCTAGGTGAAGTTTATTAAGTGCTTTATTGATGAATTAATAACTCATTTCTGAGAAATTTGCTATGTGCTCAGAAGACACTCTCCAAATGGCAGGCACACAAGACAGAAAAGTAAAAGAGCTTGTGCAATTGTGACAGTACTGTTATATTTTCCAATATGATTGTATATATTTTCCTTATTTTCAATATTTCACTCTTTTCTTTAACTCTTTACTTAAAAAATTGCTACAGGAAGGACCAAGGCTCTCACTTCATGAGGAGCCACATGGAGAAGACAAGGGGCAACAGGTACAAGTTGCATTGGGAGAGGTTTCATCTTGATATTAGAAAGATATTTTTTACAGTAAGAACAATCAGTCATTGAAACAATCTCACTAGAGTCGTGCTAGAGTCTCCTTTGTTAGAAGTTTTCATCATGTGATTGGACAGAGTGCTAATCACATCTAGGCTTTCTTTGCCAAGAATGTTGAACCACATGATCTTTCAAAGTCCCTCCCAATCTGAGCTGTTCTATATTTCTGTGATTCATTCTCAGATGTCTATTTTAATAAAGAGACATGGAACATATTTTAATTTAGTTTCTTTAAAGCTTTCTTTGCTAGTTTAGTAATTTTTTTAACACTAAAAATAGATCATCCTGAAATTACGGGAAGATTTTTTACTGTACAATTTCAATGTAGTCCACAGAAAGATTCAGGAATTTGTTATTTTTTTTCTTTTAATGAAAGATGCAATATCTGCATAACTGAGTTCTCCAGATGAAATATTTGGTTTCCTGTGCCTTAGAATTGAAGTATATGCACTTGTGTTTGTTTGCTGTGAATAAAAATCTTTCCAGTTGTGAGACCAAATCAAACATTCAGTGTTCTGTGACTTGAAGAGTAATCTTCCCTTCCAGAATAGTTGAGTTTGGAATAGCTAAAACTCATGCCATTCATGCCAGTTCTTTTTTAAAGCACAGATTTTGTTGGTTCTATAAGTATTCTAGAGTCACTTTCATGGCAAGCTAAAGCAAAAACACTTGTTGGTTTAGATTTACAAACTAAGATTTTTTTCATGCGGAAATGCTAAGATATTTTGATTTCGGCAAATATAAGTAACATTTTTATGTTTTTTTGTTTTTTTTTTTTGTGAAAAGAAGATTCCACATTTGTCAGTTTAGATCAGTAAAATAATAATTATTCAATATTTTTAGTTTATGCAAATTTATTTTTTAAATAAATACTAAAATATCAAAGCATTATATTTTAATATCTGGAAATGGAATAGGAAAATAAAAATCTGTTGTTTTCATACAAGCATAAAAATGTTGTTTATAGGGAACCTCTTAAAATTGTCTAGCCCAAAGCAGGACTATGACCAACAATGCTTTGGCTCAGCCTTTGCTTTTTCCAGCCCAGACCAGCAAACCTCCAAGAAAAGAGAGGCTACCTGTTCCAGAGCTGCAGTACCCTCCAAGAGAAAGAGTTTTTCCCAATTATGAACTTAAACCTCCTCGACTACAACTTGTAGCCTATGCCCCCTCTGACAGCTGCTAACCCTCTTCAGGACAGTTTCCTGTTGCCTTCTTTATATCTCCCCTTCCAGATGCTGAAAGTAGCTAGCATCTAGCTTCATCTTCATCATATTGAACCTAGTATTCTCAAAATCTACTTGTTGGCTGTCATTGAGGCTGTACACACAAACTTGATAGCCCTTGTCTGAAATCTCTTTAGTTTCTTCTCATCCATCCCATGACCTGGGAAATCCAGCAATGGACACAGTATTTCTTATACAACTCACCATCCTGGTGTAGCTCAGTGCACACTACCACCAACAGACTCCTAAGGAGTGGTTCGTATTTCTCTAGGTGTCTCCCGTAACGCAGCATCTCCTATAAAAACCAACATCATTCTTGGAAGCTAACAAGCAAGATTCTGGATTGCAAAATCTTTCTTCAACTATACTGTCAGCCACCTAGTCTACTGACTAGGCATTTATCTCACTGAAGGGCTTGAATTCAGTTTAGGATTGTTCCTTAAATTTAAGCATCAAAATGGAAGTGTCTAAATGATCATTATACATGTAAGGTCCTAGTGCAATTTAGAGAGATCTAGTTAGAACTGTCAATGAGATTCAACTCATGACAATAAAGATACCTGGGGCAGGATTCAGTTGCATAAGCACCACTTTCTAATACTGTTAGAGTTGCTTAATCTATCTATTATTGCCATTCAGGTCTGGCAGACATAGTACAGGACCTGTGGAAATGTTTCTAGGGCATCTAAGGCACTGAAAAGCTTAAATACTTGATTAAGTAATAGTACTGATCCTTCCCTTATGGGTCCCTTCCAACATGAGATATTCTATGATTCTATGATACACAGTTGATCAGTTGAATTCCCCTGACTGCACTAAATATGGGTGTAAGTCAAAGTTGTCACATGTTTAATGCCTTTTGAAATGCCATCAAGTCCACAGAAAGATGTTGTTCCCCATAGTTCCTTCTCATATCTGCCACCTGCATCTCCAGTACTTGAGAATGTCTCAAACAGCAATGTTCAGCTCTATGGAGGAACTCAGTCTCGTCCAAGAGCTCTCTTGTCCTATAGAAACCTATATGTATATGCATGCATGCATATTTCTTAATCCAGAATTGAACTTCATTATTGGGACTTCAAACTTCTTTTTTAATTTACAGTTATTTTAATTTTTTTTTTTAATTTCTGCTTTACTTTATCTTTCAATTTTGAAATGTCATTATATACCACAGTGGGGAGAAAGCCGCTATTTATGGTAGACAACACATTATCTAGGTGAAGTGACTTGCTACATGAAAGCATTAATTAGCATGAAATATTAGTGAAGAAGTACAATTTAAATCATACTAATACTTTTGTTTAATTACCCAGGTACTTCTCCCTGTAGATACTGCACTTAAAAAAAACAAATTAATTTGCTAATTAAAAATCACATATTTTAAGTGAAGTCAAATTCTTAAAAGTTTAACAACTTCATTTTTCTCACATTTTACTTTGTGAGAATGAAACAGAGGCAAAGTCTATAAAAGAGACAGCTTATGTGTGACATTTCCAACAGGTCCATTAAATTTTCTTCTGATACCACTTTTTATATTTTGCTAATTGCTTTGGAAAGGCTTTTTGTTCAAGGTAAACAATCAATGAAATCATCTTTTCATTTGAAGAAAATGAGTTTAAACTGTGAAGTTGTACAGGATACTGGATGGCAGGCTTTAACTTTTTTGAGTACTATAAGTTCTTTAGGTAGTAGGGTGCCTATCAATTCTGTTCTCCATTCTTTAGGAATAAATGGGAAAGAGCGTGGCAAAGCAGTTCTGTGATTACAGCTGAAATTTAAAAAGAACCCGAAATATGACAACTATGGAAGCTTATTTTAATACTTATGAGTTGATCAAACAGAAATCAAATTAGCTCTAACTGGCCTTTGCTGGCTCATAAAAACACATGCAGAGACAAGAAATCAGACTATGTTTACACTAGAGTAAAACAGGGTGGAACTGAATTATTTGGGTTTTATTTCCACTACCAAGTGAATATGTGTCATGTGGAGCTTGCCTACCATAAAGACATAGAGGATGATCGTATAAGCACTCATTATTGTTTGACAATAATTGCTGGATCATCTGAACTTTGCAACCAGGGATTCTTGGCTTGCATGACAGTAGCACCCAAAAATTTGGATTTCATATTTTAATATTGGTCTCAGCTCTACCACACAGACTTCAGCTTTGCAAGCCACAGCTAGCAGAGGTAAGTAACTCTATTATAATACTAGCTTCCTATCTTGATTTTTCATTAGAAGCAAGGACCAGTGAACTTTTTGAAAGCTTTTCTGTATTCTACTGTAAACAGTCTACTCCATAGTCCATAAGTTTTTTTTCAAGAAAGTGCTGATTGCAGTACTCCATATATCTACAGTGTACACACCTCTCAGCCAATCTATGCAATCTTGGTTTTCTCATTCCAAATTGAATATAGTGGAACTATAAAACATCCCAAAAAGCTGATAAGGGTGATCAGGAATATACAGTGGCTTCTGAGCAAGAAAAGATTAAACCTAGAAGGATTTTTCAACCTGGAGCAAAGACAACCGGGGAAGGTTTTATAGATTTTTTTTTAGTCATAAATATCTTGGAGATGGAAAATGAGGCATGGCTTTTTACCGTATTTCCTAACTAAAGAACTCAAAAGCATTAGATAAAATCTATCAGGACAAATGAAAACAACAAACTGCGTAAAAGAACTTCAGAACTCATTGCCATGGGGTAGCAAGGAATACTTATATCCAGAAGAAGCTATGCACATTCATGGAAAAAATCTATTAATGGCTATGAAACAAACATTTAAAGGCAATTTCTAGTTCAGAATATCCTTGAAAGATGTAAACATGGGGGTAGGAGCTACTGTATGGCAGCTATGGTCTTGGTCTAGTTTTGTATGTTTTAATAAATAGTTCTGACAGTAAGGTGATTTTGTGACAAAAATCTGCTGACACTAGTCAAGGAACTGTTCTATAACTCTGTTGCCAGAACAAGGAGATCTCTTCCTGTGGTGTGGAAACACAAGGCTGGTAAGGAACTCAGGTAATGACCATTGGTTGAAAAGTTTTTCAGAGCCCGTTACTGATGTAGTATTTCACCAATAGCTTATCGTTAGAACCATAATTTACTCCCTATAAAACTCTGTACCAATATGCAGAACTGGAAGTGTGTTCATTATATGCAGCACATTTTAATTATTTTATACAATATATAGATAAATAGTATAAGATTTTTCATTCCATAGATAAACATCTTAAATACTGTGCAAAGAGAAGCATATATTAAACTACAGAAATTAAACAGTATCGCAGCTTGTAGTATAGAATCAGCAATAAATTCTTCTTTTCCTTTCTTTTTTTTGGCACCTGTGTTCTTGATCCTTAATGAACAAGTTTTGCGTACAAAAGAAGAGAGACTTTTCAAAACTGAAAATCCTCTCTTCTCTGGATATAATGAGCATCTCTAACCTGCCCAGTGACTTAGGCCTAACTGTATAGGTAGTAACAGTAATTTCACACCCTTTCAACTTGATATTAGTTGAAGTTGCCAAACATAGATATAAAAAAGATAAAATTAAAAACTTAAGCTAAGTGCCCCAAAAGTCTATAGATGCCACAATATTTTGCACTGGTGTGACTGACTGGTGTGGCGAGGCTTGGGTAGTAGGAGGGCTGCAGAGGGGGCCTCTGTGAGAAGAGCTTGTGTGCTGCCCCCTGGGCCTCACAACTAGTTCCAGTCAGCTCCAAAAAGGACCCAAAGATGAGACCATCAGTAACGCCATTGGCATTTCTGAGAGAACATATTTAAGAAAGGATAAATAATGCTGTGCAGCAGCTGTGAGAGACAGGAGTAAGACAAATGTGAAATAACCCTGCAGAATCCAAGGTCAGTGAAAAATGAAAGGGAGAAAGAGTTTCCCCTGCAGCCCATGGGGAGGACCATGGTGGAGAAGATACTCACACTGCAGCCCATGGAAGATCCCATGCCACAGCAGGTGGACATGCCCTGCATCCCATAGAGAGCCAATGCGTCAGCAAGATCCTGGCAGTAACTACACCCTGTGGAGAGGAGCCCATGCAGGAAGAGCTAAAGTTTTCAGTTAATTTTTTGTTCCTTGTTTTCTTTTTTGTTTCACCCTCTATAATAATACCCAAGCTATCTCTAACACTAGGAAAATGTCAGTAGAGCACTTTTATCTTATTTTGCAGGCTCAGGAGCACTTGCCAGCATCTTACTGTATTTTATACAACTAAACTGGCCTTCCAGGAATAAAAGATCCGTCTTTCAAACTCCTATATTTTCCTTTCACCGCTATGGTGATGATGTTTTACGCAGTATAATCTTTCATCTCTTCTCCTTTATATCACACTCTACTGAAGCTATATAGTTAATGTATGAGTCAGAATTTTTAACTAAATTCAGTAGGAGTTGAACATACTCTTCACTTCATTCTGCACAGAAACTGATGAATTCAGTAAAAATAGTAATGGTAAAGTTTTGAAACACGATTGCCATAAAATTAAAACTGAAAAGTCACTTAAAACTGAAAAGTCAGGCATTATTTTAAAAGTTATTTTTATACATTGTTATCATGCTATTCTTTTTATAACATTCTGACAGTGAGCAAAATGTCATGTTATTTTGAACATCAAACAAAAATTAAATGCACAGGTAATGTCGTTCACAACAAATCTTTGTTTTCCACATTCAAGAGGGTTTTTCTAAGACATACAAAATTGATGAAAATGTGTATCAATACCTTTATTTTTATGTGCATATTAAAAGCTATATGATATAAAAATTATAATATTTGCATCTAAATAGGTAATAAGGGAGATGGAATTTTCTGTGTTACACTCATAAAACAATATAATCAAGGTGAGATATTTTCTCTGGACTAATTCTTATAAGACCTGTTATTAAGTTGGATGTGAATTACCACGATTTTTCTATAGCTCCCTTTTTTTAACATACTTTTGCAATGCTTGATATTAAGATCAATATTAGTGATAGTAGGACTTGTACTTTAATTTTTCTGTGAAAGCCATACAAAGAGCATTGTATGCTAGTCATAAACATCACCGAGTTCTTCTAATAGCTTTTTCTACTTATGTCTTTGTAATATGCCTTTTTCTTTCTTCATTTCACTTGTAGTAGCAAAGTACCTTGTACTTAGTCCTTAGAAACAAATTCAGATATATGGCTAATTAGTATCTATTACTCAGTCTTACCTAAGTTAAGCAGGTTATTATGAAATTACCTGTATTCCCACTGCACTATAATATCATTTAGAGGCTTGCTGATTTCTCAAGACATAGCAAGCTCATCCAGAAATGATGGAGGAGACTTATGGTATGATTTCCCATTAGTAATCAAAATTATTGATGTTTACTCTATTATAGCATGACATGGGTAATAAATATATTCCGTCCAAGATACCTTTTCAGCATGAAATTGTTACCTCATGAAAGAGTCAATATTTGTTTCAAATGCAAATGTTAAGATGATAATCCACATTTTGCTCCATAAACTATCTTAAACACCTTTTTTCACAGAATTTAAATTTTTAAGTATGCATATTTGAAGGCATAAAAGCTCTGCTGTATTAGAGTAATCCAACAGATGAAAAATGAGTTTGCTGATCACAGCTGCACCTTGTTATAAGAGTAATGTAAAGCGATGATTACAGGATAAGGATACCTCAGGATATCTCTGAATACTAGATGGAGATAATATAGAAGGAATTAAATCCTTCATGTCCTATCATAGACTTACTGGTTTTAACCTGAGATACAAAAATGCAGTATTAAAGTGATGTGCCTTATGCAGAACTGTTCTGATTGAAACATTGCAAATATTTAAAACAGCAACACTACAAATTGTTTGGATTTGTAAACACAGAATAGCATCATTTATAATTGAAATAGGAAGACACTGAGAGACTGTAGTGGTAGTAGTCTTTAATGATAATCTTGAATAGGGTAACTTTAAATTGTAGTGATGCAGAGACAGGACTTTGCTTTTCCTTNATGCTGTGCAGCAGCTGTGAGAGACAGGAGTAAGACAAATGTGAAATAACCCTGCAGAATCCAAGGTCAGTGAAAAATGAAAGGGAGAAAGAGTTTCCCCTGCAGCCCATGGGGAGGACCATGGTGGAGAAGATACTCACACTGCAGCCCATGGAAGATCCCATGCCACAGCAGGTGGACATGCCCTGCATCCCATAGAGAGCCAATGCGTCAGCAAGATCCTGGCAGTAACTACACCCTGTGGAGAGGAGCCCATGCAGGAAGAGCTAAAGTTTTCAGTTAATTTTTTGTTCCTTGTTTTCTTTTTTGTTTCACCCTCTATAATAATACCCAAGCTATCTCTAACACTAGGAAAATGTCAGTAGAGCACTTTTATCTTATTTTGCAGGCTCAG